>JAWNNH010000154.1:0-37410 GCA_035043045.1 Hirtodrosophila alboralis | reverse complement strand
TTGATATTGTATGTAGTTTATATGTTAAAATCAGCCTGATCGGACTACTATATCATATAGCTTGCATAGGAACAATCGGAGACACTTTATTTTCATGAAAAGTATTTGTATGAAAAACTTTTTGGTTTTCCAAGATATCAAAACCAAACTTGACATATCTATGCATATTTACGATTTGTACAATCTGACCAAGTTTGGTTAAAATCGGAGAACTATATCTTGTAGTTCCATAGGAGCAATCGGTCAAAAGGAGCTCGAATGAATTACTTCTTTGTTTTTCAAGATATCATCATCAAAATTCGCATATCGTTATAGAATT
This sequence comes from Hirtodrosophila alboralis, assembly GCA_035043045.1. Classification (NCBI taxonomy): domain Eukaryota; kingdom Metazoa; phylum Arthropoda; class Insecta; order Diptera; family Drosophilidae; genus Hirtodrosophila; species Hirtodrosophila alboralis. The sequence goes on along the minus strand of JAWNNH010000154.1, from coordinate 37,091 downwards.
ACGATTTGTACAAATCGACTAGGCTTAATAAAATCAGAGCACTATATGAAAAATTAGTTATTCAATGCAAAAGTATTCAAAATTTTCTTAGAAAAGTATGGCAAGAGTATATAGCTTCGGCGTTTTTTTCTTGCTTTTAAAGATAATGCCTTGGAGCTATTCTTGTTACCGCAACCGTAACTATATAAAGATCTGTATATATATAATATGTATATAATCATATTCTAGAAACCATTAAGCAGCGGCATTATTTGTATAATTTAAATAATCAAAACATTTACACAATAAAATTTGCTCAATGAACAACAAATTGACTTATAGATGTATGTACATATATATCTTCCCCGCCATATTTTCTTCGTTTCATCTTGAGGTGGGGAAACATTGAAAACATATATGTTCATATATATATGTACATATGTAGATGATTTACAGATGTGATCAGCATGTGGGCAAATTTCAAGTTCAACCAAAAATATCAACGCTAATGCTCCGAATTACATTAAAGGCAGCGCGATATTTGGGTCACAGACAAAATAGACATTAATTAGCCAGAAAGGCTGGAAAACTGAAGAAAATACAGATGAAAATATGCATAAATATTTGAGTTTTAGTAAGAAAATGAAAATGTAGGCAAAAAATTAGAGATGGCGTGATGGTGGGATAGGGTGAAGGAGAAGGAGAAGACGCGACAATGCGAATTTGTATGCATGAGATTTATTTTTGGCGCTTGACAGAAAAAAAAAGAAGAAAGAAAAAGCGAAACAAAGCGCACGGAAACCTCCAAAAGGACAAAGTGACAAGAGCGAGGTAAAGTGAAAGAGTAAATCGAAATAAAATTCTGGCCGGCGGCCAAAACAAACGTGCGCACGTAGATAATATAGGCAGATACTCTACAAGTGAAAAAGTCTACAAAATTGAGCGAGAGAGCAGAGCAGCGTGACCAAAGAGCGTGCGACGTCGCTGCTAGCACACAACAGCAGCAGCAGGCGAATGAGCGTAGCAAAACAAAGACGGCAAACCAAACAGCAGCAGCGCCTCTTCTTATATTACAAAAGGTGGCGGCAAAAACGCAGGCAGCGCCGTCTGACACCTGTGCGTGTGTGTGCGCCCCGTCTCGCTCTTACCCTTGCGTACACACTCAACTCGATTCGTTTATTAATGAGAAATGCTGCTGCTGCCGCTGCTGCTGCTACTGCCACGCGCCCTCGCAGCCGGCAGGTGTCTGCACAGGTAGCGTCAGCGTCAGCAGCAACAATAACAACAACAACAACACTAACAATCGAGTCCAGTGCGATCCATAGTCGCTCTGTGGTGTAATTGAGTGTGTGCCTCAACTGTTTTATTATTTATGTATTTTCATTTTATTTGCTATCGCCTGTTACGGCTGCTGCCGCTGCTTCTTCTTCTTATTATAGCCTTTTTCTCTCTGCTTCGTCCCTTTCATTCCCCCACCATGCAAAGCAGATGCTGAAATTTTTTATACAGAGGAGAATTCAATTCCGTTTTGACCTTTAAGCGAGCAGCTGTTCTGTGTTTTCATTTGGCTGTTATACTCTGTTTCGAAAAGCAAACATGGTATACAGGGTTTGTGTGAAGTTCGGCCAAATAAACAATTTAACACTATTTACCCTAATTTTAAGCGTTGAGGATTTTGTGGTTAAAAAATTATCAAAAGTTTATATCATAATATTCATTATTTCAAGGAAAAAAATAACATACTCTTTGAATAATAAAAAAATAATAATAATATTATAAAAACTGTATCTTTCAAAATTTTCAAAATGTATTCAACAAATTCAATTTCCAAACATTCAGTAAAGAAATAGTCAATGTCGACAAAAACTATAAGATTTTGTTATTTAGTTGTCTATCAATCGATTTCAAAGATATCTTAAATAACGCCCAATTAATGCAACTATGTATGTAGCAGAGGAGAGGAAAACAAGAAAATAATTTTTCGATTTTTCCTCGTATTTTAAAGTCAAAAAATCGTAAAAATACCGCACAAAATATCATCATTTTCTAAATTCAAAATTAAATAGTTGCAAAACTAATAATTTAAACTTAATAAAGTATATGTATGATTAATAGGCCTTTCAATAGCTTTCAGAAAACGTAAAGCATTTGAAAATCGGCTGTAAGATTCTCGAGTAATGCTAAAATCTGCAGGCTCGCCTCAGAAAAAAAGCTAAAAAATAAATACCAGATTTCAAAAATGTTTTAAAAAAAGTCTTACCATAGAAAAATTTTTAAAGTGGTTTTTTGTCATTTGTGTGTTACCTAGTGTAATTCGTCAAAGCGAAACCGATTGCCAAGTGGAATGAAGTTATATATTCCTTGTTTATTGCGTTCGCACTAAAAAAAAAATATATTTTCGTATTCCTAAGATAAAACAATTAATAATGCAATAGTCGAGTATACCCAACTTCGCAACACCTTTTACCCTGTCCGTGATCACGTAAACACAAATACCCTAAAATATTTACTTACACATAAAAATCAAGCAGTGCACATCATCATCAAGCAGTTCAACGGCCATGCTTGGTATTGGACCACTATGGGACCAATGACCGATTTCCTGGCCTACATTAATAATTCAATGATTGGCCAAGTATTTTGGCTCTAGTTTATTGGATAACATTTAAAATGATGATTCTAAGTATTTTTGATGAAAAGTGGGCGTTGCACGTTTACCACTATTTGTAAAAAACTTTTTTTTATTAAAATTGATAATTATTCCTAACAGTTCACCTAAATAAGATATTGTTTACTGATTTTTATAGTAGGATATAATTAACAATTGCATTTTCCCGATCAACTCGTCCCTTCACCTTTCACCAAACTTCAAATAAGTCCTAAAAATAAGGTCGTTTGCTAAAAATTTGATTTGTGAAAGAAATTGACAAAAATATTCAATTATAACAACTGATCTACAATCACAATTAATGACAGCACCAAGTTAAAAAAGTCGCAGTGCCGCCAAATGCTGCCAAAATTTTTAATTCCTTTCCAAAGTCAAAATTTGTTAAATAAATTTTTGCATAATACACTTTTTTAATTTACATAAAAATAAGGAAAACACATTAAATTTCTACAAACGAGCTTTATCAATATATAGAACAAGCCTCACTGCTTATAATCCATTATAAAATTTTTCACATACGCTTAGTCTTATTTAACTATAATTTACTGAAGTTGACAAGCAAATTTGCTTACCAAAAACCACGCGCTTATGGTTGTTAACAGCTGTGTTTAACAGCTGTTATCTTAACAGTGGTACTCCTGGTTAACATTTTTGGTATGCAACATGATACTTTGGTGTATTTCTTATATATAATCAACAAAATTTATGATAAATAACGTAAATTGAAAATTTGAGTTTAGGCCAGGAAATCGGTCATTGGTCCCATAGTGCACTGCTTCCTTCAATAATTAATTTGTTTATTATTATATTATTATTTTTAGCTATTTGCGAGAATAATGAAGAAAGTATTGGTAATTTGAAATATACTCAAGTTGCGGATAGTATTCAGTAACCTTATATTTAGTATCTGCGATCTGTGCGGTCATACACAGGCAGATATACAAACGATCATGACTAAATCGACTCGTCTATTGATCCTGGTCAAGAATATATATATTTTTTATGGTCGCAGATGCCTCCTTCCGCCTGTTTTATGACAGTCTTTTACCACTTTCTATTTTAAATAGGGCATAACAGATCATATATATCAAAACTGAGGGTTTTATTAAAATATTCTACCGAGAATCGAAAGTTTATAAAGACAACTTTTTGTGGAATTCGTATGAATATATGCCAATTTATAGACCAGAAAGTAAACTATCTTTATATAAGTTGTATACTCGTATACCGATATTCGTGAAGTTCGGATTGATCTTTGCGAGTCTGTAGATCCTTTCTAATATATACATGGATAATTTCTTCTAATATTGAACTTCTTTGTGACCTACAACAATCTTAAGAAACCTTTAAATTCTGTGCTTAAAAATTAGTTTTTTAGACTAAACACTTAACCTTTTAGCGAGCTAATTTAATTGCCGCAAAATGGGAATTTAACTTATAATCCTTTTTCTCTCTATTTTTTATTTTTTGTGACACGCGAAAAGAAATTGGCCAAGTGAAAAACTTGCCAAAAGCCAAAGAAAATGCCGTGAAAATTAAGGAAAACTGCAGGAAACTGTGAGGGGTCGCCCACACAGCCTTTGGGTACCTGTCGTTTTTCCCGATTTTCCCGGGTAGAAAGTGCGGCTTCAAGGAGGTTGAGAGTGGTAAAAATGTGTGCGATATGTCTGCAGAGTTGTCGGAGGTTGTCAAGCGAAATGTTGGCAATGTTCGCGCTTCGTTAGCTTTAATTTCAGTAATTTGCAGCGACGATTTGGCCAAAAAGGCGGCCAGACGACGTTAAAACAAAAGCGAAGCTAAAGCGTCGCGACATTTTCACGAATCAAGACGCAACATAAAAAAACAATAAACATAAAAGATAAGAAAGACCAACAAATACCCTGTTTGTATGTCTGAAATAACATATCAAAAAATGGTATGCAGCTTTTGATATTCTGAAATTTTTGAATCAATGAGTATAAAAATTGCTTCACAAAGTATTGGCCGGAAGTGTATTTTTACAAGGATTAATTACAATCGTTGCCTTGGTCTAACGTTAAAGTGGAAAAAGATTTTAGCCAGGTCAACTTAATAAAAACTTAGCCAAGTAAGAAAAAATTATAAAATTTATATTCTATTTTATTTAAAAGTCAATAATAAATTAGAAAATCTTGGAGAACTGTATCGTTTGCGTAACACAACCCTAAGCAGGGAAATTTTCGATACTGTATCGATATTATTATCGAGAGTTTTCCTATTGAGGTATTATCGATATTATTATCGAAATTTATTATATATTTATATTTTCATTAAAACTTTAAAATTATCGTTTTACTTACATAATTTTGCTACTCTTTCTTGCACATTTTAAGACTACAGGGTATAAAAACAACAGCATACAAAAAAGCCACCCACAAGCCAACAGGGAGAAACTTTCACTCTCACCGACGCAAACAGAGATGTTTCCCCCCTTAGAGAGAAGCTCCCCGTCAGTGCACCTCACCTCTTGCTAAATATTTAATGACTATTGAAGTCGAGGAAAGTCGTAAGCTGAATTTGGAGTTGGAGTTGTAGTCGGGGGGTTGGGGGTCGGGGGGAGAGTTGAGAAAGTCTCGTGCTCTATAATTGCAAAATGTTTCGGCATGGAATTTTATTTACATTTTCCATGAGGTGCACAAAACTGTTAGGACTCTCTGTTTAGACTCCTTGGACTCTAGCTTGGAGTCCTGTTCGTTTTTCGGCTCTGACTGAATTCCAAAGCGACTTTCATTCGTATTATTTGAAAGCTTTTCATTTCTGGCTGCTAGCACCGTTTTGTTTCCATTTTCTTTTTGGGGGTTTCCCCCCATAATGAAGTGTACGAATTTGCTAAAAAGCTGGATTTCCGTTTCCATGTCTTCCTCTTCCTGCACACATCACAGTTGTGCGTGTGTGTGTGTGTGTGTGGGCTCGCGAGTAGCTCGAAAAAGGCAAAGGCTTAGCAAATGTTGTTAGTAAGATAGCATGAAACAGGAAAATCTTGTTTCATACCGAAAAGAAGTTGTTAACCGAGCCAAAAAGTAAACCTTGAAAAAATATTTTCGCTTGGCTGTAACTAATGAACATTGCTCTGAAGATGAAAACGTGGAACAAAAAGGAAAAGAAATGAAAATGAAATGTTATCCTAACCAAATTGGGTCATGAATGAGCTAAGGAAATGCAGAGAAACTCACGAAAATCGAATTTTCAACAATTTTGTACTGAAAATGTTAGCAAAATGTCGCGGATTCTTAAATACTTCAAATGAAATGAGCTATGAAATCAAATTTTAAAATGATCTTACTTGTAGATATTTAGTAGAGAAACTGAAGTAAAATTTTAAGTGCAACAAATTAAATAAAGTGCGTTAAATGTGATTTAAAAAAAAAATTTTAGTTTAAAATGATAAAAATTATGTTTTCCGGTGAGAACATAGAAATATTTACAAATTACACTAGGTAACACACAAATTGTATATTTTACCAAAACCTACTTTTTCTGATGCATATGGTGCCCCAGATGACGAAAAACCACTTTAAAAATTTTTCTACTCTAAGACTTTTTTTTAACAAATTTTTTAAATCTGGAATTTATAATTTTATAATTTATTTTTTAGCTTTTTTTCCGAGGCGAGCCTGCAGATTTAAGCATTACTCGAGAAACTTACAGCCGATTTTCAAATGCTTTACGTTTTCTGAAAGGTAATGAAAGGGCCTATTAATCATATATATACTTTATTAAGTTTAAATTATTAGTTTTGCAACTATTTAATTTTGCATTTAGAAAATGATGATATTTTGTGCGGTATTTTTACGATTTTTTGACTTTAAAATACGAGGAAAAATCGAAAAAACAATTTCTCGTTTTTTTCTTCTCTGCTTTTACATAGTTGCATTAATTGAGCGTTATTTAAGATACGAATCTTTGAAATCGATTGATAAACACCGAAATAACAACATCTTGTCAACATTGACTATTTCTTTACTGAATATTTTACGAAATTTGGTTTTTAGAGCACCGGGAATGCCGCCTGAACTAATTTTTCTGGCCTTTCGATTTCAGAATCACATAAATATATAAAAGAAAAATTATAATAATACAATAATTATTGATACTTATGTATATATGATCATTTATATATATGTTTAGATTTATATATTTATCAAGATGCGCTTGATTTCTGTAATTGCTTTGCAACATGTCTCTGAGTCAACATCGGAACTTTACATATATATATATATATATATATATATTCCCATTTTACATATAATTCGACTCTACAAAGTTCGGAATATCAGAATTTTGTTCAAATATTGTTATAACTTAAAAACTTGGAATTAAACTATTCTTAACAAAATTTACAACTTTCTGACAATCAATAAAAAAAATATTTACAATGCAAAAACGCAAATGGTTTTATTGTTGTTACCGCTTACAATTTTCGAGTAAAAAATAACTTTTTTTTAAACATATAATATGGAGTTATCTCGCATTAAAGAATAGTTGAGAAATATTCAACCCACCTACACTTTTTTTTAGATACAGCTTGCCAACTTTCTTTGGTACAACTATATAATTTGTGTCACGTAAAAATGTCTTATTAAATTTTAAGTCTTTTATGTTTTTTTTAGCTAGCAGCTTTTTATAGCCATGACATGAACTAGTAGCAATTTCATTCATAAAAACTTCATCTATAGAAACTCTCTTAATTGAAGTCGTCGACAATTTATTTTAATTTTCTTGCAGAAAATAGCATCTAATCAAACTGAACAACATCCTTTGGCCGGGACAGCCACAATGCCATGCAATCCTTTGTTGAATATTCTACACACCATTCGTTACTCTTCAATCTAAACCAATTGTTCTATGGCTGGCAATTGTTTAGCAGTCCCCAGAACATATGTCAGAGTGAGACAAGGACTCCAATAGAGAAGAGGAGCGGCAGGACATGGCCACTGGCGGTTGACATGATGACGTGTGTAATGAGCAAACAAATACGCGCGTTGCAGCTGAAGGAAAAAAATAAAAAAAATAAAAAAAATAAATAAAGTACAAATACAAATACAAATACAAATAAATAACAAAGCAAAAAAAAAAAGTAAAACAAATACTAACTGTAACAATAACAATGCCTGCCTGACATATCCTGCAGCAATCCCTAAACAACAACAACTGAAGGGAGGCATAAAAAAACAAAAAAAAAAACAAAATGAAGTCACTAATGAATCCGGCGAATGTTTTCAGCAACAACTTCACGTTGCAGTTGCATGTGAAATGTTGAAACGGGGCACGAATGAATGGAAAATGAAATTGTTGCCAGTTGGTTAAAAAAAAGAGAAGGGGTAGGAAAAACAGGCAGAGGCAGCAGCAGCAGCAGCAGCAGAGCCGGAAAAAATACTGCGCTTTTAATCCCTAATGTCAGTTCACGTTCAATGGAGTCGAGTTCGAGTTGCAGTTGCAAGTTGTTGTTGTTGTCGCCTCCTGTTGTTCTGTGGTCGCCGCTCAGCCATTTCTTTTACCAACTCTTTGGGCGACCTTTTCATATTATTTTCTATTTTCCATTTTTCCCCCAGCACGCTGTTACACATTGCAACGGATGCGCTCCGTCCGGCGCTTGTAGCCGGAAAAATAACTCGACAACAGCAACAGCAAATTCCCTTGACTTCTCGGCTCTTGTTTATTTAATTAAAAATGAAAACAATGAATGTACTATATACATATTGTGTACCCCTACTAACAAACGGAATAAAAATTAATATTTTTATATAATTTTTGCTTAATATTTAAATATTTATATGTATATGAATTTTGTTAAATTTGAACTTACTTGTCCCCCCCACATTATGCAAATTTTGTGCGGTTTGTAAATAATTTCGTGTTCACTTCCCCCCCCAACACCAATCAAAAAGCAGAAGCGTCGGCTTGGCTGCCTCATTTAAATGTAAAAAGGATTAAAGTTTGTAAGCAGTGGGCGTGGTCCTGCTCCTGGTTGTGGCTCTATGAAGTATGCTCCTTATGCCATTCGGAAGTTGAAGTAATTGTTCAAATTGCACATTTGTGTGCTTTAATTGTTGAAATTATGCAGAGGCCTACCCAGAGAGAGAGGGTAGACCGAAAACTTTCTTGAAAAGGGTGCTGGGCGCTTGTTGTTTTTATGAGTTTCAATGAGAGATTGGAAGGGGCAATAATGTTGGCTTTAAGTTTCACTCTGTTGTGTTATTTTTTGGCTAGAAAGTTTCTTGCAAGTTAAATTGTAGCTGATTAAGTAGTAAGGGATGGAAGAAAAATATATAGACAGAATTCTATACGTTCGAATGATATTTTTAAGAGCAAATACAAATGCACAAATTGTATTGATTTTGGCCAAATGTATGAGCTGCTTGCTATAAAACTCAATTGCTAGACGATCAAAACCTAGTTGCTACAAGAAACAATTCAATTGCTGCAGAGTTGTATTTTATACAAAAAAAAGGTTATATCTATCAACTGGGGTCGCTAAGAGACCGCAAACAAAAGTTATTATTATTATTACAAATTTTAATTCATTTTATATTTTATTAATTTTTTTTGCTAATTTTTTATCCAATTGCTTGGGTATAATTTTCAATGGAAGAAAAAGATATAGACAGAATACTATACGTTCGAATGATATTTTTAAGAGCAAATACAAATGCACTAATTGTATTGATTTTAGTCAAATGTATGAGCTGCTTGCTATAAAACTGCACACTTAATTGACTGGAAAAGTGATGAACAGGGTGAATTTTTTCTTGGGTGTTTTTACTAATTGCTGAATAACTATCACATTTACTAACCGATTTGGACAAGTGTATACTTAAAAAATTCGTTAAAGAATTATCTAACATAATAAATCTTAAAAAGTAAAACAAATTTTTTAAATTTTTAAAAGACCAATTGAAATTCAGCAATTTTTCAAAAATGCAAAAAATGTTCACATTTTTCAACTTTGAGGGTTTAATGGCTGTGTTAATGGCTTTGTTTCTTATTCGATTCGCATAAACGGCATACCGTTAGAAAGGAGATACAATTATCTATTGAATTGTGTAACATTATTTAAGATCAAATATGATCTGATGTAGATATGAACAAATAAGTCGAAAGACTGTCAAAAAACTAGCTATTCGCGGTTTTCTCGAAAACCATTCTTTGAAAAAATAAATGGTTTGCATTTTTGAAATCAGCGACCAAAAATACATCAAAAAAAGTATATGAGAGCCCAGCTCCCTCGATCAAAAAATAATTTGTAAACTAGTGTTAGTAAAAGTTATTATTATTATTACAAATTTTAATTCATTTTATATTTAATAATTTTTGTTGTTAATTTTTAATCTAATTGCTTGGGTACAATTTTCAAATCAAAATGGCAAAGTATTCAAAAAAGTTTGATTTCTAACGACTTACGACTTCTTGACCATAATTGGATATTTAGCTTCAAAATTGTTGTTTGGTTTTATTGCTTAAGAGCGTTAGCTTACCTGAAAATATAGAAAATAAAAGAAAAATAAATCAATTATTTTTTAATCAAATTTAATTTTATTTTCTTAATTTGAACTTTAATTTAAACAATCCTTAGAAACTTTTTTAAAGTTTGTCTCTAACAAAACAAAATACTTAGTTTGTCAAATGCCCTTTCCTAACACTCCGCGGATTTAACAATGCCCACGCATGCCAACCACAATCAAAGTAAAGTACATGAAAGATTTATGTATTGGCTAGGGAAAAAGAACAAAAAAAAAACAAATTCGGATACAAATTGTACTTAAGCAACTGCTATAGTATATATATTTTCAAATTGTATCTCTATATAAACAACTTTAATGCTCTCAAAGCTGTCGCCAATGGGCACAATAAGAGCTCATGTCCTTTTCGGTATGAAATGTATGGCCTCGGGTCAGGGACGAACGCATCTGGTAACTATGGCATGGCGAATCCTGACCAGAACTTAAAGCTTACCAAATCCAGGCCGCGGGCTAGTTTTCAGTTGAATACATTAAAAATCCTGAAAAAGAAATGAAATTTCCACACAGCAGAAGAAGGCGGAGGAGAAGTTGGAGCAGCAGGAGCAGGCTCATTATATGCATTCACGAACGGGAATACTTATGTTTACTTGTATCGGCAGGATGGTCAGGGAGTGCTGGAGGTCCTGGACAACAACATAAATCAGAGCTCGCGCGCGCTTGGCAACTTAAAACGCACGTGCGCAACAAGGATGTGCACAAGGATGTGGGAGGAAATGGGGCGGGCAGTCGATGTGAGAACGGACTAACGGCTGAGTCTGATATAATTAAGCATCATAACTCGAGGGATATTTGTTGTTCTGCAGAATTTGGATTGGAAAGAGGAAGAATGAGACAGGAAATGAGCTAAAGCTGCCGCGGCGAGCATGAAACTTAATCAAAACTTGTTGTTGTAGTTGTTGATGTTGCTGTTGTTGTTGCTATTGTCGATGTTGTTGTTGTTGTTGGTGTTACTGTTGCTGCTGCATATGGCGGATAAAGTTTTATGTGGTGCAAGAATTTTGTAAACTTTGGACAAAACAAAAGCAACACGAATAGGTAAAACAGCACAGAAAAGAATATGATAAAGACCAGAGCAGAAAAAATAAATACTAAAATAGAATAGGACAACTTAATAAAAGTTATAAATTCTTAAGCGATCTGACTAAAAGATATCACTTAGAAAAAAAAAAATTAATGAGAAATTACTTTTTCTGTTTATAAATTAAACTTTACACCGTCAATTAATAAATTTAAAAAAATTCTTGTATACCGAACTTTTAATATATTATTTAAAAAATAAAATTAAAGCAGAAGATTGCCAAGATCTTTGTCGAGTTATAATTCTTAAGCGATCTGACTAAAAGATATGCTTTAGAAAAAACAAAATTATTGAGAAATTAGTTTTTTTCTGTTTATCAATAACAACTTTACACCGTCAATTAATAATTTTAAAAAAATTCTTGTATTCCGAACTTTAAAAAATAAAATTAAAGCAATAGATTACCGGAATCTTTGTCGAAATTATGGAAATAAGATAGTTTTTTCGACTTTTCCGAAAGCTAGCGTCAGTTAAGTGAAAATAGTTTCGAACATAGTTTAATCATATTGAATATGTTTATCTATTTAAAAATATCTTTTAAAAAAATACAATAACCTATCAATCTCTCTTACAAAAGCTCAGAAGTTAATGGACATTGAAAATAAATTATTGCATTAGATATTTAAAAAAAACATATTTTTTTGATCAGCATTTTAAAAGTCGAAAATCAAGATTTTTCCTATATCTCGAAAACGGTTCCGGGAAACATTTCAAATCAAGTCTGAGTCCCAGCTGTTCGGAATACAAAATGTTATTGCTAAAGACCCTTCTTTCAAGAGTTTTTAATTTTTAGGAAAAAAAAACAAAAAAATACGACCATACGAAATACGATTAAAATTTCCGTAGAAATCATCATTCATATACCTAAAAAGACCTTTATAATCAATTATAGCAAGAAAAACATATACAATATACAATCTATAGATATTTTAATATTAGATAAGAAAAATACAAAGAAATCTTAACAAATGTAATCTAATCTAATCCAATATAAATAATTATAATATGTGTTTGATATTAATGTAATTATCATGTTATAAAAAATAATTGAACTTTTATATCAATTTATTTTTGTTTATTAGATACAATTTATTATATTATGCCTAATATAATTACACCACAAATTATATTAGGCATAATATATGGCCTTTGATAGTAAAATAAATTAATTATTATATTTATAAAATAATTTTTTATTAATTGAATTGAAAAAAATTTGTAAAATCACGTGAATCATTCAAAAACGTGGTATGCAAGCTGTCGGATTATGTCTTCTTTGACATTTTACATTTATGTTACATTATACCAAATGAAATATATTCTTTGTATGTTTTGTTCAAGTGGATGATCCTTACTTGATTTTTTTTAAGTACAATAGCAAACATGCACATTAATTTGAAATTTAATACATAATAAACGTAATTGCAGACTGGCAACGTCTCGCAGCTGGACAGGACAATGGACTCGATGAATATTAGAATATAAAAAGAAGGACAGAGAGTGATAGATACAGTGGGAGAGAGAGAGAGAGAAGGAGAGCCCCTCTGGCAACGCAAAATTGGTCGCTTGAATGGTTGACAACATGTCCTTGGCATCGTCAACGTTGTCGTTCCCGTTTGATGTAGTCTCGAGAATTCCGGAGGTAGTCGAGTCCTGTTGTGGGTTCAGTTCAAGCAGACGGTTTTTGCCATTCTCGAGCGCTTTCCGTTGACAAGCAAAAGGAAACTTTTGGCCAAAAAGGGAATTAAATGCCCGCCGGCCGTTCAAAACGCAGACAAAAGCAGTTAGAGGCCAGGTGTGAGGGCTACTGTGCTCAGCGAGGCGTTGGGAAGGTGTTCCAGGGTCGAATAAGTTAAGAAAACATGGCTGCAAATGTTGTTGTATTGTTTTTGAAGTTGAAAGACAGTCGAAAAAAAAGAACGCAGAAACAAAAGTAAAAGTTCAAGCTTTTGCCGGATGCGGGGTTGGGATTTTGGATTGGTTAAGGGGGATTTCCCTTTCCTTTGGGTGGGGCGTGCCAGCCCTGGCCAGCGAAAAGTGTTATAATGAGAAGGCTTTTGTTTAGGCAGCAACGCCATCAAATGGCCTAATTATAATGACGTGTATTGATAGTGCCTCGAGTGTTGTTGTTAGCTAAAATTTGCTTTTGTTAGACAGCACAGAGGGCTGCACAATGGCCTAGAAAGGAAACGAAGCTCTAATAATGGCCAGAAGGCGTGAAAATGAAACCAGTTAAGTTTTCAAAAACCATTTGTGGATATTAACATGCAAACTCATATTCAAATCGAACAATTTAAACCAAAATTAAATGTAAGAAAATTAATAAATTTATTAATCTCTAAATCGCGTTTATATTCAATATTTTGAATATACAAAATTACATTTAGAGATATTTCTATTAGCTTCCAATCCAAAAAAAAAAAAACCGCATTTTAGCTACTTTAAATATCCATTATTACCATTTACATAAAATCTAATTAGTAGCTATCACAACAAGAGTCCTCCAGATATACAAGCATTTTACACCTCTGCCACACACACGACATCGCACAATTACAATCGCATCAGCACAAACCAAGGGCGTAGCCAGCTATCTACCAAGGGGGGACGGGGCTGAATTCTGCTTTTCAACCAAGGTGGGCGGGGCTGAATTCCACACTTGTGCGTATATATAAAATTAATAATACTGTAACAATATTAAATTAAAAATCTTTCTTCGAATTTTAGCAAAATTCCCTTAAATTATATATTATAATTCTGTTTTTCTAATGAATAAATCTGATGTATACTCCGCCGCCTCTACCCAACTACGCCCATGCCATGCAAATACAAAAAAAAACAAAAACAAAAATAAAAATAAAATAAAATAAAATAAAAACCATAGCATACTTAGCAGGGCTCGTCCTTAGCACTGAGCTCCTTTGCCTTGGCACACACACACTCGCTGGGGCTGGCTGTCATATCATGTGCACATCACATCAATTTGCAAAAGAAATGAAATGGCAGTGGCAGCCACTTAAGCCAGGACATGCCGAAGGGGGGGCTGGGGCAACAGCAGCGTAGAGTGTTTGCTTGTTTAAGCAAAACTCATGAGTGAGCGAGTTGTGTGTGTGTATGTGTGTGTGTGTGTGTTGTGGGGGGAAATTTCAGCAGCTATGTGCGTTATTCGTCCTGTCAATTGCAGTCCCTTATTCCTTACCCCCATCTCCCATTCACCAACTCTCACGCCTTACCATTTGCCTCAATACGCAAATCAATTTGTGTGCGATTCTTGTGCTATTTCTTTTTTTGCTCAGCATATCAACAAATGTCCTGATGACAGGACATGGGTAACGTGGCGCACTGATTTTTCTAGCAGCGGTAAAGCGACTGTTTGGCCGCTTAATGATGTTTGTCGCCTGTCGAACGCGCGTGTAAATTGGAATACGTGTGGCTCCTTAAAGCGCCCTTTATCCACCCAACCCCCCTCCACACGCCCCACTCCTCCCAACACCACCACATGCAGCACTCCTGGCGGCATGTCCTGACATGCAAATTTAAATCGTATGTAAATCGTATGCTTCTCGCGCCGCAGTTGCCAACGTGTTTCCCTTCGCCTTCGCCTCTCTTCGTCGTGACATTTGCATACAAGAAGGAACATACATGTGTACATCCCCCCACTCTATCTGCACCCCCTTCGATCCTTTGCTTCGGTTCGACTTAATCCTTTTTGCACGCATTAAAAGCTTGCTCCAAAAATTTGCTCGTAGACCTCGCGTTGGATTTTTGAAAACATTATACAAATTTTATGCGTACATCTCTCAACTCATGCCTACACCCTCAGCCCCCTCAACCCCCTCAACCCGCTTACCATTTTATATTTCCCTAAATCTTTTATTTTTGGTCGCTATGGCTGCGGTTTTCTTTTATTTTTTATTGTGTTGTTGCTCAACGCTTGACTGACAGCCAGACATCAAAATCAGCTTAGGGAATTTTCGCTTAATAGAAATTTACAATGTCGTCCTGGCACTCCGGCTGTCCTGCATGAATGTCATCCGGCTGCCGCTTGAATTTAATTACGGCCTCAGCCCGGCGGCGGCTTAAAGCGTGTAATTAGTGCGACATATAATTGAAAAGGACTCAAATGATATGGCCAGACTACGGTTGGCTACAGTCTGCTGTCCATCACGTCCTGCATGTCCTGCCTATCGAACCGTAGGCAAATGTCACATATATTCGTAATGACAAAATATCCCTGAAACGACAGTGCACAGCTTACAAAAAAAAAAAAATATTGAAATTGCAGACGATACAAATAATTTATAAATTTCACGGCAAAATAGCATAAAACAAAAGTAGAATTATTTGAACAAAATAAAAGTTAATACAATTTAATTAAAGAATTCAATTAAAACATTTAAGGGACTTAATTGTTTGCAGCTTACCTGAATAAATACAAAGGAATTTTATACAAAAATTCCATTAAAAAACAATAATAAAGATAAGCTTGAACTGACTTTGCTTTGCTTTTTTTTATACAAAATTGAGAAAATAAAAATGCATTCAATCAAGGCAAAATTTAATAAAATCATAAATTTATTGAAAAAATACATTTTAAATTGATGATCAATGATTCTACCATTAATTAATTTTATTCTTCATTTATCCATCTTAAAAATAGAAGGCCATAATTGAATGACAATTGTCAACAAATGTTCATGATTTTGGTAATTTAAAATTGATTATAATTCCCAGTGCATAATTAACAATATTTTACTCTATCTAAATAATAAATGAATATTATTGAATTGATAAAAAGTATTTAATAATATATCTGCATTTTAGAGGGAATCACACAATATGTTCTAAATGACGAAATAATATTTTTATTATACAAAAATAGAATATAATTTTAAATCGGCTACAAATTATCAAGAATAAATAATGTATTTTTTTTATTCAAATTTTTCAACTATTTTCTTTACCTTTACCTTGAGTATTGCAGAGCTTGTCAGCAGCTACTTAACTCAATATCTTAAAAGATAAACGGCTTAGAGGCTTTTCTTAGTTTCTCTTGGCATATTTTTTCTTTAATGTGTTTATCATCTGTTACCTGCAGTCTACTATTATTAAAATATTGATCGCAACAATATTTCATTTTTTTTTTTTATATTTCAATTCAATTCCGTGCTCCATTTATGAGCAAAATGCATTTTCAATTCAATAAAATCTCGAAAGGGCAAACAATTTTTAGACACAAAAGCAGCAGCTGCAGCACCAACAACAACAAATATTGCAGTTGCCTCAGAGTTGGCTAAAAGCTGCCCCACAAACGCCAAAAAAAAATAAAAAATAAAATAAAATAGAAATACCAAAATTTGTAGAGCAGTCTCAATAAATCGCTGGCCACGCTGGGTTGCAATTTCTTAAAGGCCATGTTCTAAATGCAACTCTTCTGCGCTGAGCATTAATATCTTTATACAGCGCAGACAATGCAAACAAGAATAATTTAGATAAAGGCTGTTAGACTATAAGATAGCCTGTTGGAAATAAGTTTTAATACAAAAGAAATTCCACAGAAATATTCATTAATTAAGCTCAAAATATATATTACTTTTAGAATGTAACAAAATCATTTCGATTTATTTAATTTTTCTTTTGATACTATCCATAAATATTTGTAATTTGTGCTTAACTTCAATTCTGTTTCCGATAATTTGACGTTTATTAACCACAATGTTAATTATTCACTTTAGAGGTAATTTGCTTTGATAATATATAAATATACATATATAATTTTTAATCAGAAATTAAAGACAATTATATCAGTTCAATTAACATAGAATTGAATGTACATTTTTTGGCTTACTTATGAAATTCGATGGTAGCTTTTAAATAGAATACTAAACAAAAAGATCGATAATTCGATTGTCTGATCGATTCCTTACCAGCTTTTCCAGACTTTGTCTGTTTCTGCAAAACTGTACTTTGTGTTTATAAGCGTTAAGAAATGTTCAATATATTAATATGGTATGCTATAGCTTATGTATCATCAAGATTTATACAACAATCTACATATGTACACTGCTGGTCAATAGGTTAGACGCAGCATTATTTACATTACAAAATATTTTATAACTTTTATTTTGAACACAATTGAAAAAAAGTTGAAATGCAGAAAATTTGGTTATTCAATGATTCTTTAAGTATACTATTCGAAAAATTATACAAACTTAACAAAATTCTGTTTTTAAACATTTTCTCAGAGCTATTTAAATTAAGGCACTTTTTTCTTGGTCACTAGAATAGACGCACTTAAAATATTTTATTTTTTGAAAGAAAAGTAACTTATTTAAAAATTTAATTAAAAAATTTGGTGCGTCTAACCTGTGACCAGCAGTGTATATACCTAACAGCCATCTGTCTTCCCTTTATATACCCTTACAAAACGATATTATAATTTTGTCACGACATTGAAAGAGTCGTCTCCCACCCCAAAAAGTATATATATTCTTGATCAGGGATACATGTTTTTGTAGCAGGTAATTTTTTATGTTAAAATCGGATCATAAAACTGCCATAGGAACGGTCCACGAAATTTATGAAGTTTGGGTATAACGATTTTTCGAATATTGAAATTTTAAAGAAGGGTATATATATAACTTCGGTGTGCCGAAGATAGCAGTTTCTTTCTTGTTTTTTTTTTCTTTACCAAAATGTGAAGCTGCAGGATATGAATGCAAGCCAGCTGGCTGACTAGGATGTATTTCCGAGATATATCAGTGTCAGACTGATGGCATTTTTGTGTTGCCATCTGCTGTATACTTTCACTTTGTCAGCGCCCATTTTGGTTCATCGTAGAAACTGGTAATTGAGCAGCAGCTGTGGGCCCTTTAAGCTTTAAAGCCAGCAAGTCAGCAGAGCTGTTGGCCAGAAGCCAGAAGACAGAAGCCAGCAGAGCCAAGCCCACCCCTTCGCTATAGCATTTAATTAGCTCAATTAATGCGTCCTCACGTTGCCTCGAAATGGCCGTTAACTTCACGTCAGCCAGAATGGAGTTTATTTGGCTTGGACTCTTGGGCCGCGATTGTAGCAAAAAGGTTTATTTGCATTAAACTGTCAAACTAATTGACAATGGCGAATCCCTGAATCTACTTAGGTAGACTGCATTTGCCTATAGAAGCTTCAAATCAAATGATATCAGTTAATTAAAAATGTGGCTGTTGTCACATTTGTCTTAAAATTTGAAATTAGAGACGACAATCAAATTATTTTATTTATAAAACAAAACTTAGGCGTCTATGTAAATCGTCGAATTATGGACAAAATTAAAATATGATTTTTAATGGTAAAAAGTATTTAAAGTATTTTAGTTTTTTAACAACTCAAAAAAAATCAACAGCAAATAATATTCACATTCAATTAGTTAAAACATAAAATGCATTCCCTACTTGATGTCAGATTTTGTTTCCCTTAAATATTGCATTTTTGTACATTTATTTGCGAATCAATTCGAAAATTCAATTAACGAATTAAAATACTTTTTTTTAACATTTACAATATTTTTTTGATATGTTTAAAATATTGCCTATACTTTTCCTTTTAGAAACAACGACAATTAAGAGAATTATAAATTAGTTTCATTTTTTTTTTGATTTTAATATATATGTTTTGTTATGTAATAAACATTTTGTGATGTAATAAAAATAAATGTATCATTTATACATCATCAGCAACTGACAATTAATTAATAAAGTTAAGCTCTTTTTATATAAATTATATAAATTAAATTCGACTTAAATTCGTATAATTGACTAATGCTGAGCATGAATTTGAAAGTTGCCAACTATTCTACTCTAAAGGTAAATTTTAAACATCCTTGGCAACCCCCTTTAGTTAATATTGTAAATTTGTGAAATCTGCATGAGCAGGAATATTTGCAAATCGAATAAAAAGTGTGAATCAATCCTACATAATCGTAATCAAAGTTAAAAGCATTAGAGATTGCTTTAAAGATTTAACAACTAAACAAATCAATTTATGTATCGATTAGCCAATTTAATTGTGGCATCTAGCCAATTCAGCTGTGGATTATTATAGACACTTTGCCACTTGAATTTATCTGGAATTTATTTGAAAATAGGTAATAATCGTTAAGTGTTAAAGCTAGCTTTAGCATTCAAATATAACTACAAAAGTTTAAGCTGAAATTATTAAAAAGTAACTTTAAAGCTTAACTTACTACAATATTATCTTGAGTCTAATAGAATTCAATAAAATAACTTTTTTGTGCAATTCAATTTATTGTCATATTTAATCAAAATGTATTTTACACTTCACAAAACTCAAATACTTGCTCCTGTAACTCATATCTACGCCAACATAAAAGAAACAAATGCATTATTTGGAATTAAATTTTCAATAATTTTGTTACAACTTTTAGCAAACAAATAACAATCATTAAAAAGAAGTCCTCAAGTGGCACCAATTTGCATCTGATTAAAAGTAGAAAACAAACATAAAGAAGTTAAAAATAAAAGTTTTCAGGACTATAAGGTGAGGTGAGCACCAGTGGATGCTGCTGATAATTTTTAAAATTCAATTTAAATTCCCTGCTCATATTTCAGTTGTAGTACGCGACGTATGCGTAATATTTTGTTGTGAGCATGCAAATAAATCAGCTACATATCTCTTACATAACTGACATTTCTCAGTGACTCGTGAGGGTTTGGTTGGGGGTTGGGGTTGGGGTTGGGGAGAAGACTGCCTGCCAATCGCCTGAATTGTGAATGAACCACATTTGACATGAGCAGTCTGTCAGGGTCGCAGACAGAAGGATTCCCAAAGGACGCTGTTGATGTTCCTCTTCTTTTTTTAAGCGCATATTTTTCTTTTCGCTCGTCTTTATGACTTATTTGCCAATCAGGAATTTAATGACTTCCTGTTCGTTGATCACAGGAAGCCGAACATCTCTCAGCATATAATTAAGCCAAGCCAGCAGCACGGGAACTAAAGTAAAACTCAAGCTGAAACCCTTTTAGCCTGTCACATCTATCTGCATTTGACATTTGATGCATTTTAGTCAAGGGGGTCAAGTGGGTGCAGCGCAAAGTAAACTTTATACTCTATACTAATGCCAACTGCAATAGCAGTAAAATTTTCTTATTTGCCGCACGAATGAAGTTAATTTGTCTAAGGGAATTTCTTTACATCTTCTAGAAGGCAACGGTTGAAACAAGTCCGTAAAAATGGCAAATAAATGAATTTCATTTATACTCTCGCCCAGACATAAACAAAGTAAAATCGACACAAATTCCACTGAGCTTCAAACGTTTTGTGTACAACCCAAAAGGATAAACGCATTGCCCAACGCACTCATACACCCGCACATACCTCCATATACACACACACACACATATACACACAGAGTGAAAACACCAACACACTCAAAGCATATTTGCATTCAAATTTTGTAGCAACAAGCAAACAAACAAGCTAAGGGACGAAGGTGGTTATAGAGAGGGCAGATGAGGCAGGTAGGGGTTGTGGCAGGAATAAAACGCTGCAATTGCCGTAACGTAGCCAAGCGAGGCGTAACCCACAAAATCACCCGAAAAAGAGAGCAAGAAATTTTCCAAGTTAAGCAAAGCAGTAAAGCAGCAATTGCACTGAGAGAAAATAGTGGCTGTTTGATATAAAAAATTAACTTATGGACAATACATTTCTTAATTTGTATCTTAATAAAATCTTATTTAATAAAATAAAATTAAAATAAATTAAATAAAATTATTTAATAAAAAAAAATAAAAAATTAAAAAATTTAACTTAACACGTACTTTATTTATGTTAAGCAAATAATTTGTCATATTTTCAAATAACTAATTCAATGTTTTCCACACAATACAATTAATTTCCAGAATTATTGTTAAAGGCATATATTGTAATAGCTGTCAAACTCAGGTTTCTAATCGATTAAAATTTAAGCTAATCTTGTAAATAAATGAATAAATTAATTAAAATTATTATTAAAGCACAAAAATTGCCGTTTGATTATGATTGATTGTAATATGAATCTACTTTTATTATTTGCGAGATACTAAATTCAAATCAAATAAAATGTGATATAAATTTTAATAATTACATTGTTTGGAACTTTCTTACAAAATCTCAGGTATATCTATCAAAATATATTCTCTTATTTATTTTTATCAGCTATTTAAATATATTATGAGATATATATATTTATAAAGATTTTTAAAACGATTAACTGCTGACTCGTTATTTTGATTTTGGATATTCTGCTTTATTTCTATATAATATATATAGTGCTGAACTTTGAGCTATAGCTTAATATTTCTTAATTAAGTTTTTTCTCTACCAATACATCAATCACACGTATGCAGGCATTTACATATAAATCCTTTCAATATAATTTTGTTTCATTTGTTGTTTATTTACAACTGCTTTGTTTATTTGCAACTGCCTCTTTTTTTGGCAACGTGTACTTGCACATTTCTCACTTGTTTGTGCATCTCAGTTCAACTGAAATTTCGACAGTTGCAGCAAAAGGAAAAAAATTGCAACGCCAACCGAAAGACATATAAAAATCTGTCAGTTTGAAAACCGCGCACATGTATCGCAATCAGGATTCGTTTCTGTTGCTCCTCACGTTACTCAACAGCGGTTACCTCTGCCTCTGCCACTGCCCCTTGGTCCCCCTTTGTTTCTGCCACAGCCTGGCCCATTGCTGCTGCATGTCAGCTTTGTTTGTGCTAAGGTGAAGGCATGCCAAAAGGACTCGTTACCCATACGCGATGTAGGACCAACCTCTGACTTGGCAGTCGACGGATGAATGTGGCTAACAGGTAAACGCGATACACGCGATAGACAGCATACCTCCAGATGTATAAATGCCAGCAGTGGGTTGAATGAATGACTGCCTGAGCAACTGACTGATGGGCTCACTGACTGAATGACTGACTGACTGACTGACTGACTGACGGGTTGGTTAGCTGACAGCCAACAGAGGACGACCTGACGACTTGACGACCTTGTTGCCTGTGAACTTGGCAGTTGAGAGGGTCAGAGTGATGTGTGGGCTAGCCAGTTGCTTTAGGGAATTGTATTGAGGTTAGAAGTGAATACATTTTGATTGAGCAGCATTGTATGTAATATAAACATTGCTTACAGTAGTTATTTTGGCAATTAAAACTATTCCGAGACTGAAATACAAAACTAAGAGGAAATGTTTATTTGACATTGCTTAAAGAATTGATTGAATTGATGTGACTTTGCTAGGAAGCTAGATTGATTTAAGGCTTCAAGCTTATGCTGCTCAGATAGAGATTTTTACTGATGGAAATGCAATTAATAAATATTATATGAAAGAAAGTCAATTATGTTGATTTCGGAGGAAAAAGCAGATAAAATATATTATTATTCCAAATCAGTTCAGTTATTAAAAGGAAATTGCGAATAAAATGTTATGTTTGTGATTGATATTGATTGAAGTCGTTTGAATAACAGACACTGAGACCTACTTCGTAAACAACCTTGATTAACTAGAAACTATATTTGAAAATATGCTTACAATGTTTTCTTCAATTTTTGGTAGACTTTATAAGGATATTATAATTTTTTAGGACTTGCTTAACGCATAGAATAAAAAGCTTTCGACCAGATAAAGTCTATATATTCCTGGTCAAGTCTCGATTAGTGACAATTCCATTAATTTAAATAAATATTTTAATTAGTAATAGTATAAGCCGACACAATGCGAACAGTTTTATTAAATCAACTCGCGGTAATCCAAAATTGTAACAACAATAGTGTTTTTCTCTCAATTTTCAAAATTCAGGATTTTGTGGGATTAATCCACAGAACCCTTCTGCGTACGGCACTGGTCTCGAATCAGCAGAATCCGACAACTATATCATATAGCTGTCATATTAACAATCGATCGAAAATGTATAATGTGTAAAAATCATTTGTTTTCGCATCCAAACTCACCAAACCAAAATGATGTAGAAATTCTGACCAAATTTCACAAAATCGAAACACTATATCTTTTAAATCCATAGCAACAATATTTAAATAATTTATGTTGTGAACAAATTTTTCTTTTTTAGAGATACTCGTTTCTATTTCAAACTAGCTAATTCTAAGTTATATTTCTCTATAATCGATTTATCCGCCAAGAAAAATTTTTCAAATGTTAAAATTATTATTAAAAAACCATTGCAATGATATATACGAAAATACAAAGCATTTACAAGAAATTATTATTGTTGTTGTTAAAGAAAAACAAAAATAGTTTTACTAAAATTAAGAGAATAAAATGATCTTTCAGAAAAAAATAGATTTGCATGTGTTATCTACTTTAGTATTGTAAATATCGTCTGTTAAACATTGTATACGGGTAAAAAAGCTTGCCGTACGAATTAATAGTGGTCGGGGCTCGTAGTCTCGGCATGCCAAGGGTAGCCTCTTGTTTCTTGGTAATTGTATTACTAAACCCTTTAAATACACTTAATGTAACGCAGAATAACTCAATTTCAGATGGAATTACAATTGCGATGCGTGAGAGCAAATAAATCACAGCTAATGCAATTAGAACTAAGTACTTGTCAATGCAGAGCAAAGGAGAGAGATAACCAATAGCACAACATGTTATCCAGTATAGAATCCACAATGGTGGTAACTCCCCAGAACTATAAACAAAATCAGAATGAGAACCAGAGCCAGAACCAGAGCCAGAACCAGAGCCAGAGTCAGAACCAGAGCCAAAAGCCACTCTGCGAATTCTTTCGAGCACTTTTGAATTATTTACGCCAACTTTGGGGCGCCCTATACAATGGATATGTGGATACCCACGGAATTGTAGCACCTGGTGCCAACTGTTTTCTATTTTGCATTCGCATTAGCAATTGTCATTCGAGGGGTTCTCCAGGGTTCTTCTGGCTTCTCCTCGTTGTTGTTGTGCATTTGGTAATCTAAAATGTTCTCTACTAAATCACAAAAGTGTCAATTGCACTTCAGCTCACACTGGCACAGGGGCAACGGCAACGGCGTGAATTGTTCCCATTTCCATTTTATATAGCGCATATTTTAGAGCCAATGCCCGGTCAACTTATCCGAGTACTCAACTCCCCCTTTTCTACCGAGTAGCCCACTCCGCTCCCCCTTGGTTCGTGGCACTGTTGCAAATTGATGTCAATAAGCGATAATTGAATTAGCGCTGAAATGCACAGTGTACACTGTGCTACATTGCATTGGCATTGTTTTATAGTCGTTGCAATCAGGAACTGCTTTACTTTGCTATCCCTTCATACACAATACTCTGTACACCCCCCCTTTGGTCTTTTTTTTGTTCCTAACTCTGACAGTTTCACCTTCATGGGACGCTGTTTATCCTTTTCATACCAGCTACTCCTTAAAATGGGCTAAACAGGGTATAACAAACCTGTAGAAGTGCAGGTCAAAAAATGCGTCTCAAAGTATGAATATGAATATGAATTAAACAGGGGAATTAGTGATCTTAGACCATATTAAATATTTAAATCCTTTTTTATATTAGAAAGTAGTCTTAAACAGCATCTTCAGCTGAGTCAATCTCTCTGATCTCAGACTGTATGATTATAATCACAAGACGCACAATTAATGCAACTATGTAAAAGCAAAGAAGAGAAAAACGAAAAAAAAATTTTTCGACTTTTCCTCGAATTTTAAAGTCAAAAAATCGTAAAAGATACCGTACAAAATATCATGATTTTCTAAATTCAAAATGAAATAGTAGCAAAACCAGTAATTTTAACTTAATAAAGTATAATTATGATTAATAGGCCCTTTCATTAGCTTTCAGAAAACGTAAAGCATTTGAAAATCGGCTGTAAGATTCTCGAGTAATTCTAAAATCTGTCGGCTTGCCTCTGAAAAAAATCTAAAAAATAAATAAATGCCAGATTTCAAAAATTTCTTAAAAAAAAGTCTTACCATAGAAAAAAATTTAAATTGGTTTTTCGTCATCTGGGGCACCATATGTATCGGAAAAAGTAGGTTTGATCAAATATACAAAACAAAAGCTAAATTTTGTTACCTAGTGTTATCAGAGCTTTAGAGTAACAAAATGTTATATGTGGCCTGTTGTACAAAGAAACTCCTCCTCTTAAAGTGTTAGTTTAAAATAGTGTCAGTAGCTTCTGTTAAGGCTTGAAAGTTGTAAGTTCCTTATTGCTGATTCTGGAGATACAGTTAATTTAACTTTTTTATCAGCTAACTAAATTTCTTTTCCAATTTACACTGAGTTAACTTTCTTGTTTCTCGTACTCAACTTTTCATTATATTTTGGTACATAAAACTATCATTATGTGATAAATATTTTATACATTTTTTTTCCAGCTTTTCACTGTATTACAGGATATAGGGAATATCGTAAAATCCTTTACTAGCGAACACCTCCTCTCTTAGGGGATAATTTTGCCAAATTTCAATTTGAAGGATTTGTACTTGGTGAGAAGTTGTTGTAAAGAAGTGAGTAGAATTTCTCTTTTATATATGTCAATAAATTAAACTTATCCCAATTCTAACTGTTATTTAACACACATTATTTTAAATTTATATGTTCCACTATTTATTTACTTAGGATTCCTTTTATTCTTTCAAAAGGTCTTCATTTCACAAATTAAAAAATTCGATTTTATAATATTTTACTAATTTACAAATACAGAAAAACTAATAATTTCAATTCCGCGAAGATCTGAGATCAACAAATATAATATATAAGCTCTATTCTAAAAGTCTATCTCAAATTATATCAAATTATATTCTCTACAGGGTATATTCCAGCTGAGTATTTGCGCGTATGGCATTCCTGTTAGTTTTTTTTACGTTAAATGGATTTTACTATTGTCAATGTTTTGTTTCGTGCTTTTTTTTCTGTTATCGTCTTTGTTCTAGGGTTCCCATTTATCCCATTCTATATACTAATTGTTTGGCCGCTTTTAGTTTGTTATTTACTTGATTTAACAGGCAGTTGTCTACCCCTGACCCCTGTCTTCCTTCCCCGTGACAGCTTCGTTGACATGATTAGCATTAATTGAACGCTGATTTCTTTTAGCTGCCCAACGAGATTTTATTTGCACTTCCTGCTTTCTGCATCATCGAGTGGATTTTAAGCTGAGCTACGGTTTAGTGGCTGATTGGAGAAGACTCACAAATGAATGTAACATTTTCTTATGCAAGATTCAATCTATAGAGAGATTGTAGCAGATACAATTTGGCATGTAATTTGGCAGAGTTTTTATAGTTGTGATATAAGAAAGTAGTTAAATGTTGTAAGCTTTCAATCAACGACAATCGGTTTTTGATTGAAAACTATTTGTCTATATAATAAAATGAGTTACCCAATTTCACTGATTATATGAAACAAAATAGGTTAAGCTTTCAATCATCATCAATCATATCCGTACATATTCCAATCAAGCAGTGCAAATTACAAT
The DNA here is from genome assembly GCA_035043045.1 of Hirtodrosophila alboralis. Classification (NCBI taxonomy): domain Eukaryota; kingdom Metazoa; phylum Arthropoda; class Insecta; order Diptera; family Drosophilidae; genus Hirtodrosophila; species Hirtodrosophila alboralis. The sequence continues at coordinate 10,352 of JAWNNH010000154.1, read as the reverse complement.
TTAAACAGCAAGCAGTTCAGCTGCTTCTGCATGCCAGCAAAAACTATTTTCTTAAATAACTTCTGTGTTCCGATTCGTATTAAATGCACACAGCATATTTAGATTAGTATATTTAAAATTCAAGTTATAGTTTTTTAAAATCGAGTTTAGTTTAATTATTCACATTTTCTTCCTTATTATTTTACTAATATTTTTAGCTATATTATTATTTATTTACTTATAAGTTTCCTAATAACTTTCCAAATGTAATCATTATCTCAATCTTTTATTACTGACACTATTGTATTAAGTTGCAGGATCAAATAAATTATTTAAAAAATTATTTCAAATCATGTTTAATTGTTTTAATTTAGTTGAGAGAAATGTAAATCAATTTTAATCTATCTGCCCAAGGCAGCCGACACATAATAAAATTCCAATAAAATTATTTATTGAATTTTTAGTTAAAAGATTAAGCTGATTTGATTTATATTTGGAAACAATCAACTTACCAATTGGCATTAAACAAATGTTCATTCAGATAATATACATAAAACTGCACTTACCTGGAAAAAAACAAAATGATGAATAATAGATTAAATAAAGGAAATTTAAAAGCCTTATTTTAAAATTTATTTAAATAAATATTTAGATTGTTTGCAGTTACTGTACACATTTACAGGATACAGAACCGACTTAAACAGCTTGTAATGTTTATAGGTGCAATTGCATTTTGTAGTTAACATTTTGATTGCTCATATAAATCTTTGAACTACCTTTGCTACCTTGCACTCAATTACTACATGTTGTTATATGTATACTTCTTATACAAGTCCTCACTTTAACACCTTGCGCCATCCAATTAGAATTTTTTATGATCTACAACCCACGTCCTGTGCACCCTTCCTGATATATAGGGCAAAACAAACCTTCAACTTTACCTTGACACGCACTAAACTGAGCCTCCAACCTCCATTTGATTGCCAGTTAGTTTCATTTCATATTTTTTTTCTCTTTTTCTTTTTTATTGCAATTTGCCGGGTTTGCCAGTTGTAATTGCTGGCAGTTTGATTGCCAACATGCTCGTTGATGGCCTGTAACTAGTACTGGCACGAGTATATTTCCATTCCCATGGCCCCAAAACTCGTTGATGTGTATTATAAAATCATTTTTCACACCGACGCTGCCAACACTCTTGCAGTCCCAGAACCCTTACTACAAAAAAAACAAAAACGAGACTGAGAAAACAACACGCTGAATGCTGGCCAAGAAGTCCTTGCTCTCGAGGAGGCGAGATCCTAGACGTTGGCCGTAAAATTGGCGTTAAATTACTTTGCACGCAGCGTCGCTGACGTTGACGGGGTTCCCCTTTGCCCCCGATTGGCACTGGCATATTGTTTTTACGAAGCGGCGAGGGGAATTGAGAGGCTAGCAGTCTGCTCTCTGTTATTGCAATGCAAATTCATCACGTAATCGTTAACAGGCCGTAGTCTTGGCAGTTCAGGGAGGGAACGGAAGGCAGCTGGCGAACAATTCATTTCAGTCAAGTGCAGCACACAGGCTGTGAAAAGACTCTCGTCCTGGACAGCTACTGCTTGGTCCTGGACCTCAAAGTCCTGAACCTGAACCTGTTACTGGTCCTGGTGCTGGTCCGGTAGTTGGCTGCACTTCAAGCTCTGTTCGTTGTCTAGGACCTGCAGCTGTCATCAGTTGCCAACCAGGCGAAGCCTTTCACTGTTTGTTGTCCTGTGTTTCATTTTTGCACTCGTCTCCACAGAATTCTCCCTGTCCTTGTTAGTACTTCTTGCAGACTCTTTAGTGTAATTGTTTGTTGACCTTTTGGCATTCATATTCATATTTGTGCAGTCTCACATAAGTACGTGTTTCATTCGCACTCGTATATTTATAATACCATTCGTAATCTCCGTGCCTTCAACAAATCAGCGCATTTCTCATTTACCCAAAGCACATTCCTGGCACGCACTTTACACATATTCTTCCTCATCCCTTTAGCATTCTAGGTCGCAATTTGTAACAATTTAATGTAAATATATAAAATTTTATATTTATTTCAATTTTCCGCCTGCCCATTACACTCGACAAATAACAATAACAACAGCAACGACAAAAATTGAACCTTTTTGGCAACAGTCAGCAGGTGTTGAAATTTGTAGACCATTTTTTATATTCATTCAGATTCAGAAGAGGAGAATAAATGCACAGAGGAAGGATTCTAAATGGAACATTGACGTATGTATGTCGAGTGTTGGCAGATGATGGCAAATTATATTTGAAAAGTGGCCCTCAAGTGTGATGGGATTTTCAAATGGCTAAATGTGGATGTATACACACTGGTGATGTGAGTGTAAACACATTGTAAACTGAAATTTGCTTAAAGCTTATTTATAAGAATGTTTACAAAAAGAGATTTGAAATATTTGAAATACTACTACAAATACTCTATATTATTAACTTTGGTTTTTTTTTTGTTAATTTTTTATGAGATAATTGAATAAAATTCATAAATTCTTAACTTTCAGGACCTTTCAATTTTGCAGCTAATCAGAAAGTTGTACGGAGAGTACATACTCAATTTTAACTTTATCATATTTATGAGCAAAAGATTGTATACACACCAGTTTCACATACTATAGACATTTCTTAAATTATCTTTACAATTAATCACCATTATGTATTTAACTAATTTTTGCTTTGATGTCACTATACCACACTATAAATTACCATCAATTTGTCAGCAAAAGTGTTGGATAAACATAAATTTTATCGAGTACTAACTGCTCGCCACTCTTTTACAGCCACGCCACTTTGTGATGAGGGGCAGAGGGTCTATACAAATTACGGCTGGCCATAAACAAACAAAAGCTGTGAATCCCCCTAAAATATCTCTGTGTAAACATATCTTATGTAGAGGTACACAAATGGCAACATTTTGTGGCCAAGTGTACAAAGCAATTGCCGTAATTGACACAGCAGGGCCGGGACTGAGTAGAGTAGAGAGCCGGCACTGGAGAGGAGAGGATACTGGGGGCAGAATTGTGGAACTGAATGCACTTTAGCTGAAATGCGGCAAACTTAAACTGTAACTGAAAAGACGCTTAGCATTTTGCGGTCATTCTCATAGCCGGCGCAATGCAGCAAAATGCAGCCCGAGTAAAAACAATGCCACTACATGGAACCAGTTTACCAACAACCATCCTGCCAGCCAACCGGACAGGCAGCCACACAGACAGACAGACAGAGAGGGACCGAACTGTTAGCCAACCGCAATAAACAATAAACTGTAGCATAGTGCAGGGCGCGCAACGAGTGTGAAAGTGCAGAGGAGAAGCAGCCAAAAAGCCAACCAGCCACAGTAGTCACATGGTGGAAGATTAGCAGCGTATAAATAATGGTTGGAATGGAGGCACAACACACACACACACACACACAGCATAAAGGGAGTGTGGTAAATATTTGCGGCTGTGGGAGCCATAAATATTTTTTTGTAGGTCGTCGTCGTTGTCTCAGTGTGCCACTTCAAAGGGGGCGCGACAGGAACTAAGGGAGAAAGTTAGATGGGGTGAGATAGGTCGATAGGTTGTGCTGAGAGTGCGACCACATAAAAGAGTTACATTTTTTGCAAATGTGACAATTGTAGTTGAATTCATTAAAAGTTGAAGCTATTAACAGCTCAGTCATAATAATTATAATTATAGAAAATTAACTTAATCTGAAAACTGCGTGCGACTTGTTTATATCCCAAGATTTTTATTGATGTATGCGATTTTCAAACCGGTTAAGCCATACGCAAGTTATGGCCAACTATAAAAACCCCAAAATTAAATAAAGTCAATTTTTACTTAGAAAATTTCTTTAAATTTGTTTTTCTTCTAAGGAACCCTATGCTTAATTAAAATAATAGTCTAAGCGCTACTAAAAATTATTCTTCACACAGCACTATGGGACCAATGACCGATTTCGTGGCTCTAGTTTATTGAATAACATTTAAAATAATGATTATAAGTGGTTTTGATGAAAAGTGGGCGTGGCACTTTTCCCACTATTTGTAACCATTTTTTTTTATTACAATTGAGCATTTTTCCTAATATTTAACCTAAAACGGCAAAATTAGATATTGCTTACTGATATTTATAGTAGGTTATATTTAACAATTGCATATTACCGATCAACTCGCCCCTTCACCTTTTTCCAAACTTTAAATAAATCCTAAAAGTGAGGTCGTTCTACAAATGAGGTCGTTTGCTAAAAATTTGATTTGTGGAAGAAATTGACAAAAATTGACAATTATAAAAACTGATCTACAATCACAATTAATGACAGCACCAAGTTAAAAAAGTCGCATTGTTGCCAAATGCTGCCAACATTTTTAATTCCTTTCCAAAGTCAAATTTTGTTAAAAAAAATTGTTGCATGAGACACCTTTTTAACTTACATAAAAATAAGGAAAACAAATTAAATTTCTACAAACGAGCTTTACCAATATATAGTACAAACCTCACGGCAAATAATCCATTATAAAGTTTTTCACATACGCTTTGTCTTATTTAACTATAATTTACTGAAGTTGACAAGCAAATTTGCTTACCAAAAACCACGCGCTGTTGGTTGTTAACAGCTGTGTTTAACAGCTGTTATCTTAACAGTGGTACTCCTGGTTAACATTTTTGGTACGTAACATGATACTTTGGTGTATTTCTTATATATAAACAACAAAATTTATGATAAATTACGTAAATTGAAATTTTGGGCTTAGGCCAGGAAATCGGTCATTGGTCCCATAGTGCACAGTGCTATTAAAATAATACGTTAGACAATAATTGCTCCTATACGTATTTGTTCACAACTTTCTTAATTTTCAAACAATTCTGTTCAACTAAGTGTCATTGTGTACAGTATAGAATTAAAATTAGTTAAAGAAGTTTTTTGAAAATTTTCTGGAGGTAACTTTAATATTTTTCAATACTAAATATTTATATATAAATCATTCTATAGCTGAATTTTATGCATTTTCTCAAAAACCAAATTTTGCCATAACTCCAGATTTTGACAGTAATTTCAAAATTTTAAGTATGCAGTTATACAATGCTCGAGTAGGACTAAAGCGAACATATCGTAATTTACCAAAATTTTTCATCAACATTACATGATGAATGAAATGCTAGAATATAATTAATAAAGAAAGAACAGTTGTAAACATTATTGTTATTGACATAATCGATAAATATTGAGTTGGTTAGTTAGTTCAATATGTTCTGATCAGAATATTAAGGCAGTCAAAAATGATATTTGTGCAGTCTAAATTAAAATTTAATTTTTAGAGCCCGAGTAGAGGGTCTGATTTATGCGAGCTCGTTGCAAAAATTTTAATAAACTAAAGTGATTTTCATGGCGTCATCACAGGTTTGAGTTTGTGAGCGTACTAAATTTTAATTGTATGTTTTTTTTAAAAATACTTTATCAAAATAAAATGGGACATAAACTCTCTTTATTGGTTTTATTCAATTTTGTTGCTGTTAAAAATTCAAAACAATTTAAGTTAAACTCCATATTCATAAAAGCTTAATTGAAAGCTAAACTAGCTTAAGAATATGACCAGATTGAAAATTCTAGGCAACCTCAAAGCATGTCGCTTAGAAATCCCGCCTTCGAGCCACATTTAAAAATTGAAACAAAGCAACCACAGATGCTGGAACCACAAATATTCCAATGCAAAGTGCATTGCAAAATCTGCTAGCAAACATCATAAATTTTATAGAAAAATGCAGCTGCAACTAAAAAATAATATAAACGAGTATGTTCCAGAAAATGCACAATAGTTTTTCTTCCCACACACACACACACACACACACACACACAGTACACACATTTTTAGTATGTTGTGTGTGCTCACACATTTAAAAAGCAAATTTTCATTGCATAGTTTTATGCCTGTTTTTCAGTTTAAGTTTTTACTTTTATTTGTATATATAAATAACCATAACCATATGTGTGCAAATTTGGGTCAGCTACATGAGAATAGTTGAGAGTAGAGAGCATAGACAGAGGGAAGGGACGGGTATAGAGAGAGAGAGAGCTACAAAGTTATGCGAATGAAAACTGTAAACATTTTTCGGTTTATGACTGGGTACAGAAAATATCATCGTCATGAACATAAATTTAAATTTATAGCAGTCCAAAATAATGAGCAAAGCAGTAAAAGTTTTTGCTTTTTTTTTTTTGTTGCAAACTCATACACACACACACATACACATGCAAATTAACAGTTATGCTAAATGAGCAAACAAAACAACAGAAGCAGCCGCTACACCAATAACAAATAAAACATTGCAATTGGAAGCACCCAACTGGTGTATACTCTGTTCTCGGTCTGTTAACTTTTGCCACTCATAGGCTGGGCATTCAATATTTAAGGAGGTTAACACTAATCCACTCTATAATAATCATTGAACTATAGTTTAGCTAGAGGATATTTTTCCGCTCTTATCTACACTAAGAAAAAAGAAATTTTTGTAAGTATAGAAACACTTTCGATAAAAAAAATAAAATAAAATTCTACAAACAGAGTGTAAATCTCTACAAAGAAGTGAAAATTTCCACAGTACGAATATATTTTCTATGATATGAATAAACGAAAAAAATTATGGGTTTATAATCGGAAGTATGGATTTTCTACAATATGAAATCCAGGTGTTCTATGAAATGAATATAAAATTCATTAACCTGCAGAAAATTTTCTAGGCTCAATATAATTTTTTACAAAATATGTTGACTTATTTCTTTAACCAAAGTAAAGTAATTTTTTTATTCAAATTTAAAAAAATAACGGATTTTTTTTATTATGGCAATCAAATTATAGATTTTTCCATGTTCCGTAAAAAAATATCCCAAGAGTTATCGATATAAATTCGATTATGATAGAAAATTTCAACATTTAAGCAACACTTTCTTCACTTTGTGGTAATAAAATCTACATGACAGAAAAATTTCTATGGAGCTATTTTTATCCTGTTTTTCCAACCACTGACTTCAGTTTTCCACAATTGAATATACACTTTTTTTTGAGTGTAGATTCAATTATATTTACTTATTTTAGCGTCCCTATCGGGCCCGATCGGCTTTATAAACATTAAATCAAGCTCAAAGTCACAATTTAACCATCCAATGTTATTTAAATAAATATTTTTATAAAATTCACATTATTTTCTTCTCTTCTTCTATCTCTCGCTGATAGAGAGGAACATTTTTGAACGAACTTTATCGATAAATTCATCGATTGCAGCCCAAAAACTATGCAAAAATTCGATAGATACTAAAATTATAATACAGATCGATAATATGTTAAATTTAGTTATTTTAACAATTGTTACCTTTGTAATTCAAATTATAAGAAATCAATGTTAAAAATAAAAAATCTTTAATAATTTAAATACTGTTAATAAGTCAAACATTTTCTTTGGAAACAGAGTATAAATGGCATAACACGGTGCTGAGAAGTGAAAACTGCGGCTGCTTCAGTTGTTGGCGCCTTGAAGTATGCAATGGCAAATCATAAACAAAAGGCTAAGGCTACCTGCTGTTTATAGTCATATCCTGCGGCCAGAATAATTTGTGTGTGTGTGTGTGTGTGTGTGTGTTTGTGTATTTGGCATTTATACAAATGCAAAGGATATATGTATAAGGATATAAACTCTTACCAGTTGCTGCCCTTGGCTCTCGCTCTCTCGTTTTGGGGTTTACCCATTATTTTCATTACAGACAAAAGATGTTGGTTATTACTAATACAAATGTTATACCCTCACACACACACACACACACTTTCAACTGAGTAACAAGTCAGGATTAGGGCGAACGAGGGCAAATGCAACAACACGAACCATTACAACAACAACAGCAACAGCAGACAAATCAAAACAAAGCTGCAGACAAGACAGAGTTGGACCGAACTTTACTTCCACCCCCCCCCAAAAGTGCAAGCTTCTCAGCCAACCCCCTCTTTTTAACTTTGTCTTGGCAAGCACGAAAGGTCAACGCATTTTATGGTAATTTCGAAAGCTTACACGCATAATTTTGCAGCTGAGCTTTTGAGTTTACCCTCCCCCTCGGTTTGTTTCAATGTATATCTGTCCTTTTCTTTGTATATTACTATCCCTTTCGCTCTATTTAGTGCATGCATGTGCATGTTTGCTTTTTGTCTTTTGCATTAGGAAATTTAATGCGTGCATACAACGAAAATTGCTGAGGATTAAACTAAATCGTACAATTCAAATTTAAGTATGCAGATTAGGAATTTGTTAAAATTTCGTGTTGTATGCTTATCATAACTAATTATGCCATTTCCAGCTTAGATTGTTACAAGATTTGGCTTATATATCTGCCGGATCTTGGGCAATTAGTTGTTCGCTCTGTTGATTTACAGTTTACTGTTAATTACTTACGGTCTATGCAAACACAGAGAGCGAAAAGAAATTGTTAAAATCAAGATTTTATGCTGCAATTGGAAACAGAAATTAGAACTACATATGTATATAAAGAAACAATCCGCGCTCAAATCAAGTTAAATGTCTGAAATTGTTATTGTTATTCAATTTATTTTTCATTTATTTGTGTAATTAAGAGTTGAACAATTCGTACCTAATTATTTTATATTAAAGTGCAACAATTAAGTATTGCAAAAAATTTACTTATTAGAAATAAATAGACTAATAGATTAGACGAGGTTTTTAATTCGATTAAGATAATTGCCCTGTTTTAGATTTAAATTCAGACTTTTCTGGACAATAAATAAATATTATAAGAAAAACTGATGTCATCTGAGCTTAGCAAAATTTTAAATTTCTCATTGTGTTTTAAATTAATTCCATTAACAACATAACATTATTTTATAGAAAAGAAGTGCGATTTCACTAAATTAATTAATTAAATTAATTTTCGTATACTATCACCCTTTTCAACGTCAATGAAAAAGTAATGATTACGCTTATAGGCATTATCGAACAGCATCAAAAAAAATCTTCATCGCAAAAAGTAATTCATTTAAAAATTTAAAAATAAAAGTACCAGAGATAATTAATTTCAGTAACATAACATAAGTTACTACTAATAACAATACTTCTTTTATTTAAAGTGAAATTCTTAAGAAGAAATTTATTAACTCGCATCAGTGTAACTAAATTTCAAAATTTTCTTAATTGCGACTCCAATCACTCGTCAGCACATCCGCTTCAATTGTACTCAACTTCATTTCATTCTTGAGGAAAATATGTTTCCACAAAAGTATTTTCATGAACTTACTAAATTCCACAATCCACATAATGCGATTTTGATTTGTGTTTGTGTATTTATGTTATCGCAACAGAAATAAGTGTAATACGTATTACTAGGTAAGTCTTATTGTACAGATACATTTCGTACTTTATGCGAACAAGAAAACTCCATAAATTTCTTTAAAAACATTGCGAAAAACTCACCTGAATTCTGCCAATTGTACCGCAAAGGTAAAAGCTTCTTTAAATTTTTACACATAACACTCAGGTACTTCGGCTTGAACTCTATTGCTCAGTTTTCATTTTCTATGTTATTTTCGCAAATGCATTTCATAATACTAGATTTCCATAAAGGGATAAAGAGTTTGCTTGGCTTGTGTCCGATTGTTTTTGGTTGTTCCACCTTCTAAAAGATATAACAACCGTAGGGCAAGCTTAACTTATATTGCTTATATCTTTTAATCCACATGAGATAATAGAAAGCTTTTAGACTGTTTTAGAAAAACAATTTACTGTCTATATTACAAAATTAAAATTATTTGAATCTGTTTTATATTAATATAGCTTAACAGATTCATAAACCCTCCAAATCCGCCATCTCCCGTGGACAATTCAAAAATCTGGAGTTTTTTGAATTAAATCACGGTTTTACCATTCGAAAAGTATGAAAATATTGAATTGTCTTGTTGGTATGTCCTTGAAGAATGTCTAAATGGATTATCCAGTTACTCAATTGTAAGCATTAAATGTAAAAACAAAATTTGATTTGCTTTATACGAAAAAAAACAACTTTATTAGATATTTATAATCTATTGATTAGGCCCTTTTATTAATATTAAAACTATATAGAGTATTTAATTAATTGGTATTGTTTTAACTAGCCAGTTTCCCGCTAGAAGCCAATTATATCACTTGATGACACTCCGACTTTGCTCCGACTGCCTACGACTGCCGAAACTCACCTCGTACTCTGGCCTTGCCACTCCGCTACTACTGATGAGTGTTGCCACTTGATCAATAATATTACAATATTACAATATTCAATCTACAGTCACTGAATTTGATATACCAACTTCGTATGATCTTTTA
>JAWNNH010000152.1:0-320972 GCA_035043045.1 Hirtodrosophila alboralis | reverse complement strand
GTATGTATGCACCATACACACACACACACTTGTAGTGTTGCAGCAGTGTGCGTACATGCATGTGTGTATGTTTCTCTGACAAGAATTGTTTATATGTATATGTGTGGTTGTGTTTGTGTTTTTCCAACAATATTGGATTCTCAATTAAACAAATTAACGAAAAGCTCACGCTTATATAGATAGATATATACACACCAAAGCGCATCGATATCAATTATTTTCAATTTGCTGATTTCACCGTTAACTGGCCGTAACACTTGTCTCCCCCTATTTAAAAGTAGGGTTATGTTTGCGCAACCCAAATATTTTGTTGTGCCCATTAATTTCTATTCTTTATTTTGACTGTGATGCTAAAGGGGGGATGCAAGGCGTTGTGATGCCAAAAAGACTCGCGGGCTGATCATAAACTCGTCTCGCCTCGTTTGGCGGAAGCGGACGCATTTGTTGCCTCCTCCGAGACAAGGTAAAATGGCAAGAATTAAATTGGCTCGACAGAAATCTCTTAGTTTCTTCCGGAAACTTGTCTTTCGCCTGTCATGTCTCATTCATCAACATCAAATATTGCAATTATGCTACAAATAAAAATTAAATAGATACATTTTTTAAAAGAAATATGTTTTCAGACATTTTGGGGTTTAGTTGAAGCAATTTGAACAATTTATTGATATTGAACTAATTGTTCTTGCTTTGTTTGTTTACTTTATTATTATTGTTTGTTAATATAAAAAAAAATTGCCCCAAAATGTGGTGACAACATTAAATGAACTTGTTCATAACACAACAGGATCCCAATAAGCAAAATGAATAATTGAATTTGATTAAACGAACTAGATAAACGATCTTTCATCGTTCAGTGAGTCTTTAGATTGTTATCTGCGATATTTTATCGATAAATTGTAGCTAGGCAAAACGTAATTTGTTTACAATAAATGTGTTTTTTTTTTTAATAATTTTATTTAATTTGTATTCTAAAAACAGGCAAAGGAAATCCTATCAAAGGAATCCAATGTGCAGGAGGTGAAATGCCCCGTCACAGTTTGCGGAGATGTGCACGGTCAGTTTCATGACCTAATGGAACTCTTCCGGATAGGCGGAAAATCACCCGATACAAATTATTTGTTTATGGGCGATTATGTGGATCGTGGCTATTATTCTGTGGAGACTGTAACCCTTTTGGTTGCGCTCAAGGTACGCTATCGTGAGCGCATCACCATCCTGCGCGGCAATCATGAATCGCGCCAGATCACACAGGTTTACGGCTTTTACGATGAATGCCTACGAAAGTACGGCAATGCTAATGTTTGGAAGTATTTTACCGATTTGTTTGACTACTTGCCATTGACGGCGCTGGTGGATGGGCAAATCTTTTGTTTGCATGGTGGCCTGAGTCCCTCAATTGATAGCTTGGATCATATACGCGCCCTGGATCGCTTGCAGGAGGTGCCACACGAGGGTCCCATGTGCGATTTGCTGTGGTCCGATCCCGATGATAGGGGTGGCTGGGGTATTTCGCCACGTGGAGCTGGCTATACATTTGGACAGGTAAGTTGAAATCTAATTTAGAAATTGTGCAACACACGTGTACTCACTAATGTTTCAAATCTAAATTAAATATAGGATATATCAGAAACGTTTAATAACACAAACGGACTGACTCTGGTCTCGCGCGCACATCAGCTGGTTATGGAGGGCTACAATTGGTGTCATGATCGCAATGTTGTCACTATTTTCTCCGCGCCAAACTATTGCTATAGATGTGGCAATCAAGCGGCTCTTATGGAACTGGATGATTCACTTAAATTTTCATTGTAAGTGTATTGAGATAGAAGTGCGTTAGAGCTGGAAAAGTTGTATTGTAATGTGAAAGTTTTGATATTGTTTCGGTTTAATTTAGTGTTAGAATTTTTATTTTTATAAAAAATTACAATTGATTAACTGACAAGCAAAACAAGTATATGAAATGATAAATAATTCTTGAAAGTAAATTAATTTGTTTAATGATAATATAGAATTTTCTTGTCAAACATTTTAATAGTACAAAACTTTCGATAGTTTCAATTGTGACTTAACAATCAAAACCTATTTAATTTATTTTGGCAATTTAATTTTTTATAAATGAGGTACAAAGTTATCTCAATTGTAATTTTTAAAAATATATTTAATTTGTGAAATTGACAACAATCGTATAGGATTATTAGAATAGTTTTTTAGTGGAGGTGCAAAGCAATCGAATCGACAGACTTTAATCAATTTAATTGATGCAATAATTTAGCCTTTAATCTGTGGAAATTTCTAAAATTGTAGAATCAAGTCAATCGAAGATCAATCAATCCTATTTTTAGGGAAAAGTAATGAAAGTGAAAAGTTAAAAATAGTGCGAAATTGATGATGTAAATTATTTAATTTTAATTTTATAATTTTATTAAATTCTTTATTTTTCGCTAAAGGCTAAAGCTATCGACTATATCGACTTTCCAGCTCTAAACTAGCCCTATCTTTGTAATCTAACTATATAATCTAATGCATTTTCTGTTTTCTAATCTATTATATACAGCCTACAATTTGACCCAGCACCGCGACGCGGGGAGCCTCACGTAACGCGAAGAACACCAGATTATTTCCTTTAAGCTGTCTTGCTTGTTTGGCACATATATGCAGCTTACATTTACACACATATTACATCGCATTATAACAAACAAAAACAAAAACAAAAAGGAAAAATATAAACATAAAACAAAAAACCATTCAAAGCAGAGTAAACAAAGTAAACTAAACAACAAGAAAACCAATAATAATTAACAATTTCGATGCATTTTGTGTTGAGAAAACAAAAAACAAAAGTAGGCTGCAATATATATAATTCTGAGCATTGTAATTGTTGTAAATGCAATGAAATGTTATTTAAATGAGTCGCATTAAACAGCAGCAGCAGGAGCAGGGGGTGAGGAGGCGCCGAAAGTGTTGATATATCAAAAGCAGCAAAAAGGAAGCGGATAATACAATCCAAGACAAACCTACCAACCAACCAACCAAGCAACAACAACAACAAACAAACAAACAAACTACAACTACTTAGCTAAATTTGTTAATTTATAAAAATAACGAACTAAGTGTCGCAAGCAGCAGATGAAGAAGAAGAAGGAGAAATAAAGAAGAAGCCAGAAATGATGGATGGAATCGTATATAGAATGTGGAAACCAAAACCGAACCAGAACTACTTGGGTTGGGTTTATTCTCTGACATGGACGTACTTGAGGACAGCAGGACAGCGCAGACAGCAGGATGGATGACTAACAAAGCAGAGCAGGAGCGGCCGAGCTGAGCAGGGGGGTACGGCAGCAAAGGGGGCAAGCCAAGCGATTCAAAAAAAAAAAAATAAAAGAAAAGAATAAGGAATACAAAATAAAAAAAATAAAAATTAATATTACTGATTAAAATTAAATAATAAAAAAACATGAGAAAACAAAAATTATTTAAAAAAAATTATACAAAAGAAAGAAAAAAATATAAAAAAAAAACAAAAAGAAAATTCATTCAGTGCAAACTGTAACTGTTTTCACTTTTACTGCGAAAAACATTAAGTTTCATATATTTGCTTTTTTGCAACTAAAAAACACTAAAATATAAAAAAATAAAGCAAGTTCACATTTTTTAAAAAACAACAACAATTTCGAAGTAAAAGTGAAGACAGTGCACAGACGGAGCTGATTATTAAATTAAGTTCATATGTAACTTTAATAATAATAAAAAGAAAAACAACAACAAAACACAATAAAAATGCGTGTGTAAAGATTAAACAAAAGATTAAAAAAGCCTAGCAGACGAAGAGTGCAAACAAAGAGAGCGGTAAAGCAGCTAAGAGCAAAAATTGCAAATAGCGAAGCAGAGAGTTTGAGAGAGCGTAAACAAAGAGTAACTTAAAATTCAAGCTGGCAATGCCTGCCAGTGTGCATGTAGACGTGAGAGCGAAAACAACCAAAGGAGCACGGAGCGTAACGTCCTTAATTGAGACCTAGGACATATGGATAGGCTAGAGCAGCAGTCAAAAGTCAAAAACCCTCTGCCATAACATTAACATTTTTCGTTGCCACACGAATATAAATCAGAAATCCTGAGAGTGCAAGGATATTAGTCAAAAAATATATTTTTGCACATACACACACACACACGAGTTAAGAGCTTCTGGAATATACATTTGAAAACATGTCAGAAGGTCCTCAAGTACCCCAAAAAAAACTTACAGTTACACCTACAGAGACTTGCCATCTATCATGCTACACAACATATACGTTAGAGAGGGGGACGGGTAAGGAAGGTAATTGTCGCCGTTGAGGTGGGTAGAGGGGGTGGGAATGGGAACTGGCGGTCTGGAGCTGGCTGCTGTGTGTATTTTGTGGGTTGGAGGGGTCTGTGAATTGGAGGTTTGGGGACAGCGACAGCGACAGCTACTACGTTGTATGCGACATGGAAAATCCATTATCACGAAGTGAATTTTTACTGAAAAATTTACATACCCGCGAGCTGATGCCCCTCTGCGCCCGCCTACATATAAATGTGAAAATAAATCCTGAGTGCGTGTTCGGAAGGATGCTGAATAAACAGCAACAACAACAACATGGAACTGGGGGGACAACAGTCGAAAAAAGAATCATTGCCTATAAGAATACAACTCTATTTGATGGCCATTATTAAGTGCATATACATATATTTATGGCAAGGATACCAAGGATTCCAACGATTCCAAGAGTTTTGCCATACTAAATGCTGCTCCTAGGTAGATTGTATTTAATTAAAGGCATAAATTTAAATGCCCCATAGATGAGATGGGCATAAAAACAAAAGTGAGACGGATGCGCTTCCGTAGGCCCCGAAATATTAAAAATTTAAATGAACTGCTCACTTTTTACGATTTTGTCCTTAGTTTATGACTCTGGCGGGGAGCGGAGAAATGGAGAGAGAGAGTGAGAGAGAGAGCAGTTTTCTGCCTAAACAAACGTTTTGTATTTTTATCGTCTGGGTTTTTGGGTTGGGCTAGTTGTATATGGTATATGGTATTTGGTATATGGAGGCACATTTTGGGGTCGGGGATCCTACAAGTATCTTTTACGATGCAAATTTGTTGCTATAAAATTGAAGAGTGTAGCCTTGCTTTTTTGCCTAAATAAACTTTGCAGACTACAATGATGTTGATGATGATGAGTTGCCTCTGATGGATGCTGCTGCTGATGCTGATGATGCCACACTGAAAACGCCACGTGCCGCCTGTGTGCAAAAGGTTGAAAGGTCAGATGCTCGGAGAGGTTCGGCGAGGCTACAGAAATTGGGTTTAGTTTTGGAATACGAATAGGAATTGGAATTGGGTTTGGCTTTGGGTTGGAGTTTAGGCTTTAGATTGGGGAACTTGGGCTGCTGCAGCCCAAAATCAAACAAAAATCGATTGCTGCTAAATACCCAAGTTGCTCAGGAGTTAACTTAACTTGGGGCACATATAGAAAGTTTGTGTGCCTTCCTTTTTTATATTTTATTTCTTTTTTTGTTTTTTTTTTTGCGTGTGCTTACATTTTTATTTTTGCTTTTCTTTCTTTCTTACTTTATAAATCCCCAACGATTTGTGCACACAGTCTCAGTGACTTTCTTCTATCTTTGATATATTTAAATTTGTTGGACCATTTTTTGTTGTTATATTTTTTAAATACCCTTTAGTTGAAGGTGGTATGTTAGCTATACGATTGTTGGGAAGCTTGATTAAAATTCAAGTTGTATTTAATTTTTAAGAAAATGTCTTAGAAAAACTGGTAGATTTGCTCTTAGGCTTTATCTCTAAATTAGTTTAATTGTTGTTTAGCTTTAAAATCAATATTAGTTTAGGTAGACTGCATATATAATTTTATAAAATGAGTTCTTGAATTAAATTTATTTTGGAAAAGGCCTGAAAATTGTCTTTAGTTCTACATTTTCATTAAGTTCGTTCAATACCCATTTAAGAAAAATGGAAATTAAAAATGTTAGGAGTCCAGATATTTGGCGGGGAGATGACTAAGCTGCAAAAATATCGAAAGTGGTGTACTAATCGATAGTTTTAGTCTAAAAATTCAAAGAAAGTTTTAAAATAATTAATCGAGTTTTGATTGGAATATATATCTGGAATTTGAAACAAATTGTGCCTTTACAATTTCATTGTTTAGAGTGCAGTTTTTTTTTATATAAAAGAATGTAAATATTGTTAAATATAAGACATATCAATACCATCGATTGTTTTGTAGCCCTCCTCGATGGACTAACCAATTTTTTTAAATAAAAATAAATCATAGAAAGAATTTCTAGTATGCTTCAGTGGGATTTAAAAACAACACAATTTGCTTAAACTGTTAATTATTTCATAATTTGTGTATATTTAAATCCAAATTATTATTTACAAAATTCAGTTGCTTTAAGACTTAATAATTAAACAGGTAAAATAAATATTTGATTATAATTATGATACACCTGTTAAATTAGCTCAAATTTATGATGCAGGGCATTTATAAAGCCTCCTCTCAATTCCTCAGCTCTTGGCGAGGAAAAAGAGAGCGGAGAAGTTTTGGGCTTGTTTTGTTTTTGTGTTTACTTTGTCGTTTATTGTTGGCCTTTTTGCTGCGGGCATTGACTGACTTCCTTCCGCTGGATGTAGACTAGGATGAGGATGTTGATGGCGCCTCTCCTTGGTGGACTCTTCGCCGTGTTGTTGCCCAAAACCACCCACCCACCTTCCCTTGGAGCTTTTTGTGCGTGTTTCGCTTTTGTACGTTTTCTATTGCCGCTTCCTTCCGATATTCTCTTGTTGTATATTCCTACGTATTCTTCTTTTACATTTTCGTTTTTTTTTTCTTTCTTCTCTTTATTTATTATACTCGGTATTTAGAGGTAAACTAGAGTATATTGTGGCTTCGTAATTTCCTCAGTCGGGAGTTTCAAAATGTAACTTTCTTACGAGATATTGGTCTTAAGTGAATCATTGTTAATTGCAGCAAGCTCCGAAAATATGGTAAATAAAAAGATTTATAATATAATTGATGTAAAGGTAATATTAATACAGACAGACAAACAAAGGAAATGCAGGAAAATGTTATTTAAGTACAACAAGCTAATTGATTCTATTTGAAAGTCAAAGGAAATTTTTATGCAAGTTGCAACTCTTAAAGATTTTCCGATGGAATGGTTTTGGCTCATTGAATGATGATTTTTTTTTGTTTGAAAAAGATTGATCGCGATCATACCCATGAGCTCTATATTTATATGAATATATATATATAAATACTATTTATAAAAATACTGCTCTGCTCAATTTTTGGTAATTTGAATGAAATATACTATAAATCTCACAGTTGTTCCAATTTCTATTCTAAAAATGCTAAAATGCTTAGTCGTTGAAAATAATTGAATATTCTTCAGAATTCATCAACAATTTGTATTTGTAAATTAAATATTTTTTTACAAGGCAACATGTTAGTATATCCTAGTCTTGTGCTCTCGGCTGGGAATAAAATCAAAGATAGAGCTTCTAAATTAATTTCTAAAATAATATTTTCAGGTTCTCTGCATGTATACAGGATTACGATAATGATATGTTTGTAGCTGAATGATTAAAGATGTATTTCCAAATATGTACATAAAAATATAACAAATTTTGTAGTTATTAATAATAATAACTTATTATCAATAGGAAAAAGGAATTCCATCGGTCACAGTCCAGTATACTCGCTTTGCCATTAAAAGCAGAATCGACTGTCAAATATTAACAGCTAAATTAAATTAATAAAATATTTTCCGAACTATTGAAGACCTTTCTTTTTTATAAATATTTCTTTTAAACGATTGAATGGTTTTCGAGTATATGGTAGTCGGTAACTTTTGACTGCACAGTTCTTGTTATTCTTCTTTTTTTTTGTTTTCCTTTACTTCGCAGTGAATTTGGTTGTCTCGCACGTGAGCGGCATAATGAAATTTGCTGTGACGGCCACTCCCTATTGTATATGAAGGACGAGTGTGTGTGTGTTTGTGTTAGCCCAGCTGCTTAACTTAATCTTATGTGCGAGCCTTAAAGAGATGATGATGCCTGTCGATTTAATGTGCAGAGAAATCTCAGTTTTCGCTTTTTAGTCTTATTTGCATGCCATGCGCCCAAAAGGTGACAACACAAAATGTTCAATGTGGCAACAAAAACAAGACCCAAATACACACAAAGTCACACACTCACAAACACCCATAGTCAGGCTCTGTAAAACTTGAGACTTTGGCTGGTCCATTGCCAGGCGTCTGGCACATACCGCCTAGCCCCCACTTTCTCTGAGCCAACTTCACAGTTCACACTTTTGGGCTGAGAGGCTGTGGCTGTGCTTTCAAGTGGAAAATTACTTTCGCAGCTTTATGATGCGGAAATTATATGAAAATCATGGCGAATTTGCCTCTTACAAGGAATGCGAGCATTCAGTTGGTTGGCGAGGTCCTTTTGATATCTGCATACTACGTACGTAAATACGCAAATACGTACGTATGAGTATGTCAGGACACTCTTTCTACGTTATCTGTGTGGGCCGATCAAGGCGCCCACAGCCACGCCCATACGGCAGTCGCATAATGAAACGGCAATGGGGCTTCGGCAGCAACGTTGACAGCGCTGCCGTCCCCTTGTCACACCCAAACAGTTCGACAGTGCTGAGCGTGACCCAACACGCAGCAAGTTAAATGTATAAATGTAGACTAAATATCTAAAATTTTAGTTGCATATATCAAATAAGACTACCCTTAGGCTGAAATATGTGTAGCTTCAAGATATCGATGTTTTACCATTCAGCAACAAAACCTTTGTTGTAGCGATATATCGATAAAAGCATCGATTAATTAATATCTCACTGCTCTTTTAATATTTATTCGCAATGGCGCAGCTGGCATCCACCAAAGACGGCGACAAACCATCAGTTCAAGTGTTTTGCCAAAATCGCAAAATTATTAAACATGATCGATAAATTTGTCTTTATTTTAGAATTTGCGCAAATGTCGTGTCACGCTCGCAGTTCTGCTGTCTGCTCAGCCATCCCCCGCACCCAGCCTCGGCGACTAACAAACTGTGCTGTGCTACAGGCAGCTGCTGACTGGCTCCATTTCCATTTGAATTAGCATAAAACGAGGCGGCTTACGTCTGTCTATTGTGAAAAGGGGGAAGAGCGGCGGCAGCAGGGAGCGAGCATTGAGTCGTGTAGTCGACTGTTGGGCAGATATCATCTGTTGCTGCTGCTGCTGATTTTGCTGTTTGCTTCTGCTTCTGCTGCTGCTGCCGTGTGACGACGCCAACGACGACTTCGTTATCTTTTTAACTTGGCGTTGTCGTTTATTTAACTGATAATGATTTGATGGCAGCTGGCTAAGCTTTCGACAAAGCCAAGGCGCCTTACAGCTCCCACACTCTACGCCCAGGCTTTAACTTTAGCCCGCCGCCCGCACTCCGCACTCCCAGCTCTTGACGACGCCATTTGCTGAGGTCAATTACACGCTTTCGATTAAATTTGCCATGGCTTTTGTTGTTGCTGTTATTCTTATTATTGTTGTTGTCGCTGGGTGTTGACAAGGAACAGCTGCCCGAGCTGGCATCTAACAGCTCCTACTCCTCCACCCCTCTACGCCCCGCCCTAAGCCCCACACATATGCCTAGGTATGTGGCACAAATAAAGTTGAATTATTATTTTTCTTTATGGTTGTGGAAGGGGCGTACTGAACTTGGAGTGGGGAAGCAGGCGTAGCGCGTGCTTGGCATACTCAAGTGTTACCATTGCATATATCCTTAGCATTCGCATCGTTATCCATGGAAACAGCACACGCTCGCGTCTTGGAACACGGCCGCCTCAACTGGAATGACACGAAAAGCTCTTTAGGAATCTAGGTTTTTCGATTAAACGGTCCTTTTTAGTAAAAATGCCAATCCCCATTTCAAAGGTGATCACATTATTTCATAAATTCCATAATACGAGTATATTGTATTTTACAAAAATGTTTTAAGGGTTAGCTAACGTTATGCGTTTTTGAGTTAAGTTTGTTATTTAAACTGAAAATATAACTTTAAAATTTAAGTACTTACTTATTGGAACTCATGTCGATTCTACTACTCGCAAATCTTTCTAACTATTTACTATATATAGGTGCAGAGTTGCATTTTCTGCCTGTTACATAAATTTGCCCTGTTTTATTACTTTTAATGGGATCCTTTTATCTGTTTTGAAATGAGATAAAATATAACTAAATCGCGTAAAATATGCCAAACAATTTAAATAATTACTCATACATATTTAGATAGTTTAATTTTAAAGAGACAATGGCTCCATTGTAAATTTGTTTTCATTTTCTACAAACCAAACTTGCTGAACATTTTTGGAAAAGCTGAAATTTTAGATTAGATTTTAGAAACAATAAAGTCAGCTATTGTAACTGGAACATATTGTGCTGCTATAAAGCGTTTGCAAACATTGAGGGATTTCTCCCTTTTGTGGTCGGCAAACTGTTATAATATATTCTATTATTGTATGACACACCATTGAAGCCATACAAGTTGACAGTTTTGGATTGGGATTAAAGGGTAGAGGTGGGTTAGATTATGTGCCCGGCAATTACAAAAACATGAACAGCAATTGAAAAGGTGCTTAAATGAAATTTAATACAAGCTGAAGCAAATTCAAGGAATTGATATAAATGCCGAAACCTTAAAGAGGGTAACTTTAAGGACTGCAAGAACTGACCGCAGGGACATGGACTCAATTTATTGCATTTGCCAGAGTGTCGCCTTGCCAAGTTGGTAAAAGAATAAGGCACTGCCACAAATCAGCATATCCTCGCCCGTCTCCTCCTGTACACTGTCCAGCAACATGGGCGCATATCTAACCACAATCATAGTTAGGGTCATGCGCATGTAGAGAAAGTTATGTTCCATAAAGGCCAGAAAGCCCAGGGATACAATATTGCCCAGCATGCTTAGATCTCTCATAGTTTCACTAAGATCACAATTATTGCGATCCTTGACAATCGAACACCTCAAATCAAGCACCAATGGTAGCACAAAGATGCCATGAGCCAAGGCTAAGGGACAAACACCCAGAGTTTGTATATATAGCTCCATATTGACCAATGGCAATGGCATCAATTCCAATACACCCTGACTCACATTCCGCAGCATACGAAACTCATTGCTATTGATTCCGCTTCCAAAGAGCACACGCAGCAGGCCCAAGACGGCAGCAACGCCACCCACCAGACAGGCGGCAAAGGCACAAGGTTGCCTCTCCGGGGATAACTTCCTAATGGTCAGACCTGTGCTAACCAGGAGCAGGCTATTTAGAAAGAAGCGAATCCCACGACTCGATAAGGGTTCGCTCATCACGAGTTAACTAAGCAAATTTTGAATAAAACGTTTTACGATTTGATTAAGATCTCAAAGGTAGTCTAATTAATCAAAACTCAGATATTGTACAAAAAATATGTGAAAGTTGGAAATAGTTCTAAATTAAGCTAAATATTGAATAAAAACAAAAAGTTAAACCCATTTTAGGCAAGAGATAATACTGCTTGAAAACAACTTGGAATAAATATTGTTGATAATAATGTAGGCCGTATAAATTCTTATTTGTTTAACAGAAAATAAGAAATTTGTAGTAGATAGGAGGTTATATGATCTACATTATGAGTCTTTTTTTCACAGAAAATCAGTATATATAATAACATTAGGATGTTAGCTTAATATCGCATAAGTTTCAAAAATCTATTCTTAAAAGGCTTTTGAGATATTGTATATTTTCAGTTCAGTTCAGTTGACATGAATTTCTTTGAAAGAATAGGATAAAGATCATAACAAGATCTTTATTTCTCATTTCTTCAAGTTTGTGTCAATGAAGAAGATACAAATAAAATAATACTTAACCCTTTTTTTTAAATAATTAAGTCTCTTTCTTGAGAATCAATATTGTCTAGTCTGATAAATCCATCAGAAAAAATAACTCTTATTATTAGATTAGATTAATGCGGATAGAACCCTTCTGCTAATGGACCTTACATAGATATTTGGAGCTTAGTGTTAACATGTTGGTAGAACTCGAGTTTATTGGCGGTTTTTTAGAGGATATTTTTTACGAATTTCAAGAGTTAATTGGCAGCCAACAGAATTGTGTCAAAAAAGTGTATTTTGTTAGCACTAATTAAAACCAACTTCACTTTATACCTCTATATACATATATACGTATTACGTACATATATAATATCATACAATTTGTGAAATGTTTTGAATGCGGGCTTGTTAACAACAATATATGTATGTGTGTGTGTGTTGTTAGAATATATTTGAATTTAAAGTTGCTGCCAAATGACAAACTCTAATTGCAAGTGGAACATGTTTTAATGAGTATATATACTACGTTAATATATATATGCATATATAGATATATAAATGTACATATATTTCCCTTTTCGTCCGTTAATTCCAGCCCTCCTGTTAAACTCGTTGCTTTATTCAACTTGACAAGTGAAGTGAGTGTGAATATTTTTTTTTTTAGGTCATGAAAATGTACTGGACCTGGCAATAAAAAAATAAAAAAATAAAGAAATATGGTTCGAATCCTTTTGCATCCTGTTAGCAGGGGAAATTGCAGTCAACATTTATTTCCGCAGCTTGATGAAAAATTCGAAAATAATTTGCGAGCCATAATTAAAAGGCGACACAGGGCACAGGCCGAGTCCCAAGTGATATGTATGTATGTATGTACAGTTGCGGTCAAAATAATAGTAGTGCGTGCAATGCAATTCAAAAACTCAAAATTAAAGAACTTTTAATTTATCTAAATTTTTAATTAATTTTTTTTATGGACCGTAAATATATTGTTAATCCATCTGAGATACCAAAATTAGTTTACAGTTATTATTTTCAGATTTAAAATTTTTTTCCTTTTAATACCCTGAAAAATGGTCGGTCAAAATAATAGTAGTGATGAACAAATTCAAATATTTTAATGGTAAAAACGATCTTAAAGATATTTTTTTTTATTTAGAAGGTTAGATATTTAAAAAGCACTTAATTTATAACAAATTTAAAAATTTGTTGTTAAGCCTTTATTGTAAAATACCGCCTTACAATGACGGAACCTGAAGTCCACAAGGCTTTAGTATCGTTTTGGATGTATTGAGTTCCAGGTGCTCTTAACGATCTTCCAAAGAAGATTATTATTTGTTGATTGATGCTTTGCAGTATCCTTGTTGACATCGGATCACAAATTTTCAATGTCCTTTATTTTGGGGGACTACGGGGGCCACTCCATTACATCAACTTGATTCGATGTAATCCATGCTTTGGCAGTTTTGCTAGTATCCTTTGAGCCGTTGTCCTTTTGGAACTTCAAAATTAACGGCATATAATCCGCAGGATAGTGTAGCATAATGTCCTGCAGAATTTTTACATATTTTTGTCTCTATATTATAGTTGTGAGCCAATATATGGGTCCAACATCGAAATATGAAAAGCATGCCAAGATCATTATGTTCAATTGTCATGTTTGACGGCCTTGGAAGTGACTCTAGGCTGACATTCGGAATTTTGTGAATGCCTTACATATTGTCGAGATCCTCGGCTACCAAACAACACAATTTTGGACTCATCCGACCACAATAGTTCTCCATTTCTCAAGCGGTCATTGCTTATGTTCTTTAGAAAACCGTTTTCACTTTTGGACAGGTATTTTATTCGAAAACGGAACTTTTCTCAAGCTTCTTGCTACTAGATTATTTTTCCTCAAACATCTACGAATCATTTCTATAACTTAGTCCATACCTAAGTCCTTTTTTTTATAGGTATTGCAAGAGCAAACGTGTCGCGCATCGAATACATCTCAACATTTGTCACTGGTTTTTAGGACATGATTCGAGATCTTCCACTTTTCTCTTTTTTTGGCGAGTACTTTTTTGATGGATCTCATCATGATTGACGAGCCTTCAATCAAATTTTGCACTTCTTTCAAAGTTTTCCCTTCAAAAATCAATATTTTAATAAGAGCACGCTTCTCAGAAGTGTAAGGCTTGACACGCCCCTTTGTTGCAACTCTAAGCAAATAAAATTTTATAAAATATATTGTTATTTATCAAATTACAATAATAAATACCAAATCATAATCTTTTCTTGCTTAAAATAATTTTTTTTTAGTTTTAATAAGTTCACTACTATTATTTTGACCGGCTCAAATTAAGGGTTGATCACGAAAAAGCGGAGAATCTTAAAAATAAAAAAAGCTTTTATGTCCTAATGATACTTTTTCATAAAAGCTTATTCAACACTATGATCTGACAATGTCAGAAAACAAAAGTTCGAATGTACCTACGAAATATCAATGTTTTAAGTTTATGTCTGGTGGCACTACTATTATTTTGACCGCAGCTGTATATGTAGTTAGGAAGAAAGTCAGAAGGCTTCCAAAAACCCCTTCCTCCACCTCCATCTACCCGCTAGGGGTCATAAACAATTCGCATAGAGAACGCGTTTTCGATTTTCGCCTCAATTGGCAACATATGGCGAACAGACTTTGAAGGAGTCGCAGGGAGAGGGAGGAGGGATGGGAAGTAGAAATTTGTGGGCGTTGTGGCATTTGCATTTTGTGACTGCGAATTGCGAAAATGCGAAAATTTAAAGTTTTCGTGATAAGAGGGTTGTAAAAAGTACAAAAAAAACATCAAGAAGTCGAGGCAGAAGAAATGGCGACGTTTTTCCAAACAGCGAGAGAAAGAACGCAACATGAAAAGGGCGGCAGACAAAAGACCAAAAGCAGCAAACAAGAAAAATCGCTGCGGATTGGTGCGGGGTAGAAATGGGAATTTTTACTTATACGAGTATTTCTATTGTAGAGCGCGGCATTTGCCAGAAGGTGCCAACACATTTTATTGCTTTATACTCTTACCAAAAAGGTTGCATATCTATGTTAAATAACAAATATTGAACATATAATATAACAATTATTGAATATATTGAATTAAAGTATGCCTGTATTAATAAAGCGGGTTTTCAGCACTTTTTATAAATATAGAAGTATTAAGTTAAGTTTTTTTTAATAAGCTCTAAGAAATTTACACTTTTTAAAACGATTCTGTTGCCTGTAAAACCCTTAAAATCCTTAATATCATTCAACTACTGTTCGGAGTTATTTATAGTTATCCAACCTTCTACCTTTTTAGGAGAAATCGAAAATATAATATTTTTCGATTAGCTCTTAGACGTTCCTATACAATTTTCCCATATTTTTTTTTAAAGAAATTATCACGGATTTTACTTATCAGATGTTTAGGATATGAAATACTGTTGATTGTTGAATATTGAATATATTCATGTTATTTTATGCTATATTATTTTTATAATTTTAATTTTATATCAGTTAAGATTATCCATGGGTGAATCTGTTAGCTGAAATGTTTTCAAATTACTTACATGAATAATTGAAAGAAATACACTTGATTGTCAATATTTATTTAAATTGTGTTAATAATGTGCTAGATATATTATTATTTAAACAGAATAGCAACTCCACTTTAAAACAGTATTTAAATCAAGAATCAGATATAGATATAGACATCTCTACAATAACTCTTAATGGAACGCAAGAATTTCTCTAAGCAAAAATTCTTTTCCTTTAGAAAATGTATTCAAGATAAAATTGAGGTCTTTGTTGAGAAGAGTATTATAAATAAAAAACAGTTGCTCCATAAGATTTTTATGCGAATAAAAACTCAATTCCTTTGCCCATTAGCATATTTATATTTGGCCTGAGTGTTTGGAGAATTGGGAAATTGTACATATATATATTTCGATATTGCCATGCACTCATAAAATCAACTCATTTAAAACTTATCTCAAGAGTATTAGAGTAGCGGCGCTGCAAAAAAAAAAAGGAGAAAGATTTGTACTTTTTCTTCAGCCTGTTTTATTGTTCAACTTTTGTTCGTCCTGCCACCCACAACTCCACTAATGTTTAGTTAAGGGGTGGAAGGCAGGAAGGCACTTTGATATATATGTATATGTGTATGTTCGTTCATCGCACATGTCTCTATCTATAAAAACGTCAACTTTATTTGGCCAACTGAGGCCAACTGAGGGAGAAATAGAGCCCCAGCCCCAAAAACCCCCAATAAAACCAGCTGTCAATTTGTTTATATTATAAAAAATAATTAGTCTGTATTTCAGCGTCGAAGTCGACGAATCATCATCATATATATGATATTGTTTTATATATATATATGGAATATATATATATATGTATGTTCTTGCAATTTGTCGAAAGAATCGAGTGTTGTGGGGGTAAAGTGGGTGGTTGGAGAGCGGTGATTAAAGTATAGGCTTGGGTGATTACTACGCTTGATAATTGGAATAATAAATACGAAATACAATATAATTATGTTTAGTTTTCTTCTTTTTTTTTTGCATTTTTTCTTGTTAGTTTTGTTTTTAACGTTTAATTGAATATGTTTTCTTGTTTTAATGATTTTTATGTTGATGAATGCGACTAAAAAGGCAATGAAGGAATGTATTTGTATATAAACATGATTAGTTAAAAATTATTCCGAAAAATTGTATTTTTGTTTTTTGGGTGATGCGACAAAAATTTAGCTATTCATATGAGAGACAAAGACGCATTAAAAGTGTTGCATACTTTGTGGCGTCTTTTAATAATTATCCTTGCAGAGTGTATTAAAATTCTGTTAGGGATTTTTAAGTAGAAATTTTCGAAAATAATAATTAAGATCAGTAACTATAAATTCTTCGATCCTTTAAAGCTGATAAAGTTTGACCAAAATCGAAAGACTCACACCTAATAAATAATTGATATCCCAACGAAACTGGATAATTTCAAGTTTATTTTTATAGTTTGGCAAAATCGGACCGCTTTAACTTATAGTTCCCATAGAAAAAAAACACTTATCTGCAAGGGTACATGTATAACTTCGGTAGACCGAAGAAATGTGCTCTTTCTTTCATATTTTTTTCTGGCGTGCGCATGCATAATGTATAATATATATATATATACATATATAATATAATATTTATATTTATTATATATATATATATATATATTTGCGTGTATTAGTTTATTCATTAGTTTAGCTTCTTAAAATTTGCGTTAAATTTTTATATAATATCTCTGATAAATATATATATTTATATATATTTTTAATGTTAAATTTTTTACGTTTCAATCGTTTATTTGTAACATAGTTGATTTAGGCAAAAATGGCAACAAAATTGTATGTTTAACATTTGTCTACATTGAAAAAACCTTTTATAGTCAGTGGTTCTTAGTTCTTCTTGTTGTTGTTGTTGTCCTTTGTCCTTTGCTTTTTGTTTTTTTTGTTTTTTTCTTCTTTTAGTAGATTGTGTATAACTTTAGCTAACTAACAATTAATTTAAACATTTTGTAACTTATAATTGGCAATAAAATTGTTTGAATAAGCAAACATTTAACATTTAGCATAGTTCAATTTCATATACATCTTCGTCTTCAAAAATCTTTCAAACAAATAACCCAAAAAATAATTAATAAATAGCTATGATATATATGTATATGTATATATATATATGTATGTATATATGATATAATGTATATAAATGTATCTCTGCATTAATTAATATTTTTACTTAGATTTGTTGCTGTAGTGATTGTGGCCTGATTAAGTACATATATGTATATATGTTTATTATTTATATGTATATAGATACAGTAGAAATAGTCAGGCTGATAAAAAACTAGCTTAAAAACGAAAGTTTCTATATATCAATTACACTATGCAACATTATATTGAATTCGATACATTTGATAGTCAATCCATATGTTAAATTGAATGTTAAATTGAAGTTAAATTTATTCCGACGCCGTTTTTGAGCCAAATAAAAAATATAAGTCAAAAGTCTGACTTTTTAAAAGAAAACTTTAAAAAATGTATATAATTCTGAACTTTTTGGAAAGGTTATACTGATAATGGGAGAATTAATAGAATTTTGTTTAAAACGCTCACTATGAAGTAATTTTACAATTATTAATAGCTCTGGATAATCAATCCAAGCTATAACTTTTATATTTTATATTATATTTTATATATTATTTTTGAAATCAGCGTTCAATTTTACATAATTGATAGTCAGATGTTCGGTTTGACAACTTTTAAATTTAAATTTGCTGTAAAGTGTACCTAGAACTGCTTTGGGATAGTTCTATTTTATATATATATGACTTTTCAATATTTTATTTTAAGAATTCGACTTTTAGGTTAGTTCTCTATCAGCTTGACCATACCTGATAAAAATTTGTGTTTCTTTTTATTATTATTATATTATTATTATGCTAGCTGGCAACTTAAGATATTTAAAGCCCCGTTTGAACTTATGCGTGTAGTTTAGTGAGTGAGTGTGTGTTGAAGTTTTTATAGCATAGGTAATATATTATTTTATAGGTAGTTTGGGTTAAGATTAGATTAGGTTTTTTTTTTTTCGTTTAAAATTGTATATTGGCCATACTTTGCCAAGTAAAATTTAATCAGTCGCTGTTTTGTTTTAAGATCCACCAAAGCCTGGGTTCTTTCTCTATATGTCCTAATGATCTGTGATTTTTTTAGGTGTGATATATATATTTTGCATGATATATATGTAATTCTTTGGCCATTTAATTTTTTTGTTAGCTTGGACTAGTTTAGCTCTCTTTACTCGCTTGGTGGGGGGTTGTGTGGTGTGGTGTGTGTGTGTGTGGAACAACTGGACAACTGTTTTCTGTATATCGGTGTCTCTCTCTAGAAATCGCTGATCTCACCCTCAGTCTCTGGATAAGTGCAGGAGAATGGATTTAATAGCCAATTGCATAGTCCTTTATTACCCTCCTGACGTGCTCGCTTCTTGCCATGACGCTGATGATAGTTGTTACCGCCTCCACCACCTGATATGGTTATGCGATGACGTTGCACACTCTTGGACATGCCAGAGGCAAAGCTGCTCTCATCCGAATCCCGCACAGTGGCCACACTATGATAACCGCTCTCCGCACGCCTAGAAATGCCGGAATGTTTGGAAGTGCGCGGTGTGGAGGAATCATGTCCACTATCATATGCCTCGGAGCTGGTGTTTAGCGGCAACAGCGGTAATCTTGATTGTGCTGCCAGTGGCAATATGTTGGTAATCTCATTTAACTTATGCTGCGCATCCTCCAAAGAACTACGTCTGCCTGTCGCCATTGACTTCTCCTCCAGTTCACAAATATCATCATGTTGCGGCGCAAAACGTTTTTCACTTTTGGGCAAACTGGGATCCGAGGCGCCATCTGGTTGACGCAATAGAGCATAATCATCCATGCCTGCAATTTCCATAATGCCATTTAAACTGGGCAGCGATCCTTGGCTAGGACTATGCGATGGCTGTTTGGGTGGACTCGGTGTCAATCGATAGGCAGGCTCACTGCACACACTGCTCTGACCCACATTGAAGCGAAATGCGGGCTCACTGAACACACTGCCCACATCTGTGCGGAAAAGCGACGCGGAGGGTGTCACCTCTGCCATGGCCAGCTGGGAGGTGAATATCTCGTGCAGCCGAGCTAACTGATCGAATTGGTGTCTAGAAGAAAAAGGGAGACACAGAGAGAGAGAAAGGGTGAAAAGTTAGTAAGACTTGGGAAGATTTCCATTGGTGGGATTTGCATATGTCTAAACAAATGATTTTGCAAAATAATTTCTATTTGATTTTTATCGGAAAAACTTCAATGGAGAGTCGTTAAAATATGTTAAATTGTTTAATATAATATAATATTAAAAACTTAGAAAGAGTCCCAATCTAAAATGAGAATTTTTTATCTTATAATTAAAATGTTTTTCCTAGACTTCTAAAAATCTAACTTTGTCAAAATTCAGCCGATTTTCAAGAGAAATGTATACGAGTATTTGGTCATGGCATTACAAGTCTGAATATATATATATGTAGGACCCGTTAATTATTATAATATATGTAATAATAATACAGAGAATATTCAATGATATTGTATTAATTGGGCAACTTTTCGCTACTGCCAACTGGATTGTTTAATGAATTGACTTATAATATATAATAATGATATTTTAAATATATTAAAATTTTTATTTCTCGAAACTTATTCAACAAAAAAATGAATTTCAAAGGAAATTCAATTGTTAAGTCAAAAATTCTGTTTTAAATTTCATAGAATAGTTTATTTCCCGATTCCTTTTGTCAATTTCTGTGCGTATAGTTTTTATGGTCATATTTTTGTATACATATAAGTTGTTTTATTTGTTATTGAAATGTTTTTAAAAATTGAAAAACAACATTTTAGTTAAACTGTGTCTTAGGTTGGTCAAACAAAGGGACATGCCAAATAATAATATAAATTATTGTTAAGGAAAGTTATTTTGCTTTGAAATCGCTTCAGTTTAACCAAATTTTTTGAGAATTGAAAGCAAATTTACTCTACATCTTAGAAAGTCTTTTAAATAAACTTTTAACTTTAAAAATGTTGACAAACTAAACCTTTTCCCCTGGGAATTGTTTCTTAATTTTAATAGAAATTGAAATTATGGCAAAGAATTTACTATAGCTCTTCTTTATTGAAAACCTTTTTTTATATTAAATTTAATTCAATTTAAATAAGAAAAAAACATTTATAAAGTTGTCTAGTCAATTTCGGACTTTTGAATAGTAGACTAATAATTACCTGGCACGCTCTCCACACTCGCTGAATGATTCACAGGCCATGTTGAAGCTGGATACAAAGGACATATTATCGCAATGGCTGAGCGCTGCCAGAGGATGGGAGTGCTGCTGCTCCCGCTCCCGTTCCCTTTCCCTCTCCCGTGCCATGGTGCGTGCAATTTCCTCCTCCGTCACTTGGAGGCCACAATCGATACTGCGCTGTGAAGGATGTTGCGATGAATGGCGACTGGCGGCCAGTTCAGCCTCATGAAGCTGCTCCCGAGATACATGACGTGAGAGCATGTGATGCAGACTGTCATGCGAGATGTCACGCGAGCCCAAAGGATCGTCGAGTAGAGGCAAAGCTGGCGGTACCTCTGAGGGACCACTGTCCTGGTCATCCCCATCCTGTGGCACATCCTGACAGCTGCTCAATAGCGGCAGACTTTCCAAGCCCTGTGGCATATCCAATGATGAATCCAGCTGAAACATGGGTCTATCTGGCAAATCCAACGATTTTTGCTTCAACTGCGACAACTTTAAATGCAACGCTGTGGGCGAACTGCTGGCAGAGACTGTACCCGTACTTTGGAAGACTTGAGAGGTCTGATTCTCCACCCATTGTCGTATCATGGTCTTTTTATGGGCATCCATAAATCCATAGCCCTGCGTTGGAGCAGCTGTGGGCAAATTGCCGGCAGTGAGCGAACGGCATGATTGAGATTTGGGTCCATCTACCCAAGTTTCACATTGCTTGACATGATTCACCTCACGCATCAAATGACGCGCCTCGGCCACCTTGGCACGGGATACCCGAGGTCCATCGATCCACTGCTCCTCGGTGATCTGACGCATGCCCGCCTCCAGCTGTTCCAAAGCAGCTCCTGGCGCTGTGCCATGTGGACGTCGCAGTGGTGAACCCTTTGGCGTTGGCATATTCGAAGCCTTGGAGCACATGTGTCTTGGCAGTGGTGATCCTGGCGGTGGCAGCTCATGTGCCAGCGTACTGTGTGCGTTTATGGAGGCGGAGGATGCCGCGCCTGCATTATTATGTCGCTTCAGGCTGCCCGTGGAGCTGACAGTGGGCTGTTGCTTCTTGGCTAATGAAGAGAGAGTTGGGAGAAAAGGGTAAGGATATCGATAAGAATAGTTGAATATAGAGATAAAAAAATTAAACGGATTTGGGCGATCTAAGAATAAAATACTTCTGTTTTATTCTATGATGTCTATATAATAATTTGAGGTTAATCGAAGTTAATCGAAAATTTGGAAAGCAAATATGATGATTATAACTAAATATTTGCATAGAAACAATTAGGTAAAAGAATATGATTACATCAAATGAGTTCGTCAAAAACCTCCCTTTCATGATTTAAATATTTAATTTCTTTGTCGTGATACTTCAAGAATATTTACCCCATCCGTATAAGTAGTTGTATTTTCATTTAAAATAAAATAAAAAAGACAATTGACCAATTTTATCTATCTTACTCCATAAGAAATAAATATAGAATTTTGAATGGTTTGAAAAAAGTACTCAAGCGAATTAAGTTAATAAATCTAACTATATTATATAGTTGTTTATATAGATTCGCTTTTGGTGGCCTTTCAATGTAAGTATTTATCCAGCTCCAGTTCAAAATTAATTATATTTTAATAGACAATCTGTCAGTGAAATTCGTTTTTTTATTCTCTAGAGTGCACGAGCTTAATAACTTTGGGAATTATAATAAAAATCCCATAAGCAATTTTTTCACTGGCTTTCTTTTAATATTAAGTGAAATATGATTATGCCAAGGACATAAATAAAATAAAGGAATTTTTTATATAGCTTTAATTTGTTAGCATTGAAGAATTTGTATTTAGTTGATTATACTTCAATTAACTATCTACTTTATTGCGATTAAAATTGAAATAGTAACAGTTCTTGCAATTTTCTATATTTTCACAACTATCATATATAAGTTTTAGCAGTTTTTGACCTTGTCAAATCAGATAAGGAATCAGGATAAACAGAATAAAGTTATTAGTGTTTAAAACAGTATTAGATCAATGAGCAATTTTTTGATTGTGGATATTCTGAGGTATAAGAACCAATATACGCCTGGGAAAGTATAATTTTATGGATTCTGCTGATTTTTCTTATTGTATATACTCGAATACAGGAATAATATAAATAATTCTGTACAGAAACATAAAATTTAAGGGCGGGATGATCAAATTTCTTGAGGAGAGTAATTAATATTAGGTTGATGTATTCTACTATCTCATTTCTTAAAATGGATCTTTTGATATTATGGATAGGGTTATAACAGAAAGAAAATACTTACCTTTTTCAATGGCCGCCTTTTTCATCAATGGACTGGCACAATTGGATTTACTTTGCGCTGGAGGCTTCTCTGCTCCGCTGCCCTTCAGAGCCTTGCTGAGGATGCCACGATTGTCGGAGGTGTTGAGCGAGGGCAAATAGACAGGTGGATGTTCACCGTCAGTGGCATCATCATGTGGTCCCATATAGATGACAGTATCGGCCGAAATCTCCGAACTAGAAGGATCAGCGCCAGAGCCAGCCGAGGAGCCAGCACCACCATTTAAACCCTGGGCCAAACCCACAGCCAAGGGCATGGGTACACGATGTTTGCGACGTCTTAAACGATGTATACGGGAGGCAATCTGTATGGTGGAGAGTGCATCCTGGTAGGATTGCTGATGTAGCACATGTGCGACAATTGCCACATGGCAGGTAATGGGTGCCAAGCAATCCTTAAGCAGCGGCGTCAACGGGTGGTCCTTGTGCGGCGGATGCCTTTGGCCACTCAATATGGCCAACAGTATGTTGCCAATTCCCGAGAGAGGCAGACCCCCGTTGCGATTGGCACAGCCGCCCAAGTCGATGATATGTAAACGACTGCGACCGCCGGCAACTGTATATGGCAAACGGGGTGAGGGGGGGTTGGTGAAATGTGAAATGAAACGAAAGGAAAGGAAGGAAAGCGACGGGGCGAAATGCGACACTTTAATGGTCTGACGTCTAGTGAAACATTTAGCGGTGCCACTTGAGTGGCAACAACAATGGCAAAACGACTCGTAACTAGGACTACAATTGTATGAACAAAAAAAAAAAAAAGGACTTGGAACTTACCACCCCCTTTGCGGGACAGGCTGTACTGGTAGACATGCAGCGTAAAGATGAGGGCGGACTCCAGCATGGTTGAATTAGAGTTTGCGTTGGTGTTGGCGTTAGAATTGGAGTTGGCGTTATTGTTGCCAGTGCTGCCGGAACTTTTTAAGCGTCCGGCCAACGCAGAGTCAAGAAATAACGCCGCACGTTCGGCGGTGGGTGCACGTAGTTCCGTTGGCCCGCCAAGGAAGTCGTCACGCAAATAAATCCCCGGGGAGTCGTCAGATTCTGTGTCCGGGAGTCATGGAGTGAATGAAAAGGACATTACGTTTTATGTGGGAATAAATGCCACTCTATGTAGTTAGCAGCCATTGGAGCAGCAGTGGAAGCAGCGGAGATAAGCACGAGGAGGTTATAGCCCG
This sequence comes from Hirtodrosophila alboralis, assembly GCA_035043045.1. Classification (NCBI taxonomy): domain Eukaryota; kingdom Metazoa; phylum Arthropoda; class Insecta; order Diptera; family Drosophilidae; genus Hirtodrosophila; species Hirtodrosophila alboralis. The sequence continues at coordinate 296,701 of JAWNNH010000152.1, read as the reverse complement.
CCTCACAGGTTAACTTTATTCAAATTGGGGGCGTACGATGTACGACCCCCGAAACATTAACATCATCAGCTGGCCCAAGGGCAACATTATATTGCCCAAACTCCTCCACGCCCTCCGGCTGCTAACAGGTGGCCTCCATCCTTCTATAGTATTACTTACCAGCCGCATGCGAGATGAGCAAATCCTGTGAGAGAGCATCCGGTTTGGTCGCACTAACACCCACCGCGCTTACACGCACCGAGAATCGTGCCCCACTCTTCTGTCGACGCTCCTGAATGCCCTTATATAGCCAGGCAATGGCACAAGGCGCAGCGCCCAAAGCACCAGCTCCCAAATCGCCCAGCACCGTCTGGGGTTGACCTGTGCCCGGATAGCCCATGGCCAGCAAACAGCCATCGGATCCCTCCAGGACAGCGGGTATTACCTCGCTCAAGGCTGCTGCACAGACGTCCGACTGAGGGAGAAAATTGGAAATATATTTTATTCCTCCAAATTTATTAAATTTATTCCTCTAAATTTCTTTATATAGCGCTAGAAAATTGATAGCTTTTTATATATAAAAACTAGATAGAATATTTCTTAATCGAGATCTAAACAACTTCCTTGCTTAGATAAACCTGAAAACTTATTAACCATACTGACTCTACTTGCGTAAATTATAATCTAATACTGAATCAATAAACATGCCAGATACACTATTTTATTTCCAACAATCAAAACAAGTTTTTTTTTCATTTGAATTTTATTTCACGCCAATCAAACAATTAAATTATTTTGTGACATGTGTCTGTTACATTGACGGGGATTAAAGAAACTCTAAGCAATTACAATATAAATTTATATAGAAAAGAATTCAAATTTAACAAACAAAGTGGCAAGTTCGGGGGATGAAATGAGATTGATATTGAATATGCTAGGATTTGTGGTGTGGGTTTTTAAAAGGCAACTTTTTACTTTTGAATTCGGGTGAGAAAATAAAGCTATTCATTTATAAATTCATATAGAAAATTTTAAACTAATTTGAAATGAAATTAACTATAAAACGAAAACAGGTCAGATTATAATTCTTATGATGCTTGTTTCGATTTTCTATAGAAACATTCAGGGACTTTGATCCATATTTCTTTAAATACTCTACTATTCTTAATAGAATATAATTTAAGTTTATTTAAATGATTTGTAAGTATCTAAAAAAACCAAAGAAATATTGCGGTCTCATTCGAAAATGTGAAATATACTTCAAAATATTTTTCTGCAAAGCATTCGAAGTTGAAAACAGATGTGATTTTATGCTTTACTTAAACTAAGCTGAGGTTAAAATACAAGATCTCTTTCTTCATCGCTAGTCTCTCGTCTAATAATAATAATAATAATAAAATCTTCAAAAAGTGTATTTCAAATCTTCTAAGATCAAAGAAGAAGCCTTCAAAGTTCCATCTAAAAAAAAAATAAGTACTTGATCTACTATATGTAGAGAATTTTTATTCCTAAAGAAAAAGTTATTCCAAAACCAATTATAAGGACTTTATAAGTTGACTAATTTTATTATGAGATATAATCTTATAAAGAGTAAACTTTTCTAATCTATATTCCATTGCATATTTCTCTATAATCTAATCTATATTCCATTGCATATTTATAGAGAGGGATTCGTTATTAATATTTTGGGATTATGTATATACATTTAATTTTCAAAGATTTTGACGGAATATCATATTTTCTTTTATACTTCAGAAACTAAGAATTTTTTTTTGTACATAGTTTCGCATAATATTCAAAGTTTAGGAAATATTCATTTCATTTTCTCACCTGTTTATCCTCTGCGGTGAACAAATTGTCAAATGCAAACATTTTGGGCGCTGCCACCATTGGAGCCCGTTCCTGGGCTTGAGGCAGAGAAACATTCTTGGAATCGGTTAGAGTCACCTGGCGTTTCTTCTTATCCAAAGCCATACAAACTGGTTCGATTTGATTATCTGCCGGCTTATCCAAAACTCGGAGCATAACTTTAACTTTGCCAACGCCGTAGCACTCTCGACTTGAGAGGCGTCTGGCCAAGCCTGGCGGCATGGGAGGCGGTGCCCGCTGCAGTGCACCACAGAAGCCTCCATTCCGACTCAAATTTGTGGTCATAGCTGCTGTCATGGCAGCTGTTCGTCCTCGGTTATCAGTTTCCATAGTTATGGAAGCTTTTCTATATTTTGTTTTTTTTTTTATAATGGAAGCACTTGGGGTTCCTTGGAATGGAAAAGAAGAGATGCGTCCAGTTAATAAAGACAATCCTTGGAATCCTTGTTCGGGACACACAACACTACAATCACAAATATTTCTGTTACTTTGTATACTTTATAGCCTTAGTAGACTTTATGGTTAACAACATTCGCAGTCTCTGTCATAAATTGTGATTTTTTGGCCAAAAAGGGACACAGCACATCCTTCGAGTAGTTAAGTTGGGGCTCCTTTCCCTTCCTCCCATAACACTTTCTCTTTATGGTTATTGCCATCTGTTTATTGGGCATATGCTTCACTCACAATCTCACAATCATACTATTCACACTCACATGATTCACTTGGTTGCTTTTGGGTTGTTTTATTCACTTGTAGCATCATTCATATCAAATTGTGAGCATTTTTATCTATTTGCGTTTTACTTAACTTCAATTTATGTTTTAAGATTGCAAGTTTTAGAATGATTTAACGTTTATTCTTGAAAATAGTTTGGTTTTTTATAGTTAACTTAAAATGTTATTCAAAAATTTATTTTAGGTTATTTATATTTAACTTGTTTAGTATTTGTTTGGGTTAAATGTAGTTATTTGAACTTAGTGTCTTCAAAAAACAAAGTCTTTATTTTTGAGCTCTTCAGCGTGATTCTTTTTTGTAGTGTCCTTTTTAAAAATGTATTCAAGCAATGGAAAATTTAAAAGGGATTCTAAGTTTCTTTTATCAATTTATTTGACTTGTAACCCTAGATGGGTTAAATGAGTGAAAGAGATTAAATTTCTTTAAATCGTGTTTGTATTGAAATTGCCTTTAGAATTTATTCAATAATGGATTGATGTAGATTTTGTTACACATTGATTATCAACATTATTTCAATGTTATTTTTTATTTTAATATAAGAAAAGTAAATGTATTGCTCTACAAATATTTATATTTCGCCTGATTGAGTGTTCTAGATCTAAATGTATTTAATAGTTTATACTTTAAAGATTTTATATCTTTTTTTGTATTGTAATAAATATTACAATACAATATAACAAAAGATTAAGGAAACTCCAAACTTGAAAATGTTTTTGTGAATCCTTATTTCAGTAGAATATATTAGAATATATTTATTTATATAATTTTTGAAGATAATTTGAAATATTTATTTACGACTCATTTATAGAAGTTTTAACTTTATAATGTTAGTAATATAGTTTTTAAGTTCTTTTATATTTTTTCCTTATATAGAATTTAAATATTGAGTTATTAAATGTGATTTCAATTATTTCTGTATATTTTCATTATGCTTTAAGAACTCATACTTATAATAATGTCTTGATTATAGTCCTGACAGCTCTCTTTGAAGCTGCCACTTTGTTTTGGGGCAGGCCGCCTTCATTATCCACATTATTCCGCTGCCAAAATAGGGAACGTGACATTTTTGCAACGTCTTTTCATTAATATTGTTCCTTATTTTTTTTGTTTTTTTTTTATTTTATTTTATTTTTGGAGGCACGTATCCAATAGAATGACAGGCAACTTTAGCTTCAACTTCATTTTTCAGACAACGCGCGCACCTGCCACTTGGATTTTCCTTTTGCGTTTTCTTTATTTTTTTTTTATGTTGCTTTACTTCTTGGCGTCCACCTTTTGAGCTTTGCCTTTGGCTTTTCACACAAATCGATTGGCAATGCCTTCTAATTGTACGCAACATCAACGTGGGGAGGGGTGAATGAATGCCATGACATTGTATTGGGACAATACACAAACACACTCATACACAGAAACACATAAAGGAGACACAAACCCTTTCTTTTTTTTATGACTGGCAATTTCTGGTTGTTGTTGATTTCATCTTTGGCTGCAACGTTTTGGCTTCTTTGATTGTAATGATGATATACATGATTTTGTTTTAGCTTAAACTCTAACGAAAATACACATTTTCACACACAACTCGCGACGCGAACGCCCAGCAGCCGCATGCTTGCGTCAACGTTGACATTACAAACGCAACTGAAGCCAGCCAAGCCAGGAGGCGAGCATAAGCTTAGCCGCTCTTTGGGCGCGCACGCGCTCCAGATTATGTGAGCGCGATTCAGCTGGCAATGCTGTTTGCTGGGGGGTTGCAGGTACTTTCGCTTTTGGGCTGTCGCATTTTAAGAGAGTCGACTCTCTTAAGCAAGTGCAAGTGCCGAGTGCCGTTAGCAGCAGGCGCAGGTAAACAAAATCAGCGAGGCCAAAACAAAAGGAACAACGCAAATGATGTTTATATTGTAGACAACAAAAAAAAATAGCAAAAAGAAGAAGCAGAGGAGAAAAAAAACAATGTGAAAGAGGAGCAAAAAGCACGCACACAGACACTCACGTTGATAGTTGAGGGGCTGAAGCGTCACTTAAGTGCCGCATAGTGCAGCAGGTAGAGGGGACGTGCCTAGAGAGGGGGTAAGAGCAGCCAAAATGCAAACGATGTGTTTTAAGTTCGCTTACATTTGACAGCCTCGAGTAGAAAGCTGTTGAGTGTGTGCTTGTATATGTGTGTGTGTGTTTTGTATTTAAAAGCATCAACTATGGGGGCCAGGATATTTAGGTGGTCTTTGAACAGGATATATAGAGGATACTGGGGGGCGCTAAAACAGTTAAATGTGTTTGTCTCAATTAAAATGGCAACAACTGTAGCAAGTACTTAACAAGTGCTTGAAAATCTTGGCTAAAATACAATTGTATTCTTGAGCAGAGATATGCTGTTTAAAGTTATGCCCAACCACATAAAATAATTTCATTTCAGTTACTATATTTCTCAAAAACTGTTTAAATGACAGTTTGAGTAGCACTGTTACATTTTTTCAGTTATTTTTACAGTTTAGTATACGCAGCTGGCAATGCGGTGACACTTTTCCGTTATTTATGACATAAGGTGGCAACGTTGCGTGGCGGAAATTTAAAAACTTTTTTGTCGTTTATCATCTGAATATTTTATATATATGAAAGTTGTTTATGGTTTAAGGAAATGTTATGCTAGACAATTTTTGAATTTATCATAAGATTTGGAATAGCAAGAATTTTTAATAGATGAACATTATATAGTTTTTATGATATAGGGAAATTCTATACTATAGCTGCAAAGTCAAAAGTGAATATTTGACAGATTATGTAAAATGTATAAGAAAATATTGTACTAAACTGAATATTGTATTTTAAAGAAGTTATAAATTAATAAAGGAAAGATAATAACCTGAATATTTTTTTTTATAGAAAACACAACCATTACCAGACTCCAGAAATCGAACTACATTATTACTTTTTGCATTTCCATGATCGTTTCATGCAATATTCATTTAAAATATTTTCAATGTATGGTGAATCCTTTTTTTTTGGAAACTCATTTTGTTATCTTTAACTATTTAGGCGTTGGTTTAATCGAAAATCCTATTTCAATTAAACAGCTTTTCGAAATATATCAGAGATTAATATTTTTGAACACACATAACGTCAAAATTAAGGTTTTATAGATCTTTTGAGATAAAATGTGGAAAAATCGATTTTAAAACCTTTTCTTTAAGTTTTTCGCTCATATTTTGCCTGTCAATTTATTATGTAGGTATTAAAACTTTTTTTTTGTTAAAAATTGAATTTAACTACAATAATTTTCATCAAATAAGTATATAGCAAAAATTGACAACTTTCAGGAAAAAGAAATTGTGCGTAGTTCTGAAAGAAGAAAATTATTTATGTTAAGAAATTGTTTATATACTGATATTTAGTTAAACTTTTTATTTCTATTGATCCATTCATGTTTACAATATACAATATATACTTGAGTATCATTCTTCATTATTTTTTTTTTTACAGTTTTTTTCTATCATTTCTTTCTCATTTCTCTTCATGCTCAACAACAACAATTTACTGAAATATTTTTTTATGTTTTAGTTTTTTTTTTTTAGGTATTGCCTAGTTGAAATGCATTGAATTGCGATGAATGTATGTTATTATAGTATTATAAACTGATAGTTAGTGTTAAGAATACATTGTATATATGTATAACGCATGTGCTTACAGAACTATACTATATACTTAAGATTATACAAACAAATTGAAACAAACAGCCTATATTGGAGAATGTTTAGAGGTATAAAAAATTACATAAGAAACAACAACATTGATGAAGGGGAATAATTATGGGGGAAAATGGAGATAATTGGAATAATGTTCGTTGTTCGTAAACTTTGTCACACATTAAGTTCGTTTTTTTTTTTCTTTTTTTTTCTTTTCTCGTATTTTGTTATTTCATCTTTTGTTGAAAAAAAATTGTATAAACAAAAAAAAAACCATAAATTGGCTTGTGCTTGGGAAAAAAACCATGAGATGAGGCAAAAAGGACTTCGATTTTAGTGGGATGGCGCACCGTAGGAGCTGCTGGGCGCAGAGGGTGCAGGCGGTGCGGCAGGTGCACCATATTCCGATGAGGGTGGCGAAATGCTATTGGGATAGGGTCCGGTCTCCTCCTTCTGAGTCTTATAGCGAATGAAGTAGACCTCAGGTTTGCTGGGCTGTGTGGGTGCCGGTGTTGGTATAATAATCTCTGGCTGCTCCTCTGGTTTCTTGACTAGGACATAGACCAAAGTCTTCTCCTCGTTCTGTGGGAACTGTGGAATGACTGGTGCGGTTGGTGCTGGCGGTGATGGTGCCTTAATGAACACAATCTTGTAGTGCTTCTGTGGTGGCGGCACATACAGAGGTTTTCTAATACAAAAAAAAGAGGAGAAAGGAGAAGGGTTTTTGTTTATATAATCATTGTATGTATATGCAAATGATAGCTTCAAAACCTGACCCAAAAAAAAATGAAATAAACTTGTTTCTATTTGTGGCTAATAACAACGACCTGTCACAATTACCGCCCACAGCGTTTGTTACATTTAACATTATTACCATTACCAACAGAGCTCTGGGCACTCTCCAGAGGGCTTATATAAACTATATATATAGTGATGATATATACACCCCCCTCTCTATGTTAATTGCGTTCCTGTCCCTCCTCACGTGCACACGACGAATGCAATAATTAGCTTAAAAATAATGTATAAGCCAAGATATAAACTTAGGTAACTTTTAAGTCACGGTTTGGCGATCTTCATCACCATATCTTTTCACTGGTAATTAAGATTACATATACACGTACTTGAATAAAAGAAGAAAACAATGACAAAATTAATATTGGGTAGAAAGATTTACAGAGAGACAGAGAGATATAGAGAGAGTCAATCTTTTAATAAAATCTTAATTAATAAAAATTATTATTTCAATTTGAAACATAAAAACCAATTACTTGACGCCCTTCACTGCTGCTCTAATGATAATGCAAAAATTGAAATGTGGCAATCATCTTAGAGTGTCTGTATATGGGCCCTGAGCTGAATTAGATGATTAAAGTTGAGTGTGGAATTTTGCAACACTTTGTAAACTCAAAAAAATTAAACAAATTACATACAAAGCTGGATTTGTGTGTCGAGGCAAAAGCTGTTGAATTGTGGGAGAATTTTAATAATTGTAGGAGAGGTAATCCCACTTATGTACACATAACTGGAGCTACTACACACGACAGCTTTTGGAATTACATATAATAACCATAATAACGTGTAGATTTGTTATCTGTCTTGAAATGGAAAAACAAGCTATTGCTGTGCTACTTAAAATATTTAAGATGATCTTAACAAAATGATAAACTAAGGAGGAAAATTTACTATATAATGTGATATACGAATATACTGCATATTATGTAAGTAATATTATAACAATAGTTTGAGTGTTGTTTATAGTAGAATAATGGGGCAGATCTTTTATAGAGATGATAGATGTAAATGCTATAAGAGCATTTTTAGGAAATCTAGATCAAAAAAAGCTATAAGAGCATTTTTGGGCAATCTAGATCAAACTTTAAATAATATTTTGGAAATATAATTTTTACAAGCATTTTAAAGATGTTTCTTATATTTGCCTATATTTTATTTAATTATTTAGAATTGTCTAGTAATTTGTAGGGTGTGCATACATATATTTTCTATATAAAGGATGACTCCTTGGGCACTTTGTTAAAAATGAAATGGATATTAATCATTAATTTCTGGAGTATTCCAAAATGTACGCAAAATATCTTTTAAATGAGTCTATTTTCAGGGATTACCAGAATTTACAAAAAAATCTAAGGAGAGTGTTCCAAAATGTAAGCCAAATATTTTCAATGGGAAAATTTGTCAGGCCTTTTCTTTTAAATTAACGAAAAGTCTAGGAGTTTGTCTATCAACTCCATAAACTCTTTTCAGAAGTTGTTCTCATAGTTTATTTTACAGATTTCACAAAAAAACTAAGAATGTTCCAGTAATGTATTTCGCAACACGCTTGCTACCATTTTTTTTTATTTTAAGAGATTTTAGTTGCTTTTCTTTTGCTAGACTTTTAGCTAACAAAGTCTAGTTAAATTTAGAGCTAATTAACTTAACTTGCATCCTTTCAACACTCACCTGGGTGCCTGGTACTCGGGCTCTGGTGGTGGCACATGCACATAGACATGCTTGTGCACCACTGGCGGCTGCTGTGGTGGTCCATATTGTGGTGCAGGTGCACCATAACCGCCGCTGGGTCCACTTGGCTGATATCCGCTCGATGGTGGTGCACTGTAGGTGTCACGCGGTGGCTCTGGACGAGCGGCCACCAAGGCGGCGGTGGCCAAAACAAGCACTAACTGTAATGCCAAAAAAATAATGAAACGGAAATAGATAAGAATAATAAATTAAAAAAATTTCAAGAACGTAAGACTAAAATTTATCGATATTAACGATTATTGAAAAATAAAAATGTATTAAAGCTGAATTTTTTGATTTTTGTAAGATTAAAATAGCTAATTTGCATGTTTAACCTGAATTAACTAGTATAAACTGTTGTAGAGCTAAAAAAATAAAAAAGATTGTGATCTTAAATATATATTTCTAAGCATAATGTGCTTTATTTTTTATTTTTTGTATTTAAAACCTACTTCAATTAAACGATAATATCGAAAATATACTTTGAAACAAAAGATACTTTAGAGCATTATCTATAGTTGAGTATATATAGTATAGACTATTGCTTAAAAAAATACTTTATCTTATCGTAGCTCTTGATCTTGTACAGAGTATTTTAGGCATAAATTTCGAAAAAATCTCTAGAAGGAAACATTTGCCAATGCTGTTAAAAACAACTGATAGTAACGATATTTAATAGTAAATGCGGAAAAAAATTATATAATAATATAAGAAGTCTTTAATATATCAGATTTGGTTTTTGTGCAGATTTTTGTAAGCAAAAACGACTTAATTTGCTAACTAAAAAGCAAATATATTTAAGCGATAGTATCGAAAACAATAACTTTAAATGAGCACATACTAGAGCTATTAAAATTATCGTTTATGATTTAGAAACTAAGCAACGAGTTCTTGATCTTGTGAACATAAAATGCACTTAAACAATTGTTAATGTTATCGATACTATCGATAGTTAAACAGCGCTTAGAAAAAACACTTTTTAAACACAAACACACATACCACACAACTAGGCTGCATTTTTTTTGATTCGAGTATAATACGATGTTATAGATCGGTGTATATCCGTTTGTTGGTGTTTTTTTGGTTTTGTTAAAACTTATTGGCTCGTTGGAGTTCGTACGACGCGGAACCTCTTACACTTACTGCATGCCACAACGATTGTTGCAGTTTCTTTTATAGCGCCGCTCAGCGGCGAGAAATAAAAATTAAGTTAAAATTAAAGGCGAGAGGGAGACGGAGACCGAGACGCTGATGGTGTGATGGCAGCAGCGACGTTGGCAGCGAAGTTGCCAGTAGGCAGCCAGCAGCAGCAGCACCACCAGTTGGTAAAGAGCGCATAACCATGAAGAAATTGAAATGTATAAAGCGCCAGGTAACAACAACAACAACAACAGCAACAACAAGAGCGGCTCAACCAAAGCAACAAAAACAAAAACATAAGCAAAAGAGACGCAGCAACAGCAGCAACAACAACAACAACGACACCAGCAGCTGGCAAGTCATCTGAGTCTGGGGGAAATTAAAGCTTAAGCCAAAGCTGCTGCTGCGTCGCTGCTGCTGTCGCGCAGTTCCTAGCTGCAGCTGCGTCTGCAACGTCAGCGTCAACAGCGACCGCGACTGCAGCAGCGACTTCGACCGCGTGGTTTGTTACTGACCGTTTCTTAGATTTAGTTTTTTTTTTTGTTTTTGGATTTTCCTTTTTAGTTTTTTGTATTTTTTAAACACATTTGATACCCTCCCTCTAACTAACCGCAACGTGTGCGTGCATCTTTAAACTTAAGTATTCAATTATATAATAAGTTAACTAAATACTAGCTTTATTTTAATTGGTAAAGTTTTAAATAAATATTTTAAACTTTAATTATTACATAATAATAAATTGATCTAATAGTAATCGAATTTATCTAATGGATATTATAAATATTATTTTATTAGAATCTTTAAATAATTTCATATAATATATATAATCCTAAATATTACATTTTTTAATAATATATCTGTTTCTATAGTAAGTAGGTAACTATATAAGACTATAGGACGAAGAAATTGAACTTATCAATCTTTAGTATAATGTGTATATAGATCATACTTATCGATCGAGGTATATTATATTTAATTAAAATTTTTGGTCTTTTTAAATTCTCTAAACATACACAAAATAAGCCCTATAATAAACTAAATAATAGTTAGTCAAAATACTATAAATAAATTTATAGACTTATATTTACAAAATATATTTAAGCTCAATGTTTTATTTATAGGTCAATAATACCGAGGACAATTTTAGATGAATATTTATAATATATTTTCTTATTATTTTATATTTTACCTTCAATTTAAAGAATTTATTTAAACTAGTATTTATACTGTGACTACCGCACTATGCATAATTATAAATTAAAAATTATATTAATTGTTATTTCAAATAAGTTAGGAATTGTATTAATTCGATATGTTTTGGGATTAGTTTCGTATTGTAATTTTTTTTCCAATATCAATATCAAAATATCAAGCACAATTTAATTATTATTATTGATAATTTGAATTAAAATTTAGTTGTGTATTTAATAGAACAAAAATCAAACGCAAGCTTAATTTTTCCAAGTTCTTAAGTAAATTTTTAAGACAGACAATATAAAATCTACTGAAATTTGCCAAGGAAACAAATCTTAAAAACAAATAGATAATCGGGAATATAATATATATTTTAACCAATATTGAAATAATTATAAATTGATCTTGAGATTAATTTAGATTTGAGTTCTATATTTATTACATTATATATTTATTTATTACATTAAAAACCAAATATAAGTATTAAATTTATAAAATATCATACAATCTTAAGTTCTCAGAGTTCTTGCATGTTTCATAAGCATTTATATATATTCTACTTCCCTAAATATAAATGTTTCTTCATTAAAGATGTTTCTATTAATCTAATAAACAAAATACATTCATTTAATTTACATGCTTAGTATATTTAAATTTATCCTATCAATTCCTTGATAAACTCCTTATCAAGTTCATACTAAACTTTCTTTTAAGAGTATTTAAAATTCTATATAATGTTTACAATACTCATTTCTTTGGTTTTGTTTTCATTTCAGTGTATTTGTATTTGTTACATTATTATTATTTTTTGGTCATTTTGTTTTTTGGAGGATCGCATCATCGTTGTTGCCTTGTTGCCTGTTGTTGCCTTGTGCGGATCGTGTGGCACGATTCACTTTCAATTTCAATGAAATATAAAATGTGGATGTGAATGTGAATGGTCCGGAAAGGGGGGCAGCAGTGATAGCTTTTTAGTTTGTGTTGTGGTTTCTGGACTCAACTGGAACTGGACTGGTCGTCTTTTGGTTTTGTTTCAATTTCTTCATGTGCCACAATAATCTTTTGTTTTAACTGTGTTATATGTATCTCTTGCACTCTCTTTCTCTCTGTCCGTCTGTCTTGTTTATTGTTTAAGCTAATAATGAGCTTCACGGTCTTGTTGGGATACCATCTCCAACTTACAACTTACAATTACAACTACAACTACAACTACACAGCTATAACTTCATCTTCATTTTAACTTTTTTTTTTGGTCATATTGCAATAGTTGACTATGAATTTCTTCAATTTATTTTATTTTTATTTTTTCTTGCTTATTCAATATAATTTTGAATTTTGCCCGGCAATGACATTATTTGTACCCCTTAAAACAAATAAATAAAAATATGATTAGCCAAAAGTTACGTTAGTTTTCGTTAGTTGTGTTTGTTTGTTTGGTTTGTCTTTGACTCTATTAGAGACTTTTCTTTTTTTTGGTTTATGTCACGATCGAGCAATCGATCAGATTGGGGATTTACCTTCGTTTCCCAGCCATTGTGCCCCAGAGGTGTTGCTTAAAATTGATATGCACATAATCGATAAATGGCAACTGAAATTGGAATGGATCCTGAACGGATTTTTGTGTATTTTTTGGGGCCACCACTCCTGCATAAAATTGCGACTTTTGCTGCCGGAATTTGATGAAATGGCATAATCAACAAAATCAACGGGCATGGATATTGCCCGCTGGCGTCAAAGGAGAGGACGACACTGCAACTGGAACTTGTAAGTTGCAACTGGAACTTGCAACGATGTCAGCCATGGCAACTGGCAACTGTCACTTTTCCACAACGGCGTCATTTATAATGCCGTTAGCAAAGTTTATAGTTTTTTTTTTTTTGGTTTTTCGTGTTTTATTGTTTTTCATGTTTTCATTTTGTTGTGTTGATTTTGTTGTTCATCTGCTTGGAATCTCGCATTTCCTCAATTTCCAACGCTCATCTCTTCATTTTGAAAATCTCCATCAACGTCATCATCATCATCATCTTTATTCGCATAGACTGAAATTATGATTGCTGCTGGGGCAGAGTGGCAGCTTTAGTGCTTTGAATCTTGTGTATCTTGTGTCTTAAACAGGTGCAGGCTCAGTCACCAGATCCACATAACGATGAAGCAACCAGTCTATACATAAATTACTTGCATCTCCAATTTAATGGTAAGATCTTTGCCCAGCTTAAATATGCTATCTGGGTGTGAAAAAGAGAATGACCTACTTGGCTAAGAAATAATAAATATTTAAATAGATTGGGTAGAAATATGTATATGGATAGAATCATATATTTAATTATGTATAAAAAACGTTGTAAAATCAAGGAAAACTCTCAGTTCTGCTAGTATTTTCAATTGTTATCAATTTATTTGAATAAAAAATTGTTAGTTGTGCTGAAATTCATTTTAGTTTCGATTTCAATCAAATTCTTCAGGATAATAGTTTTTAGCTATTTTGAGCATGATAAACGAAAATTAAATATTCGATAAATTATGGTGAAAAATGCTCTAAAATATATTTTTTATTATTAAGAAATTAAATTGAGTTTCCTCTATAAAATGCTATTTTCTAAATATTATATTATATACCCTAGTGCTAACGCTGTAAGAAACCTGAACTTTATTTCGGATTTCTCAAAGATAATTTCTTGTGAATTTAAAAAGTTTAAACTTTAAAGACTAATATACTAGAAAGGTCCCATTTTGAGGAGATTTCGTAGAATTCCATATCATTCCACGTCTGCTTCTTGCCAGCAATTAAAGTGGTTCAGGATTTCGAAAATTCACTGCTTCCTCATACAGTCGTAGATAGATTTATAAAATAATATAAGAAGTTCTTTAAGTAGCTCCAAAAATATAAATAACTATTCTTGACTTTAATATTTAATATTTATTTAAGCTAATTATCAATCAATTAAAAACTACTTTCAACACACTCTCAGCGCATTTCCCGACATTCAATTGATCTATTTAGCAGCTTCATAATTCTGAGCCTGTTATAACCATCTATTAAAATCATCTTTTATCTTTCATCACTCATTTTGCATCTTTAATATTTCTGCTTTCTCCATTACACACGTATACGCCATCATCATTTGCATCGACACCTTGCCATGCTCACATACTAATTATTATTAAGTATCTTTTTGACTTTATGTAACGAGACAGAAAGAAAAAAAAAATAAAAATGATGAAGAAAATGAAAAAAATACAAAATAAAACCATTTAAATAATAAATATTGTATTTACATAAAAAACAATTAAATTGCGTTTATACAAAACAAAACAAAACGGAATTTTGTGGAGTTGAGCCCGCTTAAGAGGTGTAGGCACTTATAAAGGTCTACCAGACAGATTGTATCTGTATCTTTGTATCTGTATCTGTATCTGTATCTGTCGCTGTACTTGTAACTGTATCTGATGCTAATGGGCTCGTCTTTTGCAGCTCTGCGGGTCTTAACTGTCTTTCGCCAATCGCCACTTGTTGGATTTTAATTTGTCAAGAGTTGTGCACTTGAAGGTGTCTCTCTGGTGAAGAAAGTAAAAATTGAGCCTGGGCGCACAAAAGTATCTGTGAGATACAATTGTAAGCTTAAAATAAAAAGATGATGTAAAATGCGTATATTGCATAAGGTTTTCCTTAGTCCCCATCTCCCTCTGAGCTTATCAGCAGTTAAAGATCTAATTAACAAGAAACAATCGTTGGCATTGCATTGAAAATGAATTTTTTATTTATTTTTTTTTATTGTTTTTGATCATAAGTAATAACAATAAAGATAACGTAAGTTAACAACAATTAAATCTACATTTTTTTTGTAGTTACATATATAAACGGGGCTGCATATACATCTTTATATAGAGTTATATATTTATCTTTAAGACCGCGCTGAACTTGCAACTTGTGCCGCTTTGGAGGCCAGCAAAGAGCCTAAAAAAAATTATTATTATGGAAGCGTCGGCATTTTAATTTGTGGTAGTTGTTCGCTTGTAATATACCTGTAATTTATATATTTATTTGCCCCACAGTCCAGCCTTGGGGGCCCATTAAAACTCCAGTTTTATATGCACTCAGGGACGGGGAAATATAACATATATCTTTATAGTAGGGTATATATAATAATATATTTACAATTGACAACAGGCAAGGACTATACAAAGAATACATTTATCATAAGTATAGTAATATAAATCTACCTTTTTTTTGTTAATACCCTTGCAAAGAGTGTATTATAATTTTTTCACGAAATGTGTAACGCAATAAAGTAATCCAATAAAGTATATTAATATATATAGTTAAATGTTTTCTTAATTGTGCTGATCAGCTGATAAACTGAGAAAATAAAGTCATAACTTGAATTGAAACTTGTCACAGATAATTAAATTCAAGTAGCTTATATATTGAAACCTGATTGATCGGACCAATAAATCATAAAGCGGTTAAAATTGGGATCGGTCGAAAAATAAGAATTTGTTTAATTTTTTTTCTATCGATTTTTCAATCTAATTTATACAATCTGATTAATTTTATTAATACCTGCCAAAAATATCATATAGCTCTCAAAGGAATAATCGGGTTAAAAATACAGTTGCTGTATGAAATTATTTTTTTTACGCTATCATAGAAGAAGGATTTCGATAATTGCATTTTTTTTAAATAACATTGCAAGGGTATTTAGCTTCGGCAAGCCAAAGATTAATTTTTTTGTGATTTTCTTTTTCATTATCATAAAATTTAAAAATTATTGTTCTTATATAGGAACTGTTTAGTTCAGTGAGGATCGCATTAAAACCGTTTGAGTTATTCTTTTGAGCAGCAATGCAAAAATGTAGTCGAATTTAATCTACTTTGAAATTGAAATTAAATAAAATCTTTTTTCAGTTCTAGTTTATATTAAAACTTTGCTGTTTGGTTAAATCTCTTTTCATAGCGTGAATTTAGCTCAATTCCAAGCTAGATTTAGTTCATTAATATATTTTTGCATTTCTGCCGCATATTGTTCGAGGGGTCGTCACGTTAGGGTAAGGTTCGTATGTCCAATATTTGTATCTTTAGTAACGCCCATAGCTGGCCTCCGTATCAAGTGCGCCCATGGCGCCCAGTTTTTGTAGCCAGGCGGCATTTGAATTGGAATTGGAGTTGGTAACACGCTGGGCGGTCATCGGATTGTTGGCCTCGTTGTGTAGACGCATTTGATGTGGTTGTTGTTGTAGTTGCTGTAGTTGTTGCTGTTGTTGTGGATCCTCATTGCTCAATTCCAAAATCTGCGAAACAACAGAAGAGTTAAACATACAGTTGGTGTTGGTGTTGTTGTTATTGTTATTATTATTATTATTATTATCGTACTCTTGTTATTGTTATTGTTATTGTTATTGTTGTTGCTTGCTTACACATGAAGCGCAACGGATCTTGAAGTTAGAGATGAAAGCGTGATTTCATAATACAAGGCTTTATTTTATATTTTTTAAAGTTTTTTATTTAAACAAAAGTAATAAAGTATAGTGTGTAATTTTAATAACTTCAGAATAATTGAATTTAATCGGTATTAACTACCTAGTGATGTTAAAATATTTCTGACTTTATCGATAGTATCGATAGCTGATGATTGTAAAATATATTAAAATCCATGAATAGTTTATTTAGAAAGAGTATTAAAACTATAGATATTTATTTTAATTTAGTAACTAACTGAAAGTTCTTTTAATGAATTATCTGGAAACTCATTAATTGTTATTTTTCAATGTATAAAAATATCAGTGTTTGTATAATAATATTGATAGACTTCGATCTGTTGAACGCGATTAAAATTGTATAAGTGTGGAAATTATTTTATCTATTTTAAAAAAGAAAAAAATATTTTTTTAATGACATTGACATTAAATTTTGCATAAAACATAAAGTTTGAAATAATAATTAAAATAATTAACTTAATTTTGTTACAATTTGTATATATAATGTGGTTGTTTCAATTCTAAAATGCGTTTAATTTATAAACAATAATAATAATAATAATATATATATTCTAGGTTTAATACTGAAAAAAGTATAAGTAGAATCGATAGTTTTTCCCGACTCTATCTCAAAGTGTAAAATTAAATCAAAATGGGATATAAATAAAAAAAAATATTTTGTTTTATTATTTTTAAATATTGAATAATGCGTGTCGTGTTTTTTTGGAAGCGCATTTCAGCACGCGCCCTTCTCTAAGCATAATATTTTTGAATGGAGTTTGTAAGTTTGTTAGTTATTTCAAAAATCTGTTGAAATCTTAGTCGTATATTTTTAGAGACAGCCTCAGAGACGGTGACGCAGTTACAGTCCCAGTTCCAGCCCCCCGAAGACTTTTGGGGGCTACGTGGGAAGTTTGGTCGCAGGTTTTCATTTTTTTTTTTGTATATTTATTTTTACTTATTTTTTTTTTGGCAGATCATTAAATTGAATGAACCTTACTCAGATCTGTAACGTCTTCAACTAAAGCCGAAACTGAGGCTGAGGCTGAGGCTAAGTCGGAGGCTGAGTTGGAGGTGCTTCTTCATATGGAGGCAGCTGCTGCTGTGATCACTGATGACTGAAAATGTGTTAATGGGGGGTATTGTCGTGTAATTATCAGACTTTGAGGCAACCTCTTTTTTTTTTACTCGCTTGCCCCTCTACCCTGCACCCTACTACTCTGCGGCTCTTTTGTTTTGGCGAACGATGTGTGAACGCAAAAAAAAATAGAGAAAAAAAAATAAATAATAAGAAAAACCTAAAACAATTTCGCGTCAAGTAATTATATTATTGCTAATTTAAAAGATTGTTGTTTGGTTTTTTTTTTCTTTTTTTTTTCGTTTGTTTGGTATCTCTGCCCATCTCTCTAACCAACTGTTTTTTTTTTTTAACTCATCCATTAATAACATTTTTGGATTGCAGCGATTGCAGCTGGCATAAACGACGAGAGATACTCGTTATAAGGAAGTAAACAGTTATTGTTATCGCATAGCATCTGGTTAGTAGGGTTTAAACCCCCCCTCTTCACACATCTTTAGACAGTTTAATTTGAGAGTTGCCGTTAAGTGCAAAGTTATGTGATTTTGTAAGGGTCTTGGGGACTGTCATTATTGTTTTATGGATAGTATAGTAGTATCCACAGATTCCCGAGGGTTGAAAGTTGTGTGAGGGTTGTTGTTGACTCCACAATAAAACGAGGGTTGACCTAAAGGTCAGCCTGGGCACGGTTGCTCTTAAATATAGCAATAAATGATTAAATATCAATACAACATATTTATATATACATAACATATATTATCAAATGTGTGCCATTAAAGTTAAGGTCAAACATAGCCATAAATAATTTGTTCGAATATTGTTTTATTCAATTTTCTTTTATATTATGATTATAATTTTATTTTTTTTTAAATTAAGCGTTAAGCTTTTTTGTTATTTAATTAATGAAATTCCATCAAATCATTTTGGCATATTTTTTTTTAAATTAATCAGTTTATTTTGATAAGTTATTATTTCGCATGTCTGACCTTAAATGTGTATTATAATTTTTATATTTAGATTTCAATTTATATAATAGTTTAACTTGATTACTTTAAATAGCTAATGGAATGACATTCGATTAAAGTAGAGGCAAGCTAAATGAAAAGTATTTAAGATATATAAAAGTATATAAAATATAAACTCATAATTTTAAACTTAATTTAACGAGCAAGTTTTAGTTTAAGCAGTTCAGTCTTGAATTTAAATAAATTAAATATCTATTTTTAAGACTACTTAAAAATAAAATTAATAATTGTCTTTTTAGCGATTTTTTACCCTTCAAAAAGGTTATTAAATTTTTTGTTACGAAATGTATAATCGGATGTTTTTTGATCTATCAAGTTTATATATTGATCGAAAAATCTTGTTTTTATTATGCGCTTTATAAGATGATTAAATGTGCTGAAAATCAAATAACTATTTTATATTACTCCTATAGGAATGATCGGTCGAAGATGGGTCTTTGTATGAACAATTAAGATTTTCCTTTTTTTGTGATTAAAAGTAAATTATTTTTGAAAAGGCAAAAAATAAATTTATTTCTCAAAAAAATGTTATTCAAAAAATTGCAGCTTTCAAATGATTTTATAACTACAAAATACATCTTTTAACTGTTACTATTTTTATAAATTATATATACATAAGTGCTTTAATATATATATTTTCAATTCACATGATTATCATAACCTTAAAGCACAAAATGTTCTGGTATATGAATATTGAAGAAGATTTTTATTTATGGAACAGACTTAAATTTCTTCTTCTTTTCTTGACGTCAATTTAACTTGCGTTCTTGTTTTTTAAGTGCTTTGGGGAATTGTTTGCTCTGTTTGCAACCCCCTTAAACTTTATGGGAAGTTTGTGACATTCCAAGGTTAATTAATAATAAGCTAAATTGTTTTGCAAACTCATGGAGCTCAGGTTCAATGCATTTCAGTCAACTGACAACTGACAAGTGGAATTTATCATGAATTAATTATATAAATATACTTTGTTTATTATTTTATAAGTATTTTCTGCATGACGTCTTGCCGTCAAAGTCAACCCTCGACGTCATCGTCATCGTTTGTTATTTGACTTTTTTTTTTTTTGCTACCACATTTTGCTTCAGTTTATTTTTACTTGATTTTCATCATTATTTTACTGATTTGTATTTTTTTTTTAATTTTTTGTCTTCTGTCAAAGTCGCTGTTTGTTGGCCGTTAACTGTTGTCTTTGACTTTTGTATTCTGCCTCTTACTCTCTTGGCCAAAATAAGTTTGTCAGCATCGCACGTCAGCGGCTTATCGATTTGCAAGGGCCCTGACATGACTCAGATTTGGATTGAGACTACAAACGCAGACTCAAATTGAAAAAAGTTAATTCTAAATGACTGCAAGATACTCTATTTTCAGTCTGTTGTGGACTGTTATGGAATGGAATAGGCAAAATTGCCTTTATTTAATATTTTCAATTTTCAAACGAAATAACAGAATGTGAAATAAGTTTAACACTTTATCAAAGAATATGTTTTAATAGTATTGACAAACTAAATATACTCTTTCTTTTCCTTGGGAAACAGTGTATAGCAAGAACAATAACAAAAACCAATTATGAGATTTTCAAAGCGAAAACATTTCACCAGATTCTCTGATTCGGTTGGGGCGTGCCAGGATGACGCCCACAGCACAGACAATACTATTTATACCGTGTAGTCATTAAATGTGTAAATAGGGTACTCGACAGTAGTGTAAACTTTAATAGAAATTATCAGAAATTATGAAATTGATTAGATCCATAAAATAAACATAAATAAGAATCATTTCCGAGACTACTCAACAAATCGAGAATTTATTAAAGTCGATAATCCTATTGTTCTGAAAAATTAAATAAAAAATTTATTATTGTCTGGGAAATTTCCAAAATCTAAGTTGATTACTATCAAAAAATACTCTGGATATAAAACATACAATGCTTTGATTGTTGCTTAATCGAATGTGGATAAAATTTTAATTTTTATTTAATTATAATAAGTTAATTGGCTGAAATATGAAAAAATTGTGTTTATTTATTTAAATAGCTTTAATTATAATTAGTTAATTGCTTGCAATATGAAAAAATATTGTGTTTATTTACTTTTATTGTTTATATTCTTTACTAATACACTCTGCAGGGTTATAAAATCTGCATGCTTAATTACTGAAAATCTTCTAATCGATCATCGTAAACTAGAACAATTTTATATTATTAATAGACTATATAAGTATGTACTATGATAATGATATGGCTGTTCTTGTTTATTGATACATCATCAAAGTCAATGTACTCTATTTACCCCTTACAAACAGAGTATAAGCAAAAGACAGCCAGTCTGTGAGACAAGGCTTCAAGCGGCAATTGTTGAACTTAATTGTGTTATTGCATTTAGTTGATGCTACATATGTTCATAATAAACTCAAGCAAACAGTTGCAGTTGCAATTGCAGAAGTTGCAATGTTGCAGCTGCAACAAAAGTCGAGTGGCAAGATGATATGAAATGCAGCACATCCAAAATCCATTAAATTGGCCCCCTGGTCGAGCAGCATTTTTGTGCTGCGGTTGCGAAAAAGAACAGGAAACTGCGCACAAAAAAATCAAAACCCAAAAAAAAAATAATAATACATGCGAAAAAAAATAAAAAACAGTCAAATAAAGAAGCATAAAAACCAAAAATAAAACTGTGCAGGTTGGCAAAGATGAGAGCTTGAAGCTCAGCAGGTTGGCGATTGTAGCCGGGCAGGCTCTGCATTCTGCACTCTTGCACTTTGCAGATTGCAGACCTCGAGAAAAAAATAAATAAAAAATAAAAACAAGAAACAGCTGTGATTGTTTCAATGAAGACTTTCGTGTACCCTTACCAAAAACCAAATATTCAAGCTTAAAGCATAACAATGTTAAAATTAGTAAATTTCGACTATAAAAATTAATTTTGAAATTTTATTTCAACAACGAAATGAAATTTTATTTTAACGTTGATTTGTTGAGTTTTAGTACAGATGTCATAATAAAAACGATTTTTTCAGCAATTATTCAATATTAAAATGACAGCTCTATACATATGTATGTTTATATAGTAGTTCGATTTATATACAGCATAAAAAACTTAAAAAATCAAATAAGATTTTTTTGCAATAATTCAACTTGTATCAAATCGTTTTTATGGCTGCCAAAATATGATATATCGTTTTAATGGCAGCTATATTATGATATAAAATTCAGTTTTCAAAATTTCTTTATTTTATGGAGTGTTTTTAAACGGAGAAACATGTTTGTTATAAACACAGGAAACTGAATATTAAATCTGATTTTTCCATGGGTAAAATATGAGATGCGCAACATACTTTGACACATAATTAAAATACCCTTACTATAAAGAAGTATTACTAAATAACATCTTGCGAAATATGTAAAATATTTCTGAAACGGTTGCAGACGCGCCACAACAACAACAACAACAACAAGTAACTGTGGTCAGGATTGTGCTGCGTAAGATTCAAGGGGTGTGTGTGTGTGTGGAGGTAAATGCGAAGGGGTTAAAGGGGTTAGTATGTAACCCTATAGCTAACCATTGGCCTGCCATTGATGGGGCATGACGTAACACGTAACCCGTAAACCGTAACCTATATGAAGTGACCAAAAATCAAAACAAAAAAAAACAAAAAGAAAAAAAAACCAAAACACGTTGAAAAATAAAACCTCAATAATTGGCGACATAATTGCAACTTAATACCACGCTTTGCCTCTTTTCATTTAGTTAATTATATCGCAAAAATAACATAACAAAAATGTTAAGGGCACACACACACACACACACATTTAATGGTCTTTTAACAGGCTATCCATTTACGAATGAGAGGGGAGGCGGGAGGATGTATATGTATAGGTATCGATATTCATACCTGCAACATCAGCTCACGCAACTTATCCAATTCATCGCCATGCGACCTTGTGGGCATATATCGACTCTCGCAAGGCTGCGGTGGCACCACAAGGAGCAGCATCAACAGCAGCAACACCACTGGCAGCGGCAGCGACAGCGGCAGAGGCAGTGGCAGCGATAGTTGCAACTTTGACTGCGACTGAGCCTGATTCCTGGCGATTGTCATTGTTATTTTTGTGGGCGTTTTTCTTTTTGTTTTTGTTGTTATTGTTGTTGTTGATACAGGTGTTGCCGCTGACCTGTTGTTGTTGTTACCTGTTATCATATAAAAGAAAGTGTGGGAAATTATAAATAACAGTTCATAAAGGTGAAGAATCATTATTATTATATATTATTCATATATTATTATATTTATAAATTAAACTTGAAAAATGCATTGTGCATTGTTATTTTTTTTTTAAGGCTCGAATAATTGTTATCCATTATAGATAATTTAAAAAATCTTCAATAACTATTAAAAGTGATTTGATATTTTAAAATAACTGTTATTTTCGGTCCCTGGTTATAATATATATTCATTTTAATTTTTTTACTTTGAAATTAACCTTTATTTATACGTATTACGCATGTATTTTTATTTTTATTTTAAAACCTAATTTAATTTTTATTTTTGAAAAAAATTGTTCCTTTATGACAAATTAAAAAAAAACTGAAACTAGTTATTTTTAAATTATTTTGTTGTATTTAAATAGTTGTACTACTTTCAAAACCAACAACTGCATTTATTTCTACAAATTTTACAAAAATAAATATTGTATTATTAAACTATTGTTTTTATTATAATTATTATATATTTTATTTAAATATAAATTGGTTTTTATTAACTCAGCGACAAACAATATTAATTTTTTTATAATATTAACATTCTAAATACGATAATTTATGAATTATTTAATGAACAAAATGTTAAATGCTTTGTTTAATTTTGTTTGTTTTTTTAATATTCCTATTTTATATTCAACACTTTAGAAATTATTATTATTAAAGGAGGTAAAAGCACATTTTTAAGCTAACATTTATTATTTTTTTTATTAAATTACATAATTAAATTATAATAATTTGTCTGTGAGAATTATTTTTGATTTTTATTGTTTATTTTTGGAAGCAGCAATTATTTCTTGTATGACTCAGAATAAAATAATTATAACTACAATTTTTTTTGCTCATGCAGAAGAGCAAAATAACACAAGTAAGAAAAATTGAGGAAAATAAATATTTATACATTTGCAAGGTTATAATCAAATAATACCACAAAAATTAAAATACATATAAAAATATATTTAAATTAAAAAGTGCATTTTGTTTAATTTCACTAAAAACTCAAATCTGCATTTGCATTAATTGCTGCCTAATATCACATAAATAAAATTAATTAAATGCGGTTTTATAATTTCAGCTTTTTAGTGCTGTGATTGCTGCTGACTCACAATGGCAAAAAACTGTGCCCGGAATGAGTTTTTTTTTTGTTGTTTTGGGGATTAGCTTTTAACTGCGTCACGACTTTCTACGTTTATTATTATGTTTTTTTTTTTATTATTAAATTTTTTTTGCTTTTGCTTAACTGTTTTATTTTGCTGAGCTGTCACGATGTGCTGAACTAGGATAACAATGTTGCTTTAAGCGAAGCTGCGTGCAGACATTTGTATTTATAGCCAAAGCCGCAACGGCTGAGATTTTTAGTGGCCCCGATGACAGCACAGAGGTCCTGGCGACGCTAGACCATGACGTCCTTCCTACACATGCGCTACACACCCAAAAAGCAGATGCGTATCCCCCCCTATACCCTTTAGCCAAGTTGGAGAATGTGCCTCACATTCCCTGACCAGTTGCCAATGCCAAATATTTATACACTCTTCGCCTTTTGCTTAAAGGCCAAATGTGCGCGCGCAGAGGCGGCAACAACAGCAATAACAACAATAGCCACAACTACAACCATATTATTGTCATAGTACTTACTTATTCTATAGAGTATAACAAGTAAACTAGAGTAACATGTTTAGGATGTTCGATTATAAGATACCCTGTGTCATTGCAGAGTGTATAATGAAGCTATATCTTTGGTTTTTAGTCTGAGTCGATACAAATGCATTTAGATATTCATAAAATTTGCTTTTCAACATTTAAATAAATTATTTGCAAATTAACATATACAATTTGTTACATTTTCAATATTTTTGGTCAATGACTTAATTTCAATTTAATAAATTCTACGAATTTTAGCATTTTTTTTATAAGAATATTGAAATAAATGCCATAGCCATACAACATAATATCATAGTATTTTTTATTCAAGCTGCTATTACAGTCTTATCAAGGTTTAAAAAGAAATGTTCGGTGCAGAAATTAATTTCATTTTTATTTAAGAAATACTTGATACTACACTCAACCGAAATATGCCCCGTACATCTTCAATAAACAGAGTTGAGATCTTCTCATACAAAGCTCAAAAATTATAAAATTTTCCAAGTTCCACTCAACAATTTAAACTTTAAATTTTAAAGTATTGTTAATAAGTTATTATTATTAATAATAACATAGATCAAAGACTTGGGTTTATTCTCTTTATCAGCAAGTTCCTGCGTCTAAAACTACTTCTAACCTATTCTATATTGGGTACCATATCCCCGATTAATTGTTGTATATATTTATGTTAATTTTATGGATTTTATCAATTCCATAAATTCAGAAAATTTCCTTAAAGTCTGTACATCTTGGGTGTACCCTATATAAACATTTTATGGCTACAGGGTATAAATAGTATTGTCTGTGCTGTGGGCGTCATCCTGGCACGCCCAAACAGCATCAGAGAATCTGGTGAAATGTTTTCGCTTAGCAAATCTCATGGTTAAATTTCAGTTAGCTGTTGTTCTTGTTTCTATTATACTCTGTTGCGCACAGAGAACAGAGTATACATAATATTTTTGTATAAACATGTTCTTGTCAACAATTTTATAGTAAGAGCTACCAACTAAGGGGTTTTAATGAAAGGTTCACACTTCTTAGTCACCCACGCACATATCCTTAATCAAATGTCGGCCAATACTATCAGCTAGAACTGCGAAATATGATTTGTGAATTACTTTTAATCTACTCGAATTATAATATCTTTCGCAAAATTACCAATAGCAACTAAACTGGAAACAAAGTATACTGCAGTCGGTAAATTCTAACTGTAACATTCTAACTTATTGTTGTTTTTGTTGTTGGAAGCATTCCTTTGTTCTTGTCGATGTCGTCGTCATGGCTGCAAGTTGTTGACATTGCCGGGCTCCAATAATGTACATATCTTCAGTTAACTAACTAAACTGGCCAACAAATTTTGTTGTTATTCTTTTTTTTTTTGTTATTAACACTGTTCCCTTTGTTGGGTGGCTTATATTGTTGCCTGCAAAATGGAACCATTTGTAAACCACGCACGAATGCTACTCTGAAATTTTTGATATAGCGCAGTTTTGTGTGGCCATTGCTGTGATTGAATACGTGTTGTGACTGTTAAATAGATTTCAAGGGTTTTTATGACCAAAGAAAGAGGGAAACAGTCACGACCAGGAACAATATTCAGGATAATGTGTAAGAATGAATATCTTATTTTATTCACAAAACGAAAACCAAATAAACGCTTTAATGAAATAGCCAGAAAGAAAATAAAAGGAAATAATTTATTTTTTTCACTGCGACATACGATTTAAGCTTGACGGAGTATTAAATATTTTAAAATGAAAAAAGCTTTCTCGTTTGCATGGCAAGTAAAAGCTCATTGCTATAACACGCTGTTTGAAAGCTTCGTTAGTAAGCTTTAAGCAGTGCAAAACTTAATGGTTCGTTTCCCGGCTAAAGGAAAATGAAAACAATAATTGCTTTAAGTACTTTGATTTATTTTATTTTTAATTATTAAAAGTTATAGACTTGGAAAATTTAGGGAAATACCTTTGTGAAATACTATCTAAGTCAATTTAAAATTTTTGATATATTTTTATTGCTCTTGTTTTCATTGTTTTTCTCTGGAAAAGAGTATTATAAATTTTTAATAAAACGTGTAACACTTTGAAGTGAGCTCTCTGGTCCAATAAGATATGTGGATAAAGAAGACGCGGTCTGAACTGCTCTACTAGCGTGCATGACCGTTATGAATCAAATATTGCACTGCTTGATTTAAAGATGTTTTTGTTTCGTAAACTTAGATTGGGTATAGAGTATCTGGTATTCGACTTAAGCACTTTCACTGGTTGAAAAATGCAGTAAGCTTAAATATCGTGTCAAAAATAAAATCAAGGAGATTTTGTAGATTCTCTTTATTAAAGTGTAGTTCAAAACTTATCGATAAATCTTTTTTTGTTTCTTTCATTTTATGCATACGAGTTTAACTATTTGTAATGCTTACTTCAATTGTATTGAAGCCTTCAATGAAGGCACTTGAAAGTTATTTAAGTGTACATATGTATGTCACCGTATATATCTACGTGTCTTATCTAACTTTGAGTTCAATGAAAATAAACTTGGCATAATTTAATTATTTAGCCATTTAAATATTACTATATCAAAATTTACCAGTTAAGTGGCCCCATTCTAAAAAAATTTAAATACCAACAAATCAACGTTAACAATATATCTTAAGTTATTCAAATTTGTTTATAAAACTATAAAACTTTGTAATACGCTCGGCGTGAGACATTTTTAAACTATCTTTGCCTAATGCTACATATACGAGTCCACCGGATATCGTTCGGCCTCCTCAAGCATATGCCGAAAATCTACGGGTTGTGCCAGAGGCGCTACAGGTCCTGTGCCAGGACGTCCAGACACATGGCCATTCATCATCTGGGTGGGTCTCTTGGCACTACCCGCAACAGCACTACCTTGATTCTTGAGATGTCCATTCATCATGCTCACATGGTGACTGATCGTGGGCACTGCACCCGGCACATTCGTCTCCAAATCGTGTAGTATAGCATCCGTTTGCTCATTGCGCATCACATGATTTCCCAGAATCTCAGTGGAGTTCTCACCCTCATTTTTACTCGTCAATTGCTGAATGTGATTGCGTATAAGACGCTCAAATTCTCGTTGTACAGAGGGACTGTCTGTATCACCATCGACCTGAAAGAGAATCAAAGATTTAGTTGGAAAAATAAATCGTTTAACTTTTACTTACAATCTGCAGTCTATTGCTGCTGTCCATGGTTTTTAGCATAGGCAGGGTCTGCTCACGGAATATCTCCAGACGACGTCGGAACGAGGAGACCGTATCGTCTATACGTCCGCGACCTAACTGCAATTTTGAACAGTCCAATAGGATAGTAGGTGGACGTTGTTTGTACTGCAATTAAAATTAAGGAAACGTTTCTAATTAACTTAAAATAAAATATCTCTGAATTCTATTATTAACTTTTGTTTCTCAATTTAACGATAATATACCCTGAGAATATGAAAACAAGCTTCAATTTAAAAATAATTAAAATTTTAATACACCTCTGAGCCAGTTTGCAAAGTGTAGCATACTTTTAGGCGTTGTTTGTGCCACACCTAAGCACCAAAAGTAGTTCTTAACAGGTCTTGGCAGTAAGGCTTAAAAGTTTTTCTACATTACAATTTTTTTTTTAATTTCTTTTCAAGAAAATAATAATAAAAAAGAAGATAAATTATTGAGTTCTTTGTTAAGGTAATTACAATAGTTTCTATAATTCTTTCTTACTCAAGAAGATTTTCAAATTACTTGTCTAAGCTTCTGTACCAAATTTCTTAGGGAATTAAGCAAATCAATTGATATATTTAAACAGAATATAATATGATTGCAAATGTATATTACTACGGAATATCTTCTTGAAAGTGTTGTCAGGTCTTATGGCAACTATTTTAGATTAGTAGATATAGCACTATTACGCTATACATATATTTAAATAAATATTAGATTTTATTGGCAATAGGTATTCGAAATATCCTACCTTATTCTCAAAGTATTTGACCTGTTGCAGGTTACGAGGATATCCATCAATAATGATGCCCGTTTTGTTGAGCAGCTGTCGAATATTGTGATCTAGAAGTTGATTTAGAGACTTCTCCGGGGCCATTTCGCCTGCGGCGAGAGCTTCTTTGACAGCATAACTTTCGGTATTGGCACGTGGCGCAGTGTCCGTGATATTGCGAAGTAGACGACCAACACTAAGATAATAAATGTATAAGAATCAATAAATATGCATCAATAGAACAATAATTACCTAATATGCGACCAACCAGGATTTAAGCCAACCGCCTTCAAGCACAAGGTAGCCTTGTTGCTGCCGGGTCCGCCAATTACCCATATGATTGGTGGTATTACACCAATATCATCGCTGACATCCATGCTGATGCCCATATGGTTGAGCTTGGGCTGCTGAGTGACAACGACGCCGCTGTCATCATCCGCAGTTGTGCCGGCGGTTCGGATGGTCGCTGCTGCTGTAGCCGCATTGACAGCTATGTGGGATATCACAGCATTTGTGACATTGCGCTCCACTAAACCAGGAGCAGCAGGGGCACCACGGGCATCAGTAATGGCAGCAGCCGACCTCCGATCAACGGCAAATTGGTCTGCAATGTGAGGCGCTTGGGATTGACTAGGTGCGGTGTCTACGCTAACTATACTGCCGGGTATATCATGTATCCCTCTGCCCATACCTGTTACTCCATTCAGCATGGCCTCTTGGTTCTCGAGCGTGCTCAGTATGTCTAAAACAGCGGTGCGAAAATCTTTGTACACCTCTGTGGGCGCACGCTCGCCATTTACCTAGAAATTGTATTTAAAAATTAACAATTTTTTAATGAAAATTACATTTTTTAGTGATAACTTACGGCCAACAGCATGTCACTCTGATCAAAATAATCAGCGACTGGCATCACATTTTTAAAGAAATTTTCCAATTCCATTTTGGCTAAGGAGAGTACAACATGACCTAATTTAGCGCCATAATCAATTTGTTTTTGTAGCACCGATTGACGCCAGGATATTAAGATAACACCATTGACGACTTGTATCTGAAAAGTTTAATGAATTCTTTTAAGTTGAAAAATGTTTGAAAGAATATATTTAGTTGTAAAATTATTTAAAACTTTTAAAAATTGTTTAAACAGATAATTTTGAGGCAAAGTAGGTAGTCCGATAATTATATATTTTTTAAATGGCCATACACAATTGTTAGCTCTATTTTGTTTGCAAAGGCAGTTTTTACTTAAATTTTAATAAATATATAGTAAACAAAAAATATTATTATTGATTTTTTAGTATTTTATATTGTGGAATTTATTAAAATTTTTTATTCAGGCTTGATTCAGCTGTTCAACATTTGTCTATTCTTTAAAACAATGTAAAAATCTCAGTGAATTGAATACTCTAAAAAGGCTTTAATTCAAAATATTAATCAAATAATTTTGTAAGTAATAGATTTAAACAAAAAATTTAACAATCGCGTTATATATTTATATAATATACTTTACAGTGTATCAGCAAGTAAATCTGCCTTGAAGGATTTTTCTATGTTGTTTTTTCACAAATTAAACTGATGTATAACGCTTAATATGCTGTTACAACCGACTTCAGCCAATTAGCACAAACATATGTACATATAGATCATAGTTATAGGTTTGAGTCAAAATTCATGGGAATTAGACTTTAACAAATAAACGACGACCTATTTGGCAGCTAATTAGCTCAAATGTTTCAACAGCAATTTACCAGGTAAATAGAAAATAAATGAGACCTAAAAACAGTTTCATTCTATGACAAATTGGTTACCTTCTCGGAATACTCGACAACGTCGCGCATGGAGCGTGGATATCCTGATATTAGGTACGCTTTGGCAGCTGGAGCCATTTTCATTTCCAACATTAACACCTCGGTGACCGTTTTCGACGATAGTTGCGAAAAGTCTTGCATATCTATTGTAATAAAAAAATTATATATTATTAAAAGATATTCTTTTTATATACATATATAAATTAATTTAGAATTATAGTCTTGAAAATGTATAAAAATTATTTCAGTTTTAAATTTCATTTTTAAGAAACCTGAATATTTTACAAAACGCCATTGAACAATTTTCTAATTACTCAATGACATAGAGGAATACCACTAACAGCAAAAATTGCTAAATACTTTTATCAAATTTTCTAGCTCTTAAATACCAAATACTAACAAAGAAATATTAGAAAATAATAACATAGTAAGTAATACCGTACCAAAAAACTTTTTCATGAGATTTTTTAATTTTTGTTTACGTCTGGCTTTGGAAGGAATAATTTAATTAAATTTAGCTTAAACTTACCATTCCCCATTGCATATTGCTGCAGTAGATCCATCATATTGATGTGCGTAACGCCACGCCGTTCCTGCATAAAGGTATCGCAATGGGTAACCTTGCCACTACCTGGGCCGCCTAAAACAAATATAACTGGCACCTTGGGCGGATCGAATTTGATTTTGCCAGCATTTTGCATGTCGATAGCGCCGATATTGGCCGAGCCAAGGCGTCCATTGCCATTTACGCCGGGTCCAGCATTTTGGCCATTTTGATTCCGTGTATGATTCCAATCGTTGCCTTGTTCGCCGGTATCTTGTGCCGCGCTGGCATCTGAAATTTATAATAAGCCTTGAGTTGAATGGCTAAACAAATTTGCGACCACACTCAAAGCAACAGTTAACGGGGCTGGCCATTAGCAAAACCGGAAATCGTAAACCGGATGTGCCGTCAAGTTAGCACCACGCCCTGTTACGTGTCGACCGGCATTAGCGATGACCGGAAGCAATTTGCTTGTGGTAGGAAATTAACAGTGTGTGGGCACAAAACAAGCTCCAAACACATTATTAAACTATGTTTAACAATTATTTAATTGTATAGTTGCGCATTGCGTCATCAAATACGAGTACACACCAGTTCCCCGTGGCCGCGGGAAGGGAGGGGCTCTTCCTTTTCATTCATGGAAAATCAGCTGCGCAAAAGCGTTGCCTACCTTCAGGCGCGCTGATAATTTCGCATTTTTCCAGTTGCTTTATCCCCATTCATACCCCTCTCAGCTATATAGTACACATGCGATTACTGGACTCTGGTTTTTTTTCTTCAGTTCTGTGACATTATTATTGATTTTCCTGCAGTTTTAGTTAATTGACATGTTGTTTTGTTATTGTTGCTATCCCTTTTCAGAGCACGCAGACACTTGGCAGCGCTTTTTTTTTGTCCTTTCGGATTTTCATATTAGTTTGGTGACTGTTTGATGGTCAACGAACATGTCCAAGGACCAATCAGCGAGGCCGTGTGCCGCACAAATTATAGCGTTTGTGCAAGGTCCTTTCGGATTAGAAATAGTTTGTCACAGCGTTTAGTTACAAAATGTTTTTTTTTTACAAATAAAATAATTGTCAACTTGAGTTTTAACTTATTATAATTTCATTTGATTGTAATTTGTTTTCGTGATTTTTGGAATATTTTATTTCAACAAATTATGAAATCAATTTCAAGTATTTGGTTGTTTAAGTTGTAATATAATTAATATTTTTAATTGTCCGGAATTTAGAAAAGTGTTTTCAATCATTACTTGTGTTTTATATGGAGAATGGGCAAATCAGTTTGTTGCTTTGATACTATAAGAATTACATTTTTTTTGGTATTTTCCCATTATGTCTTCAATTAATATCTACTTTTTCTTAATTTATTTTTATATTAAGAAAATTTTTCAAATTTGCATTAAAACCTTATATCAAATTTAAGAATTATGCTCAGTTTGTTAGCTAAATGTATTTTGAAATTATAATTTTGCCATGTTACTTGGTATAGAATCCGATAAATTTTGTTCTAAAACTTCTGGACCTTTTTAAAATCCAAAGTGGAAAGAACAATAAACCAGAGTTAATATATTTTTTTTTTAAATGCGATTGGATGAAAGTATCTATAAATGTGATGTCATTCTTTTTTTTCTGGCATCGTTAAAGAACTTGGTTGATTTATTAAAATGCCCTCGCTCTTAGATATGTTTTTCGATTATACTCTGTTCCTAGACTGTTGCTTTGAGTGTAGTCTTTTTCTTTGTGCTTTGTTAGTCACAAATGAATCGCAGATGTCACATTGCTCACCTGTGTCTAAACAAATACCCATTATCCATTCGGTGGCCAGTATAGCTGAATTTTCGCAATGCTTTTTGATTGTTTTTCACGTGTTTCCATACAATTATCGCTCAGAGTGTTTAGTGAGTTTAGTTGGTAACAAAATAATCAAATGCAACTTCCACTAGTGACTTGCATACATTCACTTGTATTTTATTTATTTTGAATTCCTTTTTTTTCAACTTATTTTTATTATTATTGTATATGCTTCTATTTATTTTTGGTATCTCTGGGATACACGTAAATATTTATTGTAGCCAACACGCACAGCAAAAATTTGTACTACATAGCGCCGGTTATGTGGGGCCTGGACGTTACCATAGCCTTTAACGCGTGTTGTGTTTCTGATTTTTGATTGCGATTGGGTTTCTGGTTGAACGATATATACAGGTTCTGTTGTCCCGAACGTCCGAAACGAAACTGAATTTCAAATATGACAAATGGTTCGGTTCTTACCTATAATCCTCGGCAGTTGGTCAGCCAGGCACAGGCGCGGGTTTCCAATTAATGAATACTTTATGAATTCCAGCGGTTTATATGATTCACATGCATTCGTTGGTGTTAGCTTTAAGTATGGAAAAGTTGGAAGGGGCCTCTGACCGGCAGCTTGTCACAAATATATATATCCTTCGGACCGGCTTGTGTCAGGATTTTCTTCGTAGCTGGAAAACTATGAACAGCAAAAAACCCACACAGTTGTTGCTCTTTCAACTCCATGGCCCACCATTTGTTTATACAATCCAAACAATGTCCTGGCTAACCCGGTGCGTTCTCACTACACTATGAAATACGAGTACTTTTCAAATACTCTAATACAAGGGGTATTATGTGTTTGCAAATAAATATTGCATGTACATATTGTATTATAATTTGCTTCCTATGTATCATGTTGTATAGAACTATATATATATATATATATATTCTTGATCAATTTAAAGTGCTTAGTTGTGTTAGCCATGTCCATATGTTTATCAGTTTATTTACCTGATTCAAGTTTTGATAGTGCAGAAATGGCAGAATACTTCATGGCAGCTGATTGGCCCTGTATCATATAATATTAATCATTAAACTAGACACAATCGATCAAAAATTTATACTATATATCTGTTTTATAAGCAATGAAAAACCTTAAAGTAAGTTTAAATAAACATAACATATTATAAGAGCAATTTAAAAGTATAAATGCAAGGGTATTAAATCGTTGACAGTTTGAAGTTAACTTTTCTATTCTGTTTGTTATTCTTGCATTCATTTTGTAACTCTGTTACTATTCTGTCGTCTGCGTTGATTGTTGTTGTCCTATTCGGTGTAAATAAATCCTTTGACGTGCAGCTGTTCATGCTGCAAGTACAGCGCAAGCCAAATAAATAAGTTCGTTTTGCTTTCAATCTGGAAGTTATTTACTGAAAGTAAAATATAATTGGCTCTGCATTAATTTTTGAAAGAAGAATAGGGTAATATCTGAAAATTTAAAAGTTTAAAGAAAAGAGTTTTTAACCCCACGATTATCTTAAAAATTCATGAAAATTTATACATCAATTTTATACATATTCCATGATATTTAACTCATCAAATCATTTTTATCAGTTACTTTTAAGAATTTTTCTGTTTGATACAAATATTAGTATTATGCTAACAATTTACTAAAAATGGTAATAATATTGCAAAATTTAAAGAACAGTTTAAAATGTTTTTTTCCTCCTAATAAAATACCCTTTTACAACACACAGTTTTAATCTCTTTTAATTATAATATTAATATATTTGTCGGATCAGTTTCTTTAAATTCTTTCATAATATTTCTTCAATATCTCACTACTGTTTAACTTCACATATATAAATAAATAAGTGTACATGTATATATTCTCACACTTTACCTATTAAAATGCCCAGTACTATAATTAACTTGCTTTCCTTTCAGGTGTCTAAACATCATTGTAGTATGCGGTCTGTCATCCATTTTTGATGGGTGGAAAATTGCACAATTATGGCAGTGCCATGAATACAGGTTGTTAAATTTAGATGGGGTCTTGTGATAGGTTCCTTAAAATGGGAAAAATTAAATGTTATGGCTTTGTGCGAGGTGGCATCGTCATACAATTAATATTTCACACTATTGATTGCCTTTAATTATAGCGTTACTTAAACGGTAAATGGTTTTGAATCGTTGAGTTGGCATTGACAGTTGACAGCTGTCAAAATTTCCAAAGTATATTCAATTAAACTTCTATTGATTTTGTTTGTCCTAATGATGAGAGCTGGCCAAAGAGTACAAAACGCGGGTCAATAGGCGCGACAAGGACATGTTAAGAAGTTCAAAGCTCAAGGAAAAAATCATATCGATCAAAAGGCTCAAATATCGATCCAGGACTCAAACAGATGAGACGCCTAATTTGCTGGAACTTGTGACATGCCATGTCAGGCCGTCGACAAGGACGACAGGACACAGGCAGCACAATCAGTTCTTGCTGGTCTGGCTCATATTCGTTAGGTCTTCAAAGCTATACCCCCTTACATAATGCTAATCCTTCGGTAAGCCCATTGGCCACAAACATCGTCATCAATGGGTGTCATTTAACTCTCACTAGCAGCACGTGCCCGACTCGTCCTTGAGGCTCTTATTGGGCGTTTGGTTATTAAATGTTTTTTGGAAACTTAATTAACGACACAGGTTAGACAAACTACACAGCCAGCATTAGGAACTCCAACAACAATATGTCTAGCTGGGTCAATTGATTCTCCAATT
The DNA here is from genome assembly GCA_035043045.1 of Hirtodrosophila alboralis. Lineage (NCBI taxonomy): Eukaryota > Metazoa > Arthropoda > Insecta > Diptera > Drosophilidae > Hirtodrosophila > Hirtodrosophila alboralis. The sequence continues at coordinate 261,200 of JAWNNH010000152.1, read as the reverse complement.
CTATAGAGGGGTGAAGGACCCAAGTGTACAATCGGGCGGCTGTGATTAAGGACACTGCGTGTGAATGTGTTGAAAAGGTCACATTAACATATAGGCATTCAAAGAGTTAAATAATTCAAGCAACTGTCTGGTTAGGTTATTAACATAGTTGTAAATTCCAATTGATTTGACAATAATTATAATTTGTATAATATGAAAGCTATTTGCTTTTAAAACATATCAAACGTACCAGCATAAAGTTTGTTTTTGCTGAAAACAACTTAATTTAAGTCGATAAAATTTATGCGAATTTATCTTCAATCTGACATAAATTAAGTTGTTGTTTGAACATTATTTTGTTCTCACCAATATCTAGTATTATACATTAACAAATTATAACGAATTATCTGAGATTTTGTTTACAAAACATTTCTTGTTTTTTGTTAATATTAATTAACTATAGAAAAATATCAAAACAAATAAAATATATATTGTAATTTGGAAAGCTATTTATTATCTTCTGTGAAAAGCAGACAAGTGAAAGTGACAAATCACAATAATTTTTCTATTAAATTGAATTAAAATAAATAAGCAATTCTTATTGATTTTAATCAACATTTATCAACTATGCAGAATGCTGCATGAGGAAAAATAAATTCTCTTTATTCGCAGTGAGAAAAATAACAACAGTATTTTAAATTATCAAGCAATGTTTATCTCAAAATGTTGTCTTATTAAAGTTATTCCAATCTGACCCTACAATACTCATAATAAAAGATCTTACAATGACCCATAATAATATCTAATCCTATGGGTAATTTTATTGTTATACAAATTGTACTATAAATAGTTTCTGTTCAAATTGTACAGTACTTGTGATTTATTAGTCTATCAGGACAATTTGGGCTAATGTATCCTTTCAAAGGTGATTAAGAGTCTTGTGTAAAATATTTACATAGTTCTTAACTCATTTTTCGAGGTCTACACAATTTGTTAAGCAACTTTGAACAGTTTTGTTGTTGACAGCTGGACAACTAGGTTTTTCAGTTTACTCAACTGTTTTAATGTTTTATTTGCTGCCATCATTTTCTTTTGTAGGTGCATGCAAACTTTTCCGCCTATCAATAAACTTGTCCACAAAATGTCGCTGTATATAAATGTTTAATTATCAACTGTAAAGTTCCCAAGCAAGAGAAATGATAGACATAGTGTCTATACCACGCTTAACGAGGTTTATAAATGTTTCATTATTTTATGACATTTTTAATTCATATTTGTTTGGGTTTTTCAAATGAATGTAAATGTTGATTCAAAATCGTAGAAGGTCAAAGGTAAAGTTAACAACTTGTACTCAATATTTTGAAATATTCCATAGTAAAATTTTATTTTCTTAAAGCTAACTAGAATATAATATAATATCACTGGGCTAAAATTCTACTGTACAGATTGACTAAAATTGCAAAAAAAAAACTTAGACAACGGTAAAATTAAGGTTAAGTGCACATTTGCCAGATATCTGGTGAAATAAATATTTAAGTTCTCATAATACTAGGCCATTAAAACTATCTGAAAACGATCCAAATATTTAAACCCAGATATTTGTGAATTTGTGCAAATCTTAACTCTTTGACACCTGCTCCCCACCACTTGAGGTATATGCCTGATTCTCATAGCCCGCATAGTTTCCCAGTACCATGGAGATCCTGGAGGGCGAATGCTGTATACCATTTGGAGTTGCCTGCTTATCATTAACAGCGTTGCCAGACTGTTTGCACCTGGTGGTGGGTAGCATAAAATTGCCCTGACGACAGCTGCGTGAGAGTAACAGACGCAGCTTGAAGATAACAAAGAGCAGAGCATAGATCAAACAGGAGAGCACCAGGACACCCAATACGGTAATAAATGCATTACGAGGCTGATTCCAATCAATCACATGATAGATGTACGGTTTGCCTTTTCTAAAATATTAAAAAGTTAATGATAACTATGTTAACTTGCATGTTATTCATTTACTCACTTGTTAATACCGCCACATAAATGAAATATGTATGAAAATATGGCATAGATAATGCCAAATGCAACTGGCAAAAATGCGTGCAACAATCTCAACGGATGTGCCACAATCCACAGATCAATAAACATGCAAATTGAGTTAAATCCATGAGTGAGCACATTAGTCGCATCCAAAGTGCTTTCATTAGCTAGAAAATAAATTGCAATTAGAGTTAGCAAATATAATTGTATACGAATTATAAACAGATATTTACCATCGTATAGTATGCTCCAGTATATAATAGTGATGACAATGGACAGAACCAATGTTATAATATGCATGCTCCAATAAATTCGAAAAGGACTCGTCCAGGCCTTCATATTTAGCAACTTGTCTGTGAAATATTATGAAAAATTAAATATTATTAGAAACAAATCCGAAACTTTATTATTTATTAATTGTTTTTCACAAGAAGTTGATTTAAATTAAGGTATTGTTTCGATGTCATATATGTTTTTTAGAATGGTTGAAAAATGGATATGATTCTATTGGATTGGCTACTGTTTAATAACCGACTTATAAACAGAGATTTTTTTTTTTCCAAAAAAGAGTTTGAAAAACAAATAAAATTGAAGTTTTGTTGATGCAAACTTACCCGCATATTCCGGATGATAATGCCATATGGTAACCAGTAGAGCACCCATTAAATTTGTCAGCATACACATCCATATACCCCAATTGGTCATATAGATAAAGTATAACCAGTAGCTTGACTCATCATCGGCCTGTGGCCACATGGACTCAATGACAATCCCAATGAAGAAGAGGGCCATGAACCAGCGATAGAATAAATATGGTATGCTCTTTGTACAGGTTTGCCACTGTAATTTAGAATAACTAAGTATGAATATTTAGTTTTAAGACATATGGAGGTTGCAGTCACCCGACCAAAAAATAATCCCCTTGCCCATGCGCCTGCCCCTGCCTATTCCCTTTTACGGTGAGAGGTGGCATTGAGCAGTTTTGTTGTACCTGGCAGCACATATACATCCAGTTAGAAATTGTGTGGCGCTTATGAATATTTTAAAAGTTTAATTTACAATGCTAGAACAATTGAGGGGACACATCAGCCAATAGTATAGAAGTACTCAAAGTGCCCTCTAATTCTATTGATACTATGAATGAAAGAAGCCCATTAAATATGCTCAAGGTAAAACAATAAAATTGTTGAAACCCATCCACTGAGTAACGCCCACTTCTCACAGTTTTGATAGTTTGATTATGTAAAACAAAGAATAAGGACAACTGCCAAAGGGAACTAATCAATCAATAGAAGCGCTATAAAGAAATTCTAGTATAAGTCCTTCAGAATACAGAAATTCAAAGAAATAAATAATAAATATGTATAGTAATTTTTTACATTAAATGAAAAACATACGATTTCACATCAAATATCTGATATTTGTATTGAAAAAATTTGTTTAAAAATTTGTGACTTTAATTATATAGCCTACTTACAAGTTCTTTATAAACAGACAGATATATACTTGAACTTTGATTGGGTTAACTATTTTATTCATTTATTGTATAGGTCTTACCTGCGATTTGACAAAATCATCGGGTGTATCATGATCAAAGCCACAACCTTTGCGTTTAAATTCCTTTTTTACTGGATGAACAATCACCTGGAGTTTTGTCATCTTGTTAAATAAAAATCCTGAGTTCTATTTGGTAGTTCCGTTTCGTGTCTTTGGAGATATTTCTAATAGGTTATTTAGCTTTACAAATTGTGATTGTGTAACTTGTCCAGACATGCAACTATATTATGCAATATCAACAGTTTGCTGAATTGCCATTTTTGTAGATTGCTAAGTCAGAAATCAGAAATTATTAGAAAATTAGTAACTGAATAAATGTCAATTACAATAAATAAACATTAAAATAACAATAATGTATAGCTAGTGACTAGTGTCATAAATAATAAGTTTAGGATAAATCAAAGTAAATAAAAAATTAGTATTGTAAATTAATTATATAAAACTAACCTAGCAAGCTTAATTTGTATGAAAATGTAATCTTAGTAGACTGTTTACTTGTTTTTACAATTTCTATCTGTATTTTCTCAGTTAGAACTATTATTCCATGTCGTCAACAACAAAAATAGAATTCGTATAAAAGTTTAAAAAAAAATATTCAGTTTTACATTGTTTCGAAATGGATAAAGTAATACGCTCGTTAATTTTACCCAATTTCCGTTCTGCAATACTAGGTGGGTTATCTATCCTAGCCTAGTCTTATATTAACTAAATTTATTTTTATTCAAACTATTCAAATAGAAGCTCGCAGTCTTTGTTGTGCGGCCCAAGTGAAAAGTCTAATGGCTTTTCCATCGATAAAAATTGGTGACGGTAAGCTCAAATATATTCTTGCTAAGGTCCATGTCCATGGGGAAATGATTAATGCCAAGACGGTTATTCGAGCCGTTGCCCGTGTAAGGTATCATAGTGAGTAATTTAAATATGGTATTTAAAAACTGATTAAAAAAAACCTATTCTCAGCCGATATCTATGATGAGTTACAGAAGGAGGCAAATGCTCAGAATTTGTGTACTCAATGCTTGGGGGGTGGAATTTTAGTTCACGATGCTGCCCATCAGTATATCAAGATATATGGACGATCTCAATCCCTGGGCAAAGCAGACCATCATGAAGCTCGAGATATTTTATATGAAAAATATATAAATTATAAAATTGACGCTGAATCTGGTCGATTGGATGCATAAAAAAAAATTAATGTTTATTCTTTGCAATTGTGTGCTTCGTTATAAAAGAAATACGGAGATAATCCAAATTAAATGTCAAAAATTATTTCTGTATAATTATGGATAAATATTGCAATTATAATTACATTCATAAAATTAAAATGTGCGCTCTGTGGCAGACCTTGGTAAACTTTTAAAAAATACTCTCCAGTTTAATACTTGGTTGACCTTAGTCGTCTTTTAAACCTATTCACACCTTATAAAGCTACTTTTATGACAAAATTTAAGTGCCTTCTAGCGTACCAAGTCACTGTAATACCTTTTATATACAATTATATAGTCTCTAAACGTGCAGAATAACAGACACCCATTCCCAAAGATATTCCAAGCGCCTGTTTTATGGGGCTCAATGTAGATAATGATGTTATTATACGATTATTTGTACAAGTGCATTGCATACTGGGTATATAATTAAAGTGCAATGGACTTTATAGCTTAAATTGTTAACGACAATTTGATTCACTGCGCCCTATAATTGTTTACTCAATGAACAATTTACTGTACTGCGAATCAGTTTGTTTTTACATATTTGAATTTTTTAAAATTTTTAATTATTATTAGCTGGCATTGTAAAAATATGCTTTTAAATATAAAAAAAAAAAACAATTAAGTCATAAGGTCACCACAATGGGCGCTATGAGAAAACAAGGTGAAAAAATATAAAAATTACAGCAATCATTAAAGTACTAATGGTCAGTCAGGCATTGACTGAAAATTATAATTATTTAGACTTGATATGGCAAAAAAAAATAATTAAGCCATTTTTAGCTTTTATATTTGGTTTTTAGACCAGTGTAACCAAATTTAATTCTGGCCCATTTAATCATATTTAATTCATACTAAGGTCAATATGTTTATCGATCTTATATAAGGCACCGTTAAGCTGGATCTAAGCCGGGTTATATTTAGTCTAACCTTTATTTAATAATTACATATAAATATTAAACATTACAACAGTATAATAAAATAACCTTAGCAGCATATCTAATTCTCAATTTATTTTTGAAGATATACGAGAAACAAAGATCCAAACTTTGATCACTTTTAACTCTTAATTAAAATATATTTAATAGTTTTTACTATACTAAAATATTTGAAACATTTTAATGGCAATTTAATTAAGGTAATTTAATTTTGCTTTAATAACACACATCAGAACTTTAAAGCATGTTTTGCTATATAATTTATTATTTATTTATATAAAACGCTTTATAGCGTGTTATTACTAATATGATATAGTATATACAATATACCCATATCGAATTTCTAAATATGTGTGAAAGTAATTTTACAATCTTTATAGTAAATAGTAATTTACCTTGCAGCTGCTTTTGAAATTAACCCTTTATTAGCAAAACTAAAGCGAATTTGCTACTCAAGTTTCATTGCAAATATAATTACTGTGGACACATGGTTTTTATTTATATTACACAAAAATAAAAATAACTATTTTTCAAGTCTGTTTTCAACACACGATAATATTATTATAATGGAGTGCGACCCAAATGTCCCTGAACTTGCACGAGTGACACCAAAAATAAAGCAAACAAAATGAGCCAACTTCAATATACGTCTAAAACTCCAAAAAAAAAACAAGTTAACAAACAATTTAACAGCTAAACTTACGATGGTTACCATAGGTACATATATCTTTTATTTTGTGTATCTTTTTATTTTATTCACGTTTGTGCCTTTTGTGCTATATTTTCGTCAACAAAGAGCACAAGATAAGTGTGTGCATACGCATTTATAAGTATGGTATACCCAATTACTATGTATATAGGTTTATGGCTCTTGCATTTGTACTACATTGAACCACAGATTCGGACCTTCGTTTGAAGTTGAGTTGAAAGCTTAAATTTATCCAGATGATACGAAAACAAATGAAAACTTGTTGACCTTTACATCAGCGCCAACTGTGTAAATATTAATAATAATATTTTGAATGCAGTCAAACCAGCTGACAAATGTCTAATATATCTCTCTGCATATCATTTAATCTAAGTGATCTATAAACAAAAACATTTCGGATAAGATAAAGATGCTACAGCGTCCAACCACTTAGCAACTGATTAAAAGATGCTAAATTTCAGACTCATCAACTTCTCTAGACAGGCATGAATTTTTTAACAAGTTTTTTTTTATATATTATTTTTTCTTAACCTGCGTTAATGTCCATTCGATTCAATTTCATCGCGTAGAAAGTGAAATCTCTGCAGTTCAACGGCACTTAAACATTTCATATGCTAATATTAGCCAAAAACAAAACAAAATGTATAACCAAACATTTCCTGAATACATCAATTTGCATATATATGTATCGGTTTAAATATTGTTAAAAATCATCATTAAAATTCTTAAGTTTTAATACGCACTTGGATGCTAATTAGTTGATTGATAAAAGTTGATTGTGTGTGAATTGCTTATAAAGAGGTAAGTACATAAATGGATAAGAAGTTTAAAAAAACTTTAAATGTGAGATCAGTAATATTAATAACAAGCTACAACACTTTTTAGCTATTATTAAACTGACTTAATGGAGAATATTTGGGTTTATTGCCAAAATTTACATAAAGCTTAATGTATATTTTTTGTGAAAGAAATTTTGTAGACTGGCTTTATTTAAATAGAGTTTTTTATAATGCTTAAAAGTTGTTTGACTGTTGGAGTTTTGTTGAAAAAAATTGCTAAAAATTTAATTGTGATTTTAACAAGTAATGAATTAAAGTTCATAATTATGTATGTGAGGCTTTAGTTCAAGTACCAAACTATAATATCATTTAAAGCTAGAACATATTTCCTAACAATTATGATTGTATATAATACACTATTATATTTACTGAATGATCTCCGTAATGATTTAACATTTTTTTTACTATTTTGTTACTATATCAATTACTGTTTAATTTAAATGTCAGCTCACCTTCAATTCGTCAAGCTTATTAAAACACTTTAAGGCATTCGATTAAATCTTATTTGCTTGTTTTTTTTTGTTGTCGTTCCTTGAATGTAGAGGAAATCAACGCTTGTTTTCTGAATTGTTCAATTAGCTGGCTCAAAAATATTTTTAAAATGGCAAACGCCTTCAAAACGAATCCAAAATAATTTCACTCATTAACGATAACTGAAAAACGTGCATAATTTTTAAATACGTGCCTATAAACGAAATAATTAATATGCGATACTCGCGTGTTGGCTGGGTAGAGTTCACATATGGTTATAATCTTAAAATTTGTAAGCTTTTATTTCTTTACTTAGGTAGAAAAAACATTTGAGTTTGTCAATTATATTTGCATATGCACAGATTGCATAAGATTCAAATAACTTGAAGCACTTCAATTCTATTTGCTTTTTGCTCAATGATTATTGCAATCTGTCAGATTTGGCAACACGTCTGAAGAAAAAACATTTAAATAACATAAAAGACAAATTGAAAATTCCACACACGATGCTGCCAAATAGAATGAAAACAACGCAATTTTAAATGAGCTTAGCTCGTAGTAACAATAATGTTGGCTTGTCTAGAGTTGTGCCAATTTGTTGCTATTTTTCTGGTACTGTTATTATTATTGTTACTTTGTTTTTAACGAGTTTGGAGCGCGTTTTATACGCGTGGCTTGGCAGCCTAACTGGCACTTTGGGCCGGGTAGTAGTATTTTTGTTTTGTTTTTTAGGTCAAAACCAACAACAACTTTGCATAACTGTGTCTGGCTTTTATTGTAGTATTTGGCTTATTGCATTTTCAGCTTGTGTTACACCAGCTCCAACACAATAATCACAATCACAATCACACACGCCAATGCAATGCACACAGCCAGATAGAGAACCAAAGACTTCAACACGACACATACTCAGGATCTCAATTCCAAAAAAGCAATCTCAAACAGCCAAATACTAACCGAAACTCAAAATTCGAAACTCTACACATCCAACGAACAAATCACGACTTATTGACGCGACGCGCGTTCCAAAACTGATCGCAACTTGTTCAGACCAACGGCGACCGTGGCAAACTCTGCGCCGCTTCGCACAGTGGTAATCATTGCTGTATATGGGGATCAATTTAAATAAACAAGATAATTTTTAATGTCATTTATTTTTTATATATAATTTCAAATTTTTGTATTGCGTAGCATTTATTTATAGTTAATAAAGCTCAAAACTAAATATATATATTATCCTGAATTAATAAAAAATAACATTTTAAATATTTACTGATATTTATGATCACATTCATGATAACTCATATTTTACACAAATACAAACATTATTCATTATTATTATTCAATAAGTCTTGATATTAAGCTATAAATTCACCAAAGAGTTTTATTAATTTATTTATTTTAATCGTGTAATAAAATACATAAAATTTCAAATTTTCGTATACACTAACCCACTGTGCAATAAAACTAACCGCCAATATCGTATGTTGTATGTCGTATATCGTAAATGTGGTTCTGCTGCTGTGGCGCCGACAATGCAAAGGTGAGTTTTTTTTAATATAATATCGTATACACAAAACAAAATAAAGATTGGAACAGAAATAATATTCAACATACTTACATATATGTACATCTGAATTATTTTAATTGCTGCTGTAGAATATTTTAAATTAATTAAGTTTAGTAAAGTGTATTTATTAGGGAAACAAAGAAATGTTGCTCAAATAATCATTTGTCTATTGAAGTTCGTGATTAATGTTGTCTTTGCTAACTATGAATGCTAATTCTCTATGAAATGATTACTATTCTAATGTAATTCTCACATGGTGTTCATTTATTTTGCTTAGTGTATTTGATTTCTTTCTTAATGCAGACTTCTGCAAAACGATTAAAGATGACGATCATGCTTAACTCTTCACTCCAACGCTGTGCGCTCTACCTGAAATTTTCTCATGAGCAGCACAGACCTAATTAGTCTTTTATCTTTGCTTCGCATTTTGGCAATGTACGTAACATGAATAGAATAAAAGCAGTTGGCGTTTCTTGGTTTACCAAGAGTCTTCTAAGTAAATATGTACAGTTCTTTTTCCTTTTCGTTATTCTTTCTTTTATTTTTTTTTTTTTTAGAATTTTTGGGAACTTGTTTTGTTATGAGAATTTGGGTATATAAAAAACATGACGACTTTGTTTGCTAAACGAAATAATTTGGCAGTGATACTTCATCATTTTTAGTAATGACGCATTATTGGGGTATACGGATTGAGGTGAATAAGAATATTACAGCCAATGTACTGTATGTTACTTATTTCTATTTGAGATTTGTCTAAATGTGTGACGAGAAACAAATCAAAACATAAAACATATTTTCTTTCCAGTTATTTGATAGTAGATCAACAACATTTTGGCAATTCATTTTAAAGAATATGAAACCATTGAGAGAGAGTGTGAAAAAATTGTTTTATGAATTTAAGTAAAGTAGATTTAAAAAGTGAGTATGTGTTGGGTTTGTAAGTTACCCAGATTCATGTGTCATTGGCCTCTTACTCGAACCTAAGTACGAGCATTAACGGGTATATTTCGCTTCATACAAAGTTTGTTATATTTTATTCATTCGAGTCTATTTATAAATATTTGTACACAACTTATTTTTCATTAATCCAATTTATAACCATTGAGAATACATTTTTAATATATATTTGGTACTCGTATATATATATATATATTTACAAAAAAAGTATTTTATTTAAATACATTAATATTGGCTACATTTTTAAAAAATTATTTCAATTTATTGATTTATATATATTCGCTTTATTATTGGATTATGTATACCTAATTTTTGCGTCCTATGAGGTTCTATGTATAAAATACTTTATTTCATAATTTTAATTATTATAATCGATTAATATTTTTAGGAGCAAAATTTGTTTGAAAAAAGTTTCATAATGTTTGCAAATAACCTTTTTGGGACCATAATTTCCTAAATTTTAGATAAATTTAATGCCATTTTTCCAAAAATTAAAAGAAAATTTTTACCAAGTGCTTAGAATAAAATTCATCATAGTTATTATACAATTTCAGTCATAGAACCATTAATAGAAATATTATTCAAATGGCACTTGTAATTTCTTTTATAATATCATTATACTATGGATTCCATAGTAACAAAACTTTATTCAATTGTTTATACCGACAAAATAGAAACCCCAAAGCAATTTGATGTTGCTTCGGCATTTAGGAACCAGAAAAAACTTACAAATGCTTAGACTAATCATATAGCAGTACTTACTAAATAAATAATTTAGTGTGTACAAAGTGACATAAATAAATGCAATAGTGTGTGTGTATGGGGGTGTGTAAATGTGGGTGTGTGTGTGTGTTTGTAACATAACTAAATGAATATTACCACATAATGCTGGAGGTACTACTTATGACTACTTGAGTGCAGCTTAAAATGTGGGAGAATCTCTGTCTGAATTCATATAAGACCCACTGCATGGGGTGTCCAGACAATGCTGAAGGCTCGATTGAAGACCTGCTTCAGTTTATGAATGCCAAAGAGCAGCAGCCAATAGCAGATGATCATTATGAATATGCCCACAAAGGTCACCAGGCAGCGAACTGGATTGAACCAGTCCAATATGGGATAGACATAGGGATTGCCAAATCTGTAATTGCAAGAAATATTAATAAACGAAGGCATCTCTTAATCCCAGCTACTTACTCATCGGTGCCGCCACAGAAGTGATAGATGAGGGTGAATAAAAAGAAGGCTATGGCCAAACACATTGTCTGCACCATGTGCAACAATCTCAGCGGAAATGCCACAACCATAAAATCGATCAGCATACATACTGAATTCATGGCATGAGTTAGAATACTAAGAGCCGGAAATCTCGCTGGCTTGTCTACAATAGAACATCATGATTAGTTTGATTGTAAGTTCAAATAGAAATTACGAGTACTCACTCATACGGCCATTTAGAAATATCCAGTATACTGTGGATATGATCAGTGCCAGCAGCAGTGACATATTGTATAGCCACCAATAGATCTTCAATCCCCACGATGTGCTCGCCTTCTGTCCCGATTCTTGTACCAGGCTCCGAACATTTTGTAGATCCCAGTGCCAACGTGTGACGTGTACGGCGGAGAGTAACATCGTGATAGTGATAAGGCCGAAGCCCCAGTTGGTCATGTAGATAAAGAATTTACCATCACAGAATTGAAAAATGATGCATGCGATATAAACGCCCAAAAAGAATATCGCCCATATCCAACGATATAGCAGATATAGTATGCTGACTTCATTCTTTTGCCACTGAAAAGGTAGAGATTTATGAATATATATTATGTTTTTGTAATTCATATATTTAGAAGTTATATACTTTTTATCTTTAATCTAAGAATTTGAATAAGTAAATACTTAATATATTAAAAAAAAGTGTGGATGCATTGTGTCAGACTGTCCCTATCATAATTACTATGACATTTTATAGGAAATCTATGTTTGATTTCATCTCTCGTTTATACACTTTAATATAAAAAAAAATAATACCATCCATTATGATCCAAAACCAAGTAAGATACATACTTTATATACTTTCACCTTTTAGATTAATATTCTAATTTATTAAAACAGTGTCAAATCAAGTGTGTAAAATTGCAAACATCTTAGCTAAACCGTCTGTGAAGATCACATTACCGAGCCCCTTAATAATAGACATATAATGATTAGAAATCATTACTATAAATCGCTAGTATACCTGGTAATTATAATCCCGTGTTGCTGATTGTTATACTAAATGCATATTCACTAGGTAAATATTTATAGAAGTACCTTATCTGATCTTTGTTTAGACTAGCGAGCCCTTACAAGATTTTGTTTATTAGAGCCTGCAAAATAATATAATAATTATTCCGTGTGTAACTATCACAACAAGCTAAAATACTACAGTTCTGATAACTGTTATCTCATCATATTCATATGGTGTTGTCTGTTCGGAGTGATGCTGTTAACTTATGACGTAGCTAGCCTCGTGCTTGATTAGTTAGTAAGTTTTGTTGTGTTTAACGTATCTCTAGTACGTTCAAAAACAAAAAACAACTGTCAGCTATTACGTAATTGAAATTGATTTGTTTATTTACGTTGTTTTTGAATTTTAACTTTGCGGAAACAAATAACATCTGACCACCTCGAATTCTATATATTCGGCTTACGAAAACTAAAAAGCAGTTTGTTTTTCTATTATTTTGTTCACAACAACGATAAAATTACAGTTCCTGGAATATCGCATAGTCATGCGTGTGAGAAATAAAGGGGCGAAAACTCCCGGAATATATGGGTATTTATGGTTATGGAAAACGTTATCGAAAGATTTTTTCCTAGAAAAGTTACATTTACAATGTTGCAGTATCGTTATAATGTTGTTTCAGATGTAAATATATTTTTATATAATTAAGTTGAAATTAGATATTTATATTCATTCCATTGACGCATTTATTAGAATAATATTTACATTATGATTTTTTCTGCTAAATTTAAAAGGGTTTATAAATTATAAAATGTCTTTTTAGAAATTGTAAAGTTCTTACTAATAAAGCGTTTATTTGTTATCCAAAGTGTATACACACTTCGTTGTACATATTATCTTCCCTCCGGAATTACACATGTTATTTACACAGTTATAGTTTTGCCCTAATGCTTTTATAGCACCTACGTGTGCACACTAAAACTTAATACAATGTTGTACCTTAGTTAAACGGGGGCTAAAGGGTTCCTTAGATCAAACTCTTACACCTTTTACACCTTTTCACTACCGGTTAATCAACTCACCAGAGATTTGTAGAATAAATGCACGTGATTACATTCAAAACCAAAATTTTGCTTTTGTAACTCCGCGTTGAGGCTTTTGCCAAACCTTTTAAATAATTGCATTTTCAGCGATCTTTTATCGAGTGTTTGTTGAATGATCTGTCTGTCTACAGACTTGTAGCGTTATTCTAATGTTTATATGGAAAAAGTTTGAAGCGCCGCTTTTATTTATTTATTTTTCACAACAGCAGGAACTGCAATATTCTCAGTGATCTTGAAAATTAAAAAAACGCTGTGTTAGCACTTGGACGGATACGGAGTTTTAGTTTTGTGAGTAAAGTTGCTTCACTTTGGAACGCGCACTCGTGCACAGTCCAACGAGACAGAGCGGACTGAAATCATTAGAGCTTTTACCCTTTCTAAGACCCACACTTCTAACTGGCCGAACCCGTCGGAGCGATGACGAACCCCCGATTAATAACAAACACTACTATGCTTCGTACTCGCTGAGAACGAGCAGAGAAATGAGAAAATTTGCTATTGTCATGATATGCTTTATATATGGAATTGCATACCATCGATCGACAGACAAAACAAAAATTGATATTATACCCAAAAGAGAAACGGAAAATGGGATATGCTACAATATACCCTTTTTAGGACACTTTAAAAATTCGTCACAGTCTTCAGACTATCTTCTTTTATATTATAAAATTAATTTTAAACTAGTTCTAGTTTGATACTATATATTATAATACTATATTATAATATTGGCTATTTTACCAACTTATCTGTAATTTATTTATTTTTAAATATGCGTTATGGGGCTTAAAATAAAATAAACTATATGGTCATTCCATATAATTATCATTTAGATAATAGAGTATTTATATATTTTGATTATTTGACAAAATCTAAATCTAAATAGAAAATAGCAATTTAAAAATATAATTTTTAAAATATAAATATATTTAATGGATAATCATAATAATTGGATAGAAACCATGGAAACTATACACGAAGCAAACAAGCATACATATTAATATACCCCTTGGTCTGTACTAGAATTTTACAAAATAATTTGATTATTATTATTATTTGTTGTATTAGAGGTATATACCCAATTTTAGCAAATAAATACAGGGTATAACAATAAACTAAACTTAATAATTTAATTAAATGTATATCATGAATGCTAAATATTTGTGTATACAAAGAGTGTCAAATGGCAGAGTCGACATTCAGTTAAATGCTCCTCCATCCAAAATACGAAGCTGTGGGAAGCATTTTTGATGATATGATATCAATGATATTGACAGTCTCATCGTTTATCATCATGTGTCGCTGTCCGATGACTTTATTGAACTTGAGGCCACGAAGGTCGATCAATTAAAATAGAAAGCTCTTCCAATTATTGTGTAGCCAAAATGCTGTGCGTGTGGGAGTCGCAATTTTTATCGGATCAAAACATTAAAATCGTTTTATTTATCCTAGAACTTTTAAGCGAATTATATAAATTGCGAAAGTAGGTCAAAAGAAAGTCAGCGATAAGTAATTTCTTCAGGCAGTAAGAAGCGGTTCTAATTATAGAAACGGCGTAAATGTGTATTAATATTTAGACCTCTATAACTCAGCATCCAATACATAATTAGGTAATTTTTATTATGATAAATATGCTCAGCTGCCCTTATATTTATAGACCATATTTTGCACCATTTTACGTAACTATTTTTAGTCTATACCCTATTTTTGTTATAAGTTGACATAGCAATTTGACTTTTTGCCATTGTAATTTGATCACTTGACCATCAGTTTAATGAACACAGCATCGATTACAAATTGGCTCCTATTGAAATTCTTTTCAAATTCATATGTGCACATTTGAATATTTTGGTGGCACTTATGTATCTACTATACATGTACATAAACGTGCCCCTCAATTTATGATTGGGTTTATGCCCCCTATTATTTTTGACCTTGCCATTGACTTGCACTTCGAATTTGGACACTCCGAAAATCGAAAGTTTAAGCAATTGTTGTAAAACTTAAAGGATTGATTGTTATTGCTTTTTTATTGTATTAATGATATTTACCTATATAATTGAATATCAATTTATAGGTTATTTTGAAACAGGCCTCCACATATAATAGTAAATAAGAAACGTTTAATTATTATAATTTCGCAGGTCTGTTGCGTTTCTTAGGTAATTTTTAGATGATAATAATTGTATGTCTAATTTTGATTTTCAATTTGATATTTGCGTGACAAACTTTGGGAGATTGCTAAGATTTGGAAATTAAAGTGCATATTATGATAATTGAGTTTGTCTCTTCGTTCAATTTCTTAATAATAAGGAAGTACTTTCTAGAAGTTTGTAAAGTTATCCATTAACAGTGGATAATTTTAATAAATAAATCAATCAGTTTTATTTCGCACTTCCTGTAATTAAAACAAATCTATTTTAAATTGCTTTCATCATAACGAACGACAATCTCTCAGTTATCCAAGTATTTTGTTATTTATTTTGTTTTTGTAAATGACAAGCAAGTTATTATCACGGTCGTGTTACTATTATGACTAAGAAAATTCGCAATAATTTAGTTTATCTATAATTTAGGGCTTTACTGGAGTGTCACAGTGCTACCCTCAGTTTAACACTGTCTAAATACTTTAATGCTTGGAGTCCCCTTTCAAAACAACATCATTCAACGCCCAAGTTCACGTTTCATATCTTCTACGTAATATGCTCCGATACTCAATTACTATTTTGATTAAATAATAAACTATAAATAACAAATTGGCAACGTGTGCGAATGTTTTTTGTTTGAATGAAATGAAATTGGCCCCTGATATGTTCAGTGTTCTTATCACGAAGGCCACAAACAAAAAAAAAACAAGGTATATTTCTGCCGCCAATTGCAGACTACATAACATACTTAACAAATATTTTTTTATCAATATACATATTGTATATTTGTTGTCGTCACGAATCATGTGCAATATTTCTCAAAAATGTATTTAAGAATTAAAGACACTTTTTGTGTGTATAACTTTCTTGATGCCCTGTGGAAAAGCCAAGTATCGTGGGAAATCTTTCAGAATGAGGTCTAGTTGGCTTGTTGCCTCCTAGCCAACTTAGTTTGCTTGCGGCTAACACGTATGACAGCGGTTAATCAGTTGTTAGTCGTAGTTGCTCGGCGCTTATCAGCAAGACATATTGGAAGTACTTTCCAGTTATTCATATCAGGCGATAAAGATCGTGGACTGATAACTCTAACACTTCAATTGTCAATCAGCACAAACGATTTGCGGAAATAATGTTAAGCTGTTAGGCCTGTTGGCCCGGCTCGTGCCATGGCTACGACAGTTCTCATTCTACCACCGAGCCTATCAGCTGCTCTGTGCCGCCCTAGCAGCATTAATCCAGCGTCGCAGAAATCAAGTTCATCCAGCTGGCATGCGTGATAAAGGCGGAGAATGCTGCTGCCAGCCAATGCTGGATGAGTTTCAGCGTTCAAAGTTCTCACTGCATCACGATGAGCCCGCGGAATTCTGTCGCTCCCAGTGGCAACGAGGCGATCGCAGCCTCATCTGGCTGCTCTATCGTTGGATTTTGGCTGCCTTCTTTGCGGCTGGTGTGATCGGTAGCCTTGTGCAGGAATATAGTTCGGGCAGATGGTTTATATATCTCACTGATTGGGGTTTCGCCTTGTGTTTCTATGCCAGCGCCTATGGCGCCGTGGTAGCAACTTTATACTATATAAGACCCAGTTATTTTGGTAAGCACAACTGAAGTAACAATATTATTTACAGTACATATAAAATCATATATAAAGATATGGCACATAGTCCCAAAGTACAAAAAGTTTCCCGTTTTAACTGTTAAAATGAAGCCACGTCAATAAATTCAAGATACAATTAAATTCCTAGATGAACACTAGCTAATTGTAATATTGAGATATAAATTATTCTAATTATACTTCAAAGATCGTGTAGGAAATTTGCGTAGAATTAGATAGTCTAATATATAATTATATGTATATAATAAAATAGAAACTGTTTCCACACTCTTCTAATTAATATTCATTACAGCAAAAATTAGCATTCGAGTCTATATATCATTTTAATTGATTTATATACCTCAAGATATATTACTCATTAATGCTTTAGTCACAATATACAGTCTGATTTTTGCCATTATATAATATGATAAATGAATAAATGTGTACTATTTTTTTATACCAACCTTTTGATTCTTAATTATCATATATCCATAATCTGCATGCTGACTTACAAACACATCTTAATGCTATCCCAAATTGATCCTTTCAGAACCCGGCAGCTGGGCACTTAAAATTTACTGGTTTTCTCACTACACGACCACAGTTTTGGCCATGATGATAACGTTGGTGTTTTGGGTGGCGCTCTGGCCTAGTGAGTAGCGACAAATAGGGTTTAATTATCTCGATTAAATTAATGTAAATCCTTCATCAGGTATGGCAGGTGAACCCCCTGGGCTCTACAATGTTTGGGCACATGCGTGTAATTCAGTTTGTATGATGTTCGATTGTTTCATGGTTGCTTTTCCCACGCGGCTTATGCACTTTATCTATCCACTTGTTGTTGGCATAATCTATGGGCTATTCTCGTTAATCTATTTCTGGTCGGGCGGCACAGATATGTATGAATTGCTTTGGAATAAGTTATTTGTATTATGTCTAAAACATTGTATTTTTTTAGATTTGGCAATCGCTATATTTACTTTATACTGGATTGGGAACGGCCTGGTTTGGCAATTGGCTGCGTTTTTGGGTGCATTGTATTAGCACTGTTCTTCTGTGTACTAATCTTTTGGATTTATCGATTCAGATTTTGGATATATGAGCGCTGTGTGAAACCGCAGACAACGGAAGTGCTGCAAACGCGACCGGCAGCGAGCACTGAAACCGCTTAAGTAATAAAATTTAGTCAAAATTTCACAATTTAGAATCGCAACAGACTTAAACAATTTATGATGGACAGCATTAAGGCAGATTTCATTAATGTACATCAGTTTAACGCTTGTACATGTCATGTATGTCATTTAGTTGTATTAAGCTCTTATCTGAAATTTATATTGATCGCCCTTTTCTATACATATCAGCCGATAGGGATTATGTGGTGATTGGCTGTATTGCCAAATTAATTTGCCGCTTAACTTATCTCCAACAAAATTTATAAGCTAATACGCGTTGCCGGAATATCCAATGATAATAAAAAAAACTATATTAAGAATTTTTATAATTCCTATTGCTGTTTAATAGTTAAGCCATTTTCTGTACTACAGCAAACTGAAGTGATTGGATTTGGTTGGACCATTTCTCTAGCGCATTGTAGCGTGCAGCGCTGCTGTTAATTTTGTCCAACTGCAGCACTTGATTAACTTGATCGATGCGGCCTTTTATGGTGCTGCAAAGTAACAAATTAATTGAGGTTTACCTAGGATATATCTTAAGAAGCTTACTCATCCAATATGCAGGAAACCAACAGGCTCTCCACCTCGGCAGGCTCAATGTTGAGTGCATTGGCTATGAACGGTATGGCTATGTTCTTGTATGGTCTAATCAGCTTTATGAGCACCTGGGTGCGTATGTTACGCAACAAGTCCTCAATGTGCTCGCGTATAAACTGATCAGCCATAATGTTGCTGCGATGTTGACGTAAAATAGTCTCAAACTCGTTGATGTCATTGTTTTGATACGAATTAACCAAATTGGTCATGGCTAAAATCTCGGGATCGTTCTTGTACGGCTTGGCCTCCTGCGAGTCAAACGGATTGATGCCAGACTTCATCAGCCTATCAAGAAGTAAAAATTAGTGTGTGACTTGTTAACTTTAAGAATAGACACCTACATGTTAGCCAACACCAAGTACTTAAGGCAAGTGGTGCGTCTGGGTGAGCCACTTTCATCGTAGTTTTTGAAGGCCTCAAAAAAGTCAGTGTGGGCCTTCTCGAATTCTCCCTCACGCAGATGCATTTTACCGCCGCACTCGCGAATAACGCCCATAATTAACGGATGTGGAATTGCCGATTTAATGTGCAGTGATTGTTCATATAACGCCTTTAGTTTCTTGTTGTTCTTTTGCACTGTGTACATTTGAATTTCCAACGCATAAATCTCAAGCAATTGCGTACCCTTCTTTAGATCATCCTCGCCATCGTCTGTCTGGCAGCTTGAATGCAGCTGCTTGAGTATCTTTTGCAGTTTGGTAAAGTCGCTGCGATCGAAATACAGCTTGCCCAGCTTTGTGTTAGTTTTGAACCACAAACGATCGTTTTTGGCATCGCGAAGTGCATCCAAAGTGGTTTCGTAGAAGTTTTGAAGCAGTGCCATCTGAAAATAAGGGTGTTATGTGAACAGAGAAATAGAAGATATTTATAAATAACAACTTACATTCTTCGATGTAGATATATAATCAAGTATGGAATTAATGCTCTTCTCGGAGTGATTCCTTGTGACTGCACTTTTGATGTAGGTGAGCAGCTGCTTGTAGCGCACCATCATTTCGTCGTAGTTACACTATAAATTGACCAAAATATATGAGTTTGGTATTCATTTGTTGCTGGCTGCTTCACTCACCAGTCTAAAGTTAATCTTTATCATCTGCTTGAGTGCCTTGAAGCCCCATTCGCCTTTTTCGCCATTCTCCAAATCGAGCACCTTTTGAAAACTGGCAAGCGCAGCCTTTGGCTCTTCCTCCTTTAGTGCCTTGCTGTTATAGTATTGATTCTCGAGGTCTACGTCTGGTTCAGAGTTGCTGTCTTCGGAGTACTCCTACAAAGAGAGTAAGCCGCATACAAAGCAGATGCCGGGTATCAGAAACAGAGCTAGGTGCAATGCAAAATGTTTATTTCTTACCAGTCCATAATCCTCATCATCGTCGCACATGAAATCATCATCATTGTCAGACATTGCGCAGCTTATTTAAGTGCAGCAAATAATTAAACAAAACGCCTAAAAAAGTGGCAAAATTTATGTGTCTCACTGCAGATTGTGGCGGCCGTGCGATAAAGCAGGCGATATATTCTTATAGCAACACTGATGCAATCCTATGCATTACTGTGATTTATATCGATAGTCGTGGTATTAAATCGCATGCGCACGAAATATCGAATGGTGGTGGAATGATACGTACTTATTATAACAGCTGGAAGCCTTAGGTTAAGTATTGAAAATAAATAAAGTGTATTTTGGTCGCAATGAATTTGAAAATCTAAGCAAAATATATTCGTTGTCAGTTCATTAATTGGTAATAATATTTTGATTAAATTAGCAAGCTTTGAGCAACAGATGAACATTATTTTAATAAGCAAGTGTCATTATAGTATAGTCCAAACAAATACAAACCACGCAAAATGAGGTACATAATTTTTATCCTTCTAAACGCAACAGATAACAAATAATTTGTTGTGTTATATTACGCGCTATTACAACGAATTCGGCTGAATAAATCCAGTTAGGCCAAGGGCTCTTTGGCCACTTAAACCTCAACGAAAAAGAATTTATATACATACACATATATATATTTTTTTCTATTTTTCAATTATAGTTTACTTCTTTCAATCATTGCACACAATCAAATTCATTCCTTAAAACGTTCATTGCATAAAACAATGCTTTATAGTGCTAAAAGAACAAATGCATCGGCGGATCGCAATTGTGTGCCCATTGCGGATGCACTTCTTTCTCAGGTGGATAGACAAACGAAAAATCTTCGACTCCTCGAGATAGCCTCCGGAACGGGTCAACATGCAGGATTTTTAGCTCCAATGATGCCCAACATAATTTTTCAAACTACAGAATATACGCGCCAGGATTTTGCCTCCATTGCCGCCTATGTCGCGGCTTGTCCCACGCGCAACATTTGTCTGCCACTCTATGTAGACATTTCGAAGGAACTGCATCAGTGGGAACCGAGTACCCTAGAAATGGTGGTACCCGGCACCTATGACTACATGTTCAACTGCAACATGATGCATATTAGCCCCTGGGCTTGCTCCGTGGGCCTGTTTCGCGCTGCTGGCAAGCTGCTGAAGCCTGGCGGCAAAATGTTCACCTATGGTCCATATTCCCAGGACGGCCGCTTGACGCCTCAAAGTAATGTTGACTTTGATTTTCACCTGCAGCAACGGAATCATTTATGGGGCATTAGAGACATCAGTGATTTGAAGCACTTGGCAGAGGCAAGCGGCATGCAGTTAGACCTAATAACAACTATGCCATCGAACAATAAATTATTGACTTGGAAGAAACTATTAAATTAAATTACATGATATAAATGTAAATTGTTGACAGAAACCAGTCAAAATTATGAATTTTAAAATATCTGCGACACTTGTTAAAATTTGAGCACAAAATGTGTAATGTAATGAATGTCTATTCTTATTCAGAATGAGCTGAGACACTACGTCTGTGTTTTTTTTTTTGAAGTACCATATACAAGAACATCTTTTTCCAAGGATATTATAATACGAGTATTGTTATGAAATATGCGTTTTGTAATGAATGTTTGTGCTTATTCAGATCGAGTTTATTGAATGTCTATTTCTATTCAGAATGAGCTAAGACACTACGTCTGTGCTTTCTTGAAATACCATATACAAATATCATCTTTTTCCAAGGATATTATAGTACGAGTATTGCCATGAAATATGCGTAATGTTATGAATGTTTGTGATTATTCACATGGTCCTTAATGAATGTAATAAATGTCTATTCTTATTCAAAATGAGATTAGACACTACCTCTATGGTTTCTTGAAATATCGTATACAAATATAATCTTTTTCAAGGGATATTATAATACGAGTATTGCTATGAAATAAGCGTAATGTAATGAATGTTTGTGATTATTCAGATCGTCCTTAATGAATGTAATAAATGTCTATTCTTATTCAAAATGAGATTAGACACTACCTCTGTGGTTTCTTGAAATATCATATACAAATATGATCTTTTTCCAAGAATATTATAATACGAGTATTGCCATGAAATATGCGTAATGTAATGAATGTTTACTATTATTTAAGACGAAACTATACAATACGTGTGTTCCTCAATGATATGCTATTTAAAATAATAATCTTTTTCGTGTCTATGTCAATATAAGCGCGACATGCCAAAAATAAATAAATCTGATTTTAAAATGCAATGAAACAGTTTTTTTTTCAAAATGTATAGATAATTTCTTTATTGTTATTAATCTTAAATACTAAATGCAATATATCACAATCCTAATCATTTGAAGACAAGAGATAATCCTCCTTTCCGGCTAACATCAGTAGAGTCCGTTAGCTGCGTTAATATCGGGGTATTGTAATGTAAAATCTTTCCTTTGATTGATTACGCATTGATAACATAGTTGATGACGACTACATCGCTTGTTGGCCATAAAGTTTATGAGTATCGGCGTCCGATTAAGTAGGCCAAGTGGACACCTTCGCTGATTGACCCTGAAAAACTATTGATAACCAAGCGGCGTTGTATATAAGCCCAACACCTGTTGAGGCAGTACCACTTAAACACTTGGAACTCAACATGGCACACCATAGGATGACGCTGCTTCTGCCGTTGCTGTTGTTGGCTTCCATTGGCTGTCTGGCTGTGCCGCTGACAGGGCCACGTCCACGCTTGGATGGGCGCATTGTGGGTGGCGTGGAGGCCACTATTGAGGAGTATCCTTATCAGATATCCCTGCAACGTAGTTATCACATGTGTGGCGGTTCTTTAATTGGCGCCGGTTATGTGCTCACCGCCGCCCACTGTGTCGACAGATCCACGGCACTCACCTACAAAGTGCGCATTGGTGCTACGCGCAAGGAGACAGGCGGAGTTCTGGTGGACATTAAGCGTGTTCATCGTCATCCCAAATACAATGCTCAGATCATAGACTATGATTTTGCGGTATTGGAGCTGGCATCGTATAATTCGACAAGTGTGACGCAAGCATATATGGAGATGCCGAAGCAGGATGAGGATATTGCTGATGGTACACTCGTCATCATATCTGGTTGGGGCAACACCCAAAGTCCACAGGAATCTGGGGATATTCTGCGCGCAGTAACTGTGCCTAAAGTTAATCAGGACGAGTGCATGTTGGCATATAAGAGCTTTGGTAATATTACGGAACGAATGCTGTGCGCTGGTCTGCATGAGGGCGGCAAGGATGCGTGTCAAGGCGATTCGGGTGGCCCTCTGGTGGCACATGGCAAACTATGGGGCGTTGTCTCATGGGGTTATGGTTGTGCAAAACCCGATTATCCAGGTGTATATTCCAGAGTGGCGGCTGTTAGGGATTGGATTGCGTCTGTTAGTGGTATATAAACTTTGTGCAATAAATCAATTTAAAAAATAATGGAATTTCTATTTATTGTAATTTACATTTGATTAAAGTTTGTTTACTCCCGGATTTATAAATGTATCTAGACCCTGCCAAATCTACTACGGTTAGCTACTTGAAAAACTAAAATCCAAAAGCCGCTCAATGTGTCACAATTGATGGGCAGCACTAGTGATGGGCATCATGTTTTATGGGCAGTACTATTTAGATTGTAAATAAAAGCTCGGTGCTATGACACTTAGTAAAATCTGGCGCGCATTTTAAAAAAATGTTTTATTTTAAAATGTGTTTGTAAATTATGTTAAAACCAACAGAAATCTACTTATTTACAAAAATTGTAAGCTTAAATATTTAATTGCTTGAAAAATGTATATTAATTTTGTTAATATTTCTGATGCGAAACAAAATTAGTAATAATAATAACAAAAAAAATATTTATTATTAACACTATTATATAAAATTCGGCTTGTTCGAAAATCTTTGTAAATTTCAAATAAATAGATTTTGGCGAAAATCTTATAGTTTATAATAAATTTAATTGATTAATAAATCATTTTTAAGAAACTCAACAGAAGTTTGTTCAGTTGAAAATAAAACCTAAATTAGTTAGTGCTTAAATTTGTAAAGAAAAAACATAACTAAAACAATCCATAATACAGAAAGTATCCATATAAGAATTGGTGTCTTCTTGTGCATTCAAGCATCGATTCGCAAGTTTCGCATTTCTTGTTTTTGTTTTTTTCGTTTGTTGTGTTTGTTTGTTTTTTTTTTTTTTTGCAATAACCGTTCAATTTGCAGTTCATGTCTTGCCAACGTTGTTTTTGCTGTTAACAAGTTCACGTGCAAAATTGCAATGACCCAAGTCACAGGACATGCTCCCAGACACACACACACACACACGTTCGTTTACAGTTTGTCCGGTGTTTCATATCGAACCACATCGCTAACTGCCTTGACAATAGAGTAAAAGGACACCCCATCAATTGGGTTGACTCCTGAATTGGCAATAGCAACAGAAACTGAAGCCTTGCACCAATTAGCACCGTTTAATCAGCAATTAGAGTAGAAAAGGAAATAGATAAATGGAAAGTCTGAAAAATTGGAACAAGTATGAGACAGAGTTGACACTCTCTAAAATTATGATAACATACGCTTCCCAAGTGCCCAAGTATATGTATTTATGTGTCCTCTATATCTGTATCTGTATCTGTTCACTTTGCATATGCTATGCAAATGTTTGTTTTGGTCTTTTGCACTTCTATTTGCTTTGGGCCAATCATTAAGTGTACTTGTATTGGATATTGGGGTGTATCTTCTACAGTTATTGATATTGGGGCCAAAGCTCCTTTACTCCGCCCACTCGGCTGACATGTTGTGTAAATATTTGGCTTTCAGCTCTTTCCGGGTCAATTGCAATAGTTTGAAAGTTGTTTTCGAAGAAGTGTCTTAAAGTGCAGATGATGAATGGTCTAACACGAGAGCACATGTTACATATAACATATTGCAGTTAACTAATGAAAATTGACTACATTTATTATGTACGTTGATCAATTAGACTAAAAAAGTGTTAATAATTAATTTAATTAACTAAAAATCATGTATTGTATAAAGTAAAACAAAAGTTGAAATGTCATTGTATGAAACTGTATGTGAGTGTAAACAAGTTGATAGGAAAAGCAATGCCCATCTTTATATACCCTGCCAGAGTAATATGCGCTTGAATCGGATTACTATAGCTTAAACTGTCAAATTAACAGATTACAGATATTTTAGATTTGTGTGGTCAAAATATGTTGGATGTTTTTTTTTATAAATATACAATATTTTTATTATTATATGTGCCAAACTATAAGCGTAAAGTTTATACTAAGCCCTACCACGTTTTGGATAAATTCTCACTATAGATGTCTTCGATGGGAAGCTGTCTATAGGGTTTCCTTTTCTTGCCTGACATTTGCCAACATTACAAATTACAATAGCTACAAATAATTTATTACAATCGATTGGTTGGCATTTGCCGCTGCCACTTGCCCAGCTGGGTATATAAGTACAACAAGTGACAACAACATTATTGTTGTTGTTGTTGTTGTTGTTGTCCATGTTGTTGCAAGAAAACAACAATGTAGACTGTAATACAAACAAATCGACAAACTGTAATAATAAGGCAGCCCCATGGCATGCCAGATATACATAGATAGTTATAGAGACAGACCAAGAGACTCTCATGCATTGTCTGCAGCAGCTGCAAAACTTTCAACATCAATGCAGGAAACAAACAAATTTTACATTTTCTATGTCCTTTTTGGTGTATACTTAAGTAGAGAGAATGTACATAAGTATAGCCCCATCAGACAATGCTGAATGGCTACTAAGAGCTAAAATAACAACAAGAACCGGCTAAAGTGCTGCCACAAGTCGTTAGACGGGGGGTCACATTTTTTATCAGTATTAAATGTGGACGACTTTTTACTGCACTACGAAATATTGGCTATAAAAGTGAGGATGATAAGATTTGTGAACGCATTAGTCATCAGTGAATAAATGGTTATAAATAAATTCCTAGAGTGTGGTATTTTTTCTAAATTATATTAGCTATGTTCTTAAAGTTGATCTAGCATAATTAAAACAACTAAACAAACAATTTTTATTATCTTTATATTAGTTTGGGATTAAAAGCGTCTCCTAGTCGAGCAACTCGTTAATTGGGGTATTTTTTTCTACGATTGTAACACTTAGCTTAGATTATAATCTTTTAAGTCCTTATAGTTTTTGTCATACTTTAAATCATCTTTTATTTCATTCTTTATTTCTCCTTGCATTTCCGAATCCCTGTTCGGGCGCAATTTTCAAGTGTAAATCTCTAGTTACACATATGTTTCTACATAAAGTTAAAGTAAACACAACTTATTTAACATGGACAATGATTTGTCTTTACTGTTGAAATCCTTTAAGCCGCAAGTGTGGCACATTATGCATATATACAGAGGGAAAGCTGGCAATCGTTGCCCTAAGTTACTCAGTGTCCTTTAAGATTAAACTAGGCTTTCAGCTCTTACTGCTTTAACTGATATAAATATGTATGTGTTAAATAAAATTAAATACATGTGTCGCTGCCAGCTTGTCTATGATTTGGCTGTGGCATACGTGGCGTATGCTTGATGCCTGGAACGATTTCGAAGACGATGCCGAGGCCGAGGCCGAGGCAAAGCGCGCTTACTCTAGCTGCGTGCCATTTTTTATGGAAATAATATTCTTGTCAGGATTAAAAAGGATACGTGACTTGAAAATTAATACAATGCATAGCAATATACGTATAGTATATACTACATAGCTAGTTTCATAGGACAACAACAATGACAAAACTCGAATGGCACTCCGTTTGTTGCAACATATATATGCCACGCCCCATCATGCCCCTCCCCCACCAAAAAATGTAACTCAACTGTCAGCCAAAGCCAAGGCGCCCCAGCGACTTTTGCCATCCTTTTCGCCCATCAACATCGCTCCCGGTCCTCCAGTTTCAGTTACTTGTCCCACGTCTATGTTTGTGTTTATCTTTTGGGTTGCCTGGGCCCCTTAACCACCGGATGCTTATCGTGGGCATCACAGCATTATTGTCCTGTCAGGCAAGTACCTCGTTTCGCCCCGCCCCGCTCCGTCTTGACTATTGCACGTTGTTTTTCTAATTTTTAAAAAAGCATATTGTAATTCTGTTGTTTACCTATTGTACCATACAGATATATATATGTATATAGCTATAGTATATTTTTATAAATCTAACCCGCAGCTATTTGTTGTTTGTCTCCTGGTTTTGTTCACAGGATTTGCGCTTTTTCGTTTTCCTTCGAGTACCTGCTACACTCGCACTTCGAGGATGTCAGGATGTGGGAAATGTGAGATGTAGGTGGAGCAGGCATTTGCCATTTGTTCTGTCATTTAATATCCTCAACGTATCCTTGGCAGAAGCTTATGTTTGTTGTTATTGCTGCCGTTGCTGTTGTTTTTTTTCCTTATATCCTGCATCGGTTTCAGTGGCTCTCTCTTTGTATTTAGTTATGCGTGACATGTCCTGGCAATGGCCAGGTCATGATATATGCTTTTCAATTTTTGAAACATTGTCCCTCTTTCCAATTTTGTCATCTCTTTTTCGTTTCGTTTCGTTTCTTTTTGTTTATTTGTTGTGGCAAATACTCAGGATTGGGTTTAGACATTAAGACGTGTTTGCCATTGCAAATATACTATTTTTCATTTTTATAATATCTCTGATACAAAATAAATTTGCATATTGTATTTTTACTATCGAAGAATTATTTGTAAAACACACAAAATCTTTTATTTGCTTTTGTAACTTTAACAGAATATTTTTGATCAATGGGATTATATATATTGGTTTATTTTCATATTTGTAAGTAAAGATTTTATTTGAAATATGTATAATGAATATATGTTGACAAGATTCTTTAACGATTTATTATATTTACTTGAATGCACATTAATCATCAAAATATTTGTTAATACTTCACAGTTTTTATTTTATCTTATCATGAAAAGATATTTCCATATTAAAATTCATATTTATTTAAGTTATTGAAGCAGATATTTTATACATAGGCCATTAAATGTTTTGAATTATTATTTTAATATTGTTTTTTAAAGTTAGAACCTAATTATTATTTACTATTTCCTTTAAATAGTAGACTGAAAATATTAGATATAAAGTTTTTAAAATATTAGTATTGGCCAGATCTATGTATAGATTTGAAATATTATTTAATCTAGTAACAAGTGTTGAGTTTTTTTACTATCTATTTTTTGTCAATTATAATCTCCTGATTTATTGGACATGAGTGTTAAGTACTTACCTTTATCTTTATAATTAGTTTGTTTAAATATATTACAAGAATCCATTGAAATATTCAGAGTATTTGTGAATAATAGTCAAGAATTTAAGGTCTGTAATTTTATAGTATAAATAAATTATTCATTATTTGAATTAAACATACTTTAATACCACAAAAATTTTATGTACTCGAAGACTTTTATTATTTTTTTTAAATTTCCGATATTCCCCTTAAATGCAACTATTTAATTTAATTCTCAATAAATGAATGTAGAGTATCATCGGTGCGCTCTTATTCTGATTAGTCAGCTGCTGATTTGAAATGTTTTTTTTTTATATTTTTAGTATTCCAATCGACTAATAATCTTATCTTATTTTTGTTATCAACATATAAATAAGAAAAAAACTAAACCTACATAATGCAAATGTTTCTAGTTAGAATAGTTCAGTTTGCCATAAATTCGAATAGTAACAGGTAGTGAATTGTGCGTGTGTACAAAAAAATAAAAATGTGGAAGAAAATTAGTTTTGCTGTTGTGCTTGTGGCCTTTGTCGGACTACAGTTTGGTGAGAGCCTTGTGATCGGTGTACAATTAAAGGAATTTACTAATTTAATGATTATCTAACAGCCAACTCGCTGACCTGTTATAGCTGCGATTCACCCAGTTCCTGCAACAAACCCTCTACCCAATTCTGCAACAATGCAACTGCCAATGGCACCAGCATTTGGTTGAGCAGATATCACAATGGGGTTCCCATGGTTAGTGGCAGCAATTCTTTTAGATGCATGAACCTTACCTATTACCGCCTGCCAAGTAAGACAATAATTGTGAATTGAATTATTTTACTATGTTTCTAATAATTACTTTGACTTGCAGACAAAGTGAAGACTTATGAATTCAAGGGTTGCTATCATCCAAATGTTGCAGTCTGTGATCTAGCCTTCAACCAGGCGGGCACTTGGGAAAAACATTGTGGTACTTGCAACTTTGACAGATGTAATGGTAATCCAGCTGGTACTTATAGCAAGAGTACCTTTACCATTATTGGATCAGCTATAGCTCTGCTCGTGGCCAAACTATTGCGTTAAGAGCTGTTTGAAGTACACATTGTTATTACAGAATTTTAATTTATTTATATTGAAAATATATATTTTAAAAAAACAAAGTCAATTTATTTATTTGCTTAAAATTTGCTCAATAATGCTTTTTATATGAAACTTCATTTTTAATTGAAGAGAAAAACATTAACATTATTTTTTTTTTAACACTATCAAGTCGCATAAATTGTTGTTTACTCAGCATAGAAATTCTTTTGCAATCAATCAAAAATAAGTTCGTTATCAGTTACCAGAAGATTAAATTGAATTGACATATATTGAATTATGAACTTATTTTCAATTGACTTGACCAACATTTATGCCTTTGAGTTCATTGAGTTCGATTTAAATCCAGCGACTTAAGTAGGACAATGCAATATTGAAAAATATTTGTATTTCAAAAACTTAAAAGTCGATTAATAAATAATTCTTCATTTATATAATTATCTACATTAACAGTGCCCTGGGTTATCTGTGTACCTGTACTATAGAATTTCACGGATCAAATAGGGCTAGCATTTAAGCAAAAATATTTAAATATATATCTATTTATAGTAGTTGCTAATTATTTAATTATAATACTCCAATTTTTGGAATTTTACTCGTATATGAAAAGTTAAATGATTTAGTTTTAGATGGAGTTTTATATTAATTTATTAATAATAATTATTTAATATCTGGGACAATTCTATTCAGGATTTGTGAGATATATGGGACAATTCTAATCATGATTTGTGAGATAATTTGAAATAATATTTTCATGTTTAAATATATTCTAACAATATAAAATTTGATTTTAGTCTATCTTAAACAGTTTAATATGTTGGAATATCTATATATCTAGAATATATTTACTAATAGTAGTAAAACCTAAAAAAAAACTAATATTAATAATGTTTATAATAATATACCAAATTTAAAGCGCAAACTGTAAATAATAGTAATTTTAATTGAAGGTGATCCTCTTTATTTAAGCAAACAATTTAATAATAGAGTTCATATTGCAAATTCTTGGTAAGAGTATTTCAATGTCAACTACTGTTTGAGCTCTGTGCAAAATGATAAGCTTATAGATAAGCCAATCTCCATAAAATGTAGTCTAAATCAGTTAAAGTAGCCATTCCACAGATATCGCCAACTGTTAACTGTTAACACCTTAAAAGTGTTAAAAGCTCTTAATGATTGCGAAAGTATTTTAGTTGAAAATAGAACGTTGGGAGGAGAACATAAAAA
This sequence comes from Hirtodrosophila alboralis, assembly GCA_035043045.1. Taxonomy (NCBI): domain Eukaryota; kingdom Metazoa; phylum Arthropoda; class Insecta; order Diptera; family Drosophilidae; genus Hirtodrosophila; species Hirtodrosophila alboralis. The sequence continues at coordinate 230,098 of JAWNNH010000152.1, read as the reverse complement.
ACATTCAATATGTATAATAAAACTATAATAGTTGGTGTGCTGATTGCCTTCATCTGTGTGCAGTATGGTAAATGAATTATTTAGGAATATCAAGCTAAACTATGTAACTAATTATAAATATTTTTAATTAAAGTCACATCTTTGACCTGCTATACCTGCATTAATGCATCTGATTGCAAGAAACCAAGAAAAATTACCTGTTCCAATGCAGCTGCCAATGAGACAAGTGGATTTCTGGGTGTTTACCATCAGAATGTGCGAAATATGAATAGTGTGCGATTCGATTGTCTCGCTTTGAAATATACCTTCCCAAATAGTGAGTAACCTTACTTAAAATTTACTTCTATTTGTGCTGATATATTATATTCTGTTGATCTATTTAGATAACACTGTGACGCATCAGTTACATGGCTGTGTTCATCCCGATGTGGGTGCCTGCTCCCTGCCCCTTCAACCACAATATTCCAACTGGAAAAGATCTTATTGCTCCATCTGTTCCGGCAACAAATGCAACAAGAATCCGGCTGGAAAAATGAGCAGCAGCGTCTATACAATTGTTGCCACTGCATTGGGTCTAATGCTGGCCAAGATTTATGCCTAAGAAATATGGAAAATCCTAGAAGTACAAAGTCTATCATAGCAAATGTATACTTAATAAAAAATAAAACTATTATTTATAAATTGCTTTACCATCTCAAAGACATGCTTATCGATTATATAAGACGGTAGTTAGCTCTTCGATAAGATTATGTACCTAGAAACCTTTAAATAATGAAGAATGGCAATTTAAAACAAATTCTTTCTGGGGCAGACGATTTCACAATAGTGACTAAGTTGCTTATCAATATTTGATTAAGGGGGTTCCTTATAAATAATACATATTTGTTTGAATAAAAATTCAGTTTGTATTAAGCATTAAAATTGTCGAAAACTGAAAGATAAAGCAAATAAAAATGCAGAATAACAAAGTATTAAGCTAGTAAATGATTTAAAATCAACAATTATAATTTTTATTTATATAATTAATAATATATATAATTCAATTAAAATTTAATTAGATTTTTACTAAATAAAAAGAGTTCAATTGTTTTTCTAGTTTTTGAATAACTGACATATGTTAAAGTTAATTTTTTGGTACTTTAAATAGCAATTTAGTAATCATATTTATAAATTTTGAATTCTTTCATACTTTATATTTCGAATTTAATTTAACTTTTTTTTTTTTTTAGCTTTATTGATGTCTTAACATTCCTAGTAAGGTCAATAATTTCTTTCGCATTTTTTTTACTATGGTCATTGCATCCTTTTGAGTGCCTAAAAGAGTGAAACCAAAGTTTTAAATATTTATCTAGTATCGTATATATTTACCATGCAATTTACAATCAAACAAACAAATGTTTCCGAGTATAAGCAATATATATATTAATAATATTCCTAACATCTTGCCCATTTGAGTCATTAATTTGAAGTGATAACAGTTTTAAACTAATTAGTGCTTATGTAGTTGGATACTGGCATTAACTGTCTATTAGAATGCAGCTGTCTAGTTAATTTCAAGAATATAAAAACGTCAACAAGCCAGATGTTCACATACAACATGACAAATTACTTGAATTACTTTTATAGTAACTGTTGAATACAATTATCTGAATAAATACATAAATACATAAAAAAAAATAATTTTCAATAATAGAAATTATATATATAATTCTATGAGCTTACAAAGCGTTCACATTTTTTGCAATAAAATTCTATAGATTCAAGTTTATTTTTAAATTGTTTATTATTGCTAATAAATCAAATATTTATGTATATATTGTATGTGAAATGTGATAATATAGTATTTTACTTTATAGCTTTTTGACACATTATATGTTGAGCTTACAAAATACATTAATTAAATAAGTTGTATCTTATCTGTGACTATATGGAATTACTGATTACACCAGTTTATCTATATAGCTTAAGAAATATTTACTAATTTTCACAGAATGATTATCATATTGCTAGTCATATAGTTTAATGTTTATTGAACTATTACAAAATGTGTAAGAAAGTGATTTTTGCTCGAGTACTTAGGGCTTTTTGGGAAAAAACTAAATTCTTAGAATTTTTATATAGAAGGGCTTGCTAGGTTTACTTGAAATTTTTGTAGATCTATTTTCTTGCCTTTGGTATTATTATAATCGCATTCTGGCTTCCTATGCATATTATTCTTGTTGTTTTTGATCCCGATTGGTCTCCGATTTTGATCTATATTAATATATTACCAGACAACATATGAAACAGTTTTTGGTTGATGTGCCTCGCATATAAATCGATTTGCATATAGGCATGGACGATCGTTAACTTCACCGGGACTATTATTATTTGGCTTAAATCCAATTTCGACGCAATTTTCATTTTTCTCAAAATTATCGGGCTGTCCTGGTGACCATTTATTAAAACTAATGGGTTCTCCGTTTGTAAACCATATATAACTTCCTTCTTTTGCCTGATCCGTGCCCGATGTCCAGTATAAATAATCGATTTTCATTTCAATAATATATTTATATATAGTATTATATTCTTCGATTGTTTCGAACGATATTAATTCCGCTTCCATACGACGACAAGATTCGTAGGCATCGTACCAATTTTTCAAGTTCATATCGAAAAAATAATATCCATAACCGATCTTAACAAATGGAGCCGTTGTTATACTCGTATTAGCTGGTATACCTAAAATATATTATACATTGTAATTAAGAAACATCTATTATGAAACTGTAATCTTTAAGATCTATTGTACCTTTTTCTCTTTTATTTTCAGATGTACAGCATTTATTAAATAAAGAACTTACCATCTGTAATTACTGGTTGTAGTTTATATGCCACACAAATGACAATTAAGCCGAAAAACTGCAGAATACAAATGAATTTGTGGAACATTTTCACAGAACTCGCACAATATTTCGACTTGCCAGCTCTTTTATATTCAGCGGCTGTATAATACTTAAATTAATTTATTTAATCAAATATTATTTATGTTTATTTTTACTTATGTGCATTATAATGAATTTCGCACACTCTTGCTAAAAATGTATATATACTTTGTTTATTGGAATTGGGATTGAATTGAATACAAAAATCGATCAAATTAATTCGACTACCAAATTCTTATATTTTTCTCTAAGTGAAATTAAAATGTATACAAATTTCCAAGTTATTGTTTATATTAAATTAGTCTTTGCACAAATGTTTATAATATTTCTTTATATCTACAAATATATCGATCTCATTATACCCTTGTAAAATGGTATTATAATTTTGTTTTGAAGTGTGTAATACATGGAAGAAGACGTCTCCGATCCCGTAAAGTATATATATTCTTGATCAGGACGACCGGAGTCGATATAGCCATGTCCGTCTGTCTGTCTGTCTGTCTGTCCGTCCGTCCGTCTGTCCGTCTGTTTCTATGCAAAAAAAAAGTGTTTGTATGAACAACTTTTTTGTTTTTTAATATATCATAATCAAACTAAGCATATCGATGAATATTTACGATTTGAATAATCTGAACAAGTTTGATTAAAATCGGACCACTATATCATAGCTGCGATAGGAACAATTGGGTCAAGAAGTAATCAATATTTTCTTAGAAGACTATTGCAAGGGTATATACCTTCGGCGTGCCGAAGATATCCGTTTTTTTCTTGTTTATGTATAACTTTTGTTTTATAAACATTTTCAAATCTAATTATTAACATTTCAGTTCATAAAAAAAATATACTTATACTCTGGGGTCTATATCTTTGTGTTATGTTATTTTGTATATATTTTTTGAGGTCTATTAAGATAAACACTGCTGCACTTAATTATATATAAATTATCGTTGAGCTTGTTAAATATATATTATTTTATTTCGAAAGCTTTAGCAAAGCATTTCCCACATTAAAAAATTTATTTCGATTGAACTTTTAATTTACAATGATAAGTGATCTGTTTGTTCACTTTACTGACTTTATTTTTAGTCATGAAAAAATCAACACAAACTTTTTATAATTTATTAAAAAGTACAAGTTTGCATGTGTATATATTTTTAAAATGATAATTGATATGTTATTTATAAAGCTAAAAGTTGTAACAAATAAATATTAAAATTTGAAATTGATCATACATTTTAGAAATTATTTTGCATTCAAAATTCTTCACTATTTTAGCATCAATTTGGCCAAGAGTACAACCAGTGCTGAGCCAATAATGGTATTCGTACTTTTGCTATAAGTGCCCGCCGGACTGTGATTGCAAAGATCCGTAGTGCATGTATAACACATTCTGATCATATCATATATGCTTGCATTTTGCTGCAAATTGCAGATGGGCATATCCGAATAAATGCAGCCTTTAAATGAGCTCATAATTTGTTCATCTAAGTATGATAAGTTGAATTGTAATTAGAATAAATTGAAATACTTAAGCACTATCACAGACTTACTAGCTTTGTAATAATATGTGAGATTGGCACACTTAAAATTCTCACTTCCTGAAATTACAGGCACATTGCTGTGAAATGCATTCAGATAGGCGCTGCTGGCATTGGCAGTTGCATTGTTGCAAGTTTGGGTTTTGGGTTTGACACAGCTATCAACAGTATCACAGCTATAACAGTTCAGAGAGTTGGCTAATGATTAACACTCAATTAGTAATGGCTTTTATTTGATTTGTGTTTTATGTTCTCACCGAATTGCACGCCCACAAAAGCTGCAAATATTAGAGTTAAAATCACTTTCGTCAACATTTTGTCAGAGTTTCACACAAACTAAATTGATTTGACTGAGAACTAATTTATTTTGGAAAGTTGAGTGACTCAAATGCAATTTTTTGACAGTATAGATAAGATTTTGTAATCAATAGTTCCGTTCACACATAAGTAAGATAAGATATGCGATAAGATTTATTAAAATTACTATTATCAGCGTTCACAGGTTGCTTGTTAACAAGTCAGATCTTTTCACCAAAATTTGGGCTATAAAAATTAGTTTTTTGTGCTCAATATTATATGAGTTATGAGTTTTACGTATTTATTTACTATATTTTTGTACACTTTTCTTTAAATGTGTTGAAAGGGTATACAAACAATGTACAGTGCTTAACTTAAAATTGTTCGATCTAAGAAACTATATCAGTAATTTGTTTATTTCCATTAATTGTAGAAACATTTTTTATATTTGCTTATAGAAAAATTGGCAAGGTTTTTAGTGACGTATCATTTGATAAATTGTGAAAAGTTTTTAATTTTTCAAATTCCAAAAATGATTTCGATCCAGCTAGATTTTCACATATTTAAAGAAAATTAAAATTAAAAAGAACTATATAGTATTTTGTATTTTGACTGCTGTCAAGCAATGTTTACACACTCACTGTCAAAAGTTAATAATGTTTAGTCTGGGTTTATCTTTATTGCTATAAATTTTCAATTGATTTACTTGCTAACTTTACATATTATTATCATTAACATGTTGATTATAAATGAGTGAAATCGTCATCATAAAGTCACTAAAAGTGTATTTATCGGACAGATGTCAATATGTCTGTATAGTTAAATTTAAAATACCAAATGATATTTTTTAAGATTCTACAGTGCAGTCTCAGCTTTAACTTTGACATCAATTACACAATTGGGTTTGGAAATTCAATGAAACTTACGTTCTACCCGGCTAGTGAAAACTCCAGACAGAATTGGAAAAAAGTTTTTTGTTGCTTTAACTAATCGAAGATTGTACTTCAAATAAAAAGTGATCTAATACTTTTCCATCTCACTTTTAATAACTTCAACAGCATAGATAAATTTTGAATTTGTTTTTTTGTGACGCCGCCCAAAAGTCTGCAACAATTTTTGCATTGTCCAACATTATGATGGCCCCTCCTGCTGCTGTTGCAGTCAGGCATTTAATTGATTGATTGCTGTTCGTCTATGTCTGCATCGATTTGCCATCTGCCACGCCCACTCTCAACTCTCTACTCCCAACTTTCTACTATTCAGCTTTCCACCTTTTCACCGCCAGGAGTCGTTTCATAACCCATGGATATTCTCCCGGCCTTTCGTTATCAAATCGACTTCGTGGATTCACATAACTCCCATTGCTGTTATTGTTGTTGTTACTGCCAATTAGTGCTGGCACGTCACATGTGTGTATGCGTGTGTGTGTGTAGATATATGTATGTGTGTGAGTGCGTCATCAATTAATTTTTGTATTGTTGTTTTAATTTTTTGGCACAAAATGTTTCATTTTGTGTGAGGTTGGCTGGGTTAGAATTCAACTCGGATAGGGTTTATGTGGCATATCGCCTATGTTTACAGAGGTAGCCATGTTGACTGATTGGTTTTTCGATTCAATTGTTTGGTTGTTTTTGTTGCCAATATGCTCTAAACTAAGTTTGTTATGTGTTTTGTACATTCGGTGCCAAATTTATATAACTGCAAAAAGGATTTCCAGTTAAACTATGTAGTATTATCTATTGTCACAACAATGATTTAACAGCTCTTAATTGCTGCAAAAATGGGTTAACGATGTGTAGTCAGAGATTAATAATTAAATTTAGAAAAACTTAACGTAACATTGCTTTAACAATGAAATTATAAAATTTTACCAAGTTATAAGAGCTAAAGGTATGTTAAACTGAATAGTAAAGATCTTAAAACATTTTATTTATTATTGTTATTTATTTATTTATTGATTTAATTATTTTTTACTTTCATGTGCATTAAACAAAAAATGGATTTAATTTTTAGTTTAATACCCTAATTAATAATTGTCTGACTTAACTTTATTACAGTTCTAATAATTTTTTTTTTATTATGCCCATTTTTTTTTAATACAGGAAACCGCAGGGCTATTGATGACAGGTTAACAATTAAATCAATATTTAATTTGTACAATTAACCCGGAAGCCATTCTCTTTTTCTGTCGCTAATTATGATATGTCAAATAAATTTAATATTGTCATATTTTTTCTATTGACAATTATGGTTTAATAATAATTTCGTTTATTTTATGTGATCTAATCGAATTTAATGTTTAATAGCTTAATTTCTAAGTAGTAACAACAATGAAATAGATGAAATATAGACGATAATAGTATATCTTAACTGGTGAAGGTTAAACAATTCAATTACATCGAGTTCTTTGATCTCAGAGACTGCAATTTTCTAGAGTAAGTCTCGATTGAAAAAATATTAAAGAACTTAAATTGGATCTATATTCAATTGTGCTAGCTAAAAAACAGAGTATCTGTTCGTCTAGCCTACTTCACTTGAGTATTATTAATTTGTTTTCAACTGTATTTTTGAATTCAGAGTGCGAGGTCAATACACCTGTGACACCGTATTACCAATTAAGCGCCCATTTGGCCAGAAAGTCAAACAAATGAAAAAAGCAAAAAGCGCCACAGCTGTCACATTTTCAGTGTCACATTACGTTAATAATAACATGAACATGGGAAAAACCAAGAGTGGAATAATGAATAAAATTGTCGCATTGAGCAACCAAATTAACCGCGAATTACAAATCAATTTAAATGCACATTTCGATGCTAAAACTTTTGCACACAATGAAAATTGAAAATGCGGCTTAGTTTTCATTTTCCAGCTGCTCCTTAGATTTCAACGACTACAAAAAAAACTTTTAATTCAATTCTTGTCAGGCATGTCAATGAGGCGGGTATCTGGGTTCAGTCTATAGAACTTTGAGTTCTAAATTTTCCGTTTTCTTTTTTGTCAGGCGTGGGACATTTAGTTTGGTGTTCGCTAATGGAAATTTGCTTATGAAAATTATAAGTGCTTTAAGAGAGCTCTCTATCTGTATCTTTTTTTTAGCAGGAACAGCTGTAAGAGTCAGGGTCTCTGTATCTTTGTCTTTGCTTAGCTTTTTTTAAAACATGCAAAATCACGTCTATGCATCTTAATAACTTTTCGTGCTTCAGCAAACAATGAGAACGTGAAAGTTGACTAGGTTTTCCAAGTTAACGCTGTGTGGGAGAAATTTCGTTGGATTTTGTTTTTGGTTTGAAATTGGCGTAGTTATGGGAATACCTGATCTCAATATCCATAAATCTAATGTTCATATTGTTGTTAAACTCTAAAGTTTACTTTCCTGTGTATGTCATAAAGGTGTGTGTGCACAAATTGTATAGTAACCTAACTTGGCTGTGGTTGGACATTTGATATGGACAAAATATGACTATGGAGATATTTGGTCAAAAGATTTATTAATTATGATGCCAAACTTTGAATTGACAAAGTTATGAGAGTAGTAAATGTAGCGAGCGTGACTTAAATTTAACCAGGAATACTCTTTTGGTCATGATTGTACAATTTTTTAAATATAAAAAATATTTTTCTGAAAAATTAATTTTTACTTATTTTTTTTTGCTTTATTGGCGCTAAGGAGCTATTTTAATAATGGAACTATATTAAACAGGGGCTTAATAAAATATTGAATAGAAATTTCAATTGCATAGAAATCAGTTTTGATAATATTATGAGAGTTGAAAATCTGGTAAGAGTACATTCTAGGGAGATCAAAAGTTATTACAGTAAATGAGATTTCTAGTTTGGCGACGCTCATAACTATGTCAATCTAATAATTTAAAATAAGTATAAACTAAACTATTTGCTAGATCTGGTCTTATGTGACAATTCTTCTAAATACCTTCTGTTAAATAAGCATTTTAATATCTGTTACTGGATATATTTTCCACTTAAGCATTTATTGATTATTTATTTTGTATCTGTATCTCATTATCAGCCGCTATCTACCACATGAATCCACTTGGCTATAATGGAAAATTAATAGTTACTAGTTGCTTGTTTATGCATATTGTGCCCCCATTTCCTGATACTCTTCACTTCACTTGCCATGCGGCCTGTTTACATGACATTGTTTTTCATGTGTATTTTTTGTTGGCGTCAAGGTGCAAGGTGTGTGTGTAGTGTGTGTGTGTGTGTGTGTGTGGCAACAATGTCCAGCTCTCGTTCAGTCTGTCCGGCCAGGCTTACGGCCAAACAATACCAATTACCAGAGCATATCAGGAATGCTAGTATGCATCAGGATATTGCAGGATGTGCATGGTAAGTTCGTCCTGGCTAGCCACGTAGCCGTACATATATACATTTATATATATGTAAAGTGTATATATATATACATAGTATATATGGCCAGTCTCCGATGCAGATGTCGCGTTTGTGTGTTTGTTTTTTTTGGCTGTTTGCTCGTTTAACTGACATTCGTCGCTGGCCGCGATTCAGAGCCGCCAACTTTCTGACCGAGTACCGAGAGCCCCATTGTACAATTTTAATTGGCGTTTCAGTTATTGAAATGTTGCACTTGCAACGTTTTTAGACTACTGCCAAAAGGGTATAACGCATTTTTCACTGAGGTGTGTTCACAGATGCAATTGAGATAAGAATATATTTTATACGAAAAATTGAAGCAAATAAATCACAAAATAACAAAGAAAATTCGATTAGATTGTAAGGTTTTACCTAATTTCAAAAAAATTATATTATATTTTTTTAAAGATTAAAATAATTTATAGCTTAATTGAGCAGATTTCATAATTAAGTTATAGATTTATACATAATAAAATAACATAATTTACAAACAGAAAGTTGAAAACTTTAAATTAATACACAGTATTCCGATAAATTACTATTTAACTGTTAAGATAACAATTCAACACTCTTTACGACAATCAATGCTACTATATAATAAACAATTTTTTAATTTTATAATTTTTACACATTTATTAAATATTACTAATATTTTATAAGATTGGTCGCTTTTATTCCGAGAATATAATAATAGTTTTTAACTCTCTCCATTGAGTACTCTCATTTTTTTAGTGTATATTTAATTGTTGGTAAAAGGAACATCAATTTTTAAAGAGTATTCTTAGTTGTGCCTCACTTTAGCATGATATCTTTGTCCATTGCTGTTTCGAGCTGCAAGGATATTAACAGTCAATAATGTCAGTTATTGGCCAACATACATATGCGGCTGTGATTTTTCATTTGGATGCCATTAAATTTGTCTGGTTTTCATTTTTAAGTTGGCCTAAAGAGACTGCCAAACAGCAGGAGAGAAAATATGTTAAAAAAATTCATTGTCTTAAGGAAAAATTGAAAAGGATTTCAATACTGGAACTTAAATAAGTAATTATTGATTTTCGTTTGATTCAATAAAAGGCTTTAAAGGATTTCAATCTGTTTTGTTTACATGACAACTGTGGTTGCATTTTGTTGCTCAGTTTCTTGTTTTTGTTTGTCATTTTGGTGTTAATAATAATGCCCGTACAGCTGTTATCCTATTGTTGTTGCTGCTTTCAAATAATAACACAGGGTTCCCACCCACATTCAACAACAAATTTCATTACCTATTTGAAGGTCTGGCAACTCACATCGTCGTCTTGTTGGATTAACTCTACTGCTCTCATGCATAAATTGTGCAAGTTGTGCAACTGAGTCGGAGCCCCAAGGGGGTTCCCAGTGCCATAGAAGATAATGCTTGATAAAGAAATTATATTGTTGATGATGAGAAGATGAGTGGGTTATTTAATATGTATTATATTCATTGAGAATATGGATTATTAGAAAATGAGTTTGGTTTCCAAATAAATGAGACTATAATTTAAATAAAGAAACTGGCCTTGAACTGAGTTCATAAGCTTTTTAGTAGATAAAGAAAAAACTATTATGAAAAGAGAAAACATTACAAAAAATTTTAAAAATAAAATATTAATAAATCCGCCAAGCCTACACTATTATAAATATTTTCTTTTATATCGCATGACATATTTTTCTAACTTATATTTTATATAATTAATTTCACTAACTTTGCATGTAACTTTTACTTGGCAATTTCTGCTGTCAAATTATTGAAATCATTAGTATTCCTTATCATTTTAACTGACCACCAAGTTGACTTTCTAATGAAGTCTTTTTAATGACTTGCAAACAAGCCAAAAACTTACCAACAAACTTCTAATAGCATTTTCTAACTGCAAATAGAACAACAAATGCAGTTTACATGATAAAACTTAAAGCTGTCCAAACATTTTGCTAATCTCTCGCAAAACCTCAACATTTAACACCCAACAGAGAGTCGAGTGTGCAATCTATTTTGTAACAATACGATAAATAATTTACACAAATATTACAAGAATACTCTATTGCGAGTGTTGTGATTCACTTTACAAAATTTATATATGATTAGTTTGTGGCCAGGAGACTTTATGGATTTTCAGAGCTGACTGTGGTTTCCATTTTACTGACATTGCACACAATTTTCACTTTTCATCGCTCTGAATACAAATATTTTGGCATTCGCAATTGTGTCGTAAATTATGGAAAAATTCTTTGTTTTGTCACCTGTAAACATTAAAACTCAAATATTATATGTATATACAAAATGCCAGACAACACAGAATTTGTGTTTGTTTTGATTTATTTGCTTAAAATTAAATTTTATAGATTTATGGGTTAGGTAAATATTTACTAGCATGCCAACACACACACACAACATAACTTTTATGTTTTTATTTATTTTATTTGTGTGTCTATTCTATTAAAAGATTTTGATTGAAATTATCAAAATACAAAAAAGGTAAACCTAAATTGACTATGTGAATTTTGTCAATAAAAATGAATAAAAAATAAAAATGTTTATGCAAAAAAATTTTTATTTTTGTTTTACAATTATCTGTAAGTCCCATCGTTGCTCTTTATCTTAATTATGATTTAAACTTAAAAGCATACACAAACGACCACAAAATGATTTCTATGTAGTGAAAAATATATATTTATTTAATTTTTCCTTATTTTATTAATTAATTTTACTTAATTTTTTTTAACTCACAATCCATCTTATGTAATATTCAGTAAATTTCGTAATCTTGAAAATTATAAAATAAAATGTTTTTTAAAAAGATTTATAAAGAAAAAAAAAAAAGAGGTCTCAAGATTAAAAATGAATAAAATAAATTTAAAAAATTAAATTGAATGTAAAAGATATACATTTCTATAAATTAATGTTATATTTACATATTTGTTATAGTCTGAAGATTAAATTTTATTATTGTAACCAACATCTAATTTACAGACTGCAACAAAATATAACTTTCTGTTAACATGTCACATCAAGTTCGTTGGTTTGATGCAACGTGGCGTATACGCAACACGTTGAAGCTGTGCTTGCAACATTCAGGCAACATTTATGTTCAGGCATGAACTTAGTTTCACAGTAACTGCTGTTGAAACTACAACATTACTACGCATATACCATATACAATTTTTGGTATGTATTTAATCTGCAAAATTTCTTATCAAAAGCTCGTAACAATGTGGCGTATACTTAATGTGAATGGGATTTTTTTATTTTCATTTGGCAAACAAATTGTAAAATGTAAGCAAGAAGAACGTTGGCCAAATTTAATACATAAAACTGCAGGTCATGCTCACACATGTCGCCCACATGTCTTACACATTTTCACACATTTTCCTTGCAAATACACACACATACACGCTTTTCACATTTTATTTCATTAGCACGTAAAATTCCTTTTAATTAATATATAAAAATTGCCAGCAGTCGCATAACTAGCCTTTGTTGTTGGATGTTGTTACTACTGGAATTCCCTCGGTCAGCTGCCCCATAAAGTTAGTGGTAGTTTGCTGCTACTTGTGGTTCAATTTGTGGCACAGACCAGACATATAAACACGCCCCATGCATTTTATTCGTTTTTGCTTGAATATCTGAGCATAAAATGTTGAAAGCAGCCGCTGCACGTGCGCAGCATGTTTAATTATCTATATCTAGATGTGAGTGTGTGTATGTGTGTGTGTGTGTGTGTTAAGGGACGTCATGTGGTGCATGTGGTCAGTGGTCCAGTTTAATGACTCACTCCATTGCATATGAACTAGGGAGTCAAGCTTTCCAATTTATACACAAAATTGAAATTAAATGTTTTCATGGGCATGCTTGAAAATGTCTACAAATTGGATGAATTGTGTGTACTTTAAGAATAGTTTAATGCAGTTAAGCTATATTTATTTTAATTTTTTTATTTTATTTTTTGTTGTCATTAAATTAATATAAAAGGGTCGTTTATTAATATAAATACAGGTCCCAGGCTTGAATTTATATAATTAAACAATTAATTCGGCTACAATTAATTTTTTTTTTTTTTTTTTTTTAATTTTATTATAGCCTACTGTTACTATTTTTAATAACATAAACTACAGTGAATATTAGTTTCAACAAATTATATACATATTTACATATTTATACAATTTCATCTATTTGCTAGGTGATATCTACAATTAATGAACAAACTAATATGGCTCAATTTGCATAGCGTTTACTATACTTTGTTATTATTTTTACAGTAATAATAATAGCAGGCTATTTTCAGAATAAAATTTTGTTCGAATAATTTATAATTTTACCTAACATTAGAAAATCAAAATATCTTAAAAATCTTAATACAGATTTAATTACAATTTTATTTAGAAGTCATATTATTCTAATAATAGGGAATAGTTACAGTTACATTTGAAAGATATTTTTTTTAACACAACTTAAATTAAATCTATTTGAATGAGCAATAAACTAGATTTTTTTCTATTCAATAATACAACTTGGCATAAATTCAAACCACTTCGAATTTTTGCTGTAATAAATTAAATGTTTATGTCTTTGTTTTATAGTAATTCAATTTATTAGTAAAATCAAAAATATATTGAATATTTCAATAGCTAATAAATAAAAGGTTATAAAAAAAACAGCTTTATTTATTGAATAGATTTCGTCAATTTTTGACATTTAAATGCGCTTTAAATAAACTGCAGAAAATTCAATTTTATTCTATGACTGCTAAAGTTAAATTCAATTTGTATTTTATCCTGGCATTGGGGGAAAACTTTTGCATAATTTGCAAAGCAAATTGAAAACACTTGCATTGCATGCAAATATAATAAATTTAAGAATGTTGTTGCAGCTACCAAAAAATTTACATATGAGTTGTTTAATATGGAAGAAAAATGGTTGAAAGTGCTTAAAAGTGCTTTTCAAATGTATATATGTATATTTGTAAGTTGAAAAGATTGCTTGAAATTCTGCAACAGTGTAACAGCTAATAAGGATATGGCTGTATACTAAAGATAAATATATAGTAAAGTTTTAAAAAAAATTTGTATGCACGTCTGCGTTTTTATTTTATTTATTTTTTTTTGCTTTTAGTTCATCTTACACTGTCTGCGTGAGGTTTTTTGACCGACAATATTAATATGAATGACTGTCATGCTTTGGTGTTAGTCTATGGGTGTGTGTAATTATGTCAATGTGTGTGTGTGTGAGTGTGTGTGTATGTGTGTGTGTGCAGCGAATCGTTAAATGTGCACGTGACAAGCGTGTAATGAGGAAGTCTTCTTCAGACTTTTGGTCCTGTTTCCATTCCTGCTACTGTCTTCTCTCCTGGCCAATATGTAGCCGACTTTATATATATGTACATATATATAGTAGACATCATATGTACCTATACATATATACTATGGTCGCAATTTTGCTGTAGCGTCATGTTACGCATATATTTCCCTACATATATTTCAATCATTTTAAGTGTGTTTGTGTTACAGTCAGCCAAAGGACAGCAGCACAAGATTTTGTCCTGATTCGTCCTGTTCGTCCTGCATGTGCTGCTTGCTGCAGGTCATGCGACATGAAAATTGGACAATGATTTATGAGGCGTTAAGTCAAACTTCATATTAATTTCATTTCATTTTCACAGCACTTTACGTGGCGGACTTTAAAACATTCAGGGGCAACGACCACATAATAATAAAAATAATGCCAAGTTGAAAGGAATAAAATTTGTCTGACATTCTCATATCGACTTGCCAGCCTGAAACGTGTTATGAATTTTTGGAAGTTTTAAACAGTTGCAATATGAAGTTTCTACACGCTTTTTTACAATATTGTTATTATTTTTTAAGAAAACAAAATTTGGGAATTTAGGATAAATTTTGTGTAAAATGCGAAAATTATATTTTTGTATATTATACAAGTTTCTATTAGAAAATAATATTTAAATTTTATATATATATTTATTTATATTCCAGTATTTAAAAAATAATTCACAAAATGATCGGTAAAAAAATAGTAGAAAATAATCTTAATAAATACAATAGAAATTTGAACTTTCTCAGATTCTTGCTAATTTTAAAAATTAATTTATTTAATAAATATCCGTTTAATATACAAATCTTAAATGTTGTAAGAATTTTTGCGACAAGTCGGATTGAAGATATTTGGATATTTAAAAGAATCTTTTGGGAATCTTTAATACAAAATATATTACAAATAATTGTAAATGTTTAAGGGATATACTACGTAGATTCGATTAATAAAAATATATATAATAATGAAAATTTTTCAAATAAATTAAAAAATATTTTCTTAAAATAATAAAGCATGATTTATAGAAATATGTAGACTAAATTATTATTAAATTAAATGCAACACATGTATAACAATCAAAATAAATTAAACAATGGCTATATGAATACCACATATTACACTAGTTTACAAATTATTTTTTGATCGAGGGAGCTGGGCTCTCATATATTTTTTTTGATGTATTTTTGAGCGCTGATTTCAAAAATGCAAACCATTTATTTTTTCAAAGAATGGTTTTCGAGAAAACCGCGAATAGCTAGTTTTTTGGAGGTCTTTGGACTAATTTATTTATATCTACATCAGATATTATTTGATCTTAAAGAACATTTCGCATTTCAATAGATAATTGTATCACCTTTCTAACGATATGCCGTTTGTGCGGATTGAATGCGAATTGAAGCCACTATAAATCCTCAAAGTTGAAAAATGTGAACTTTTTTTGCATTTTTGAAAAATTGCTGAATTCCAATTGGTCTTTTAAAAATTTAAAAAATTCGTTTAAATACTTTTTAAGATTTATTATGTTAGATAATTCTTTTACGATTATTTTGAGTATACATTTGTCCAAATCGGTCAGTAAATGTGATAGTTATTCAGCAATTTGTAAAAACACCCAAGATAAAATTCACCTTGTTCATCACTTTTCCAGTCATATTTAAAGATGAGAAGTTCCATCTGGCTAGAAAAAATAATGATTCTGAAGATTGGTGTATCTTTATCGAATATTTCCGCTTTATTTTTTCCTTAAGAAATATGCAACATTTTTTCTTTTAATGTACCAACGCATCACTGTTTTCTCTCTTAAATTGTAAAATTTCGTCAAATATGACTGGAAAAGTGATG
This sequence comes from Hirtodrosophila alboralis, assembly GCA_035043045.1. Classification (NCBI taxonomy): domain Eukaryota; kingdom Metazoa; phylum Arthropoda; class Insecta; order Diptera; family Drosophilidae; genus Hirtodrosophila; species Hirtodrosophila alboralis. Next base: position 213,764 of record JAWNNH010000152.1, on the reverse strand, counting down.
AACAAGGTGAATTTTATCTTGGGTGTTTTTACAAATTGCTGAATAACTATCACATTTACTGACCGATTTGGACAAATGTATACTCAAAATAATCGTAAAAGAATTATCTAACATAATAAATCTTAAAAAGTATTTAAACGAATTTTTTAAATTTTTAAAAGACCAATTGGAATTCAGCAATTTTTCAAAAATGCAAAAAAAAGTTCACATTTTTCAACTTTGAGGATTTATAGTGGCTTCAATTCGCATTCAATCCGCACAAACGGCATATCGTTAGAAAGGTGATACAATTATCTATTGAAATGCGAAATGTTCTTTAAGATCAAATAATATCTGATGTAGATATAAATAAATTAGTCCAAAGACCTCCAAAAAACAAGCTATTCGCGGTTTTCTCGAAAACCATTCTTTGAAAAAATAAATGGTTTGCATTTTTGAAATCAGCGCTCAAAAATACATCAAGAAAGGTCTATGAGAGCCCAGCTCCTTTTTGGCTGTAAACTAGTGTTATTAATATTTTTTTTTAAGTGTGTGAACTATTGTATAATAAATAAAAATTACATGGCCACCGACAAAGTCGCACTAATACGCACATATTTCAGGAGAGCACACATATTCCGGCACTGAAGGCAGGCAGTTCCTTTGGGTTCTGTTGGACTTTTGGGCCTTTTACACATATACATAATCATATTTTCGCCCAACAATTGTATAACATGTGTAATTCGAGCATTTTATATCACACAAACACACACACAAAGAGTCTCGTACACACACACTTGACTGGCCCCAACCAATGTGTGTGTGCGTGTGTGTGAAATAACTTGTGGCATGCTTCGAGGCGTTGGCCAGAACAAGCAGCAGGATTTGATGTCCTGAAAATTCTCTGTGGTTTTTGTGCTTTTCACACTCAGTGCGAACCGAAAATTCCCCCCTGACTCCCTCGCTGCGGGTCTCGTTTATTGCTCACTGAAGCGTTAACCATGGTCAATAAAAAATTTATTTAGACAACCACAACGACAACAACAACAACAACAACAATAACAGCAGCAACAACAACGATAACAACAACGCAACAACAACAATTGGCATTCAACAACAATAACATGACGTATACGAAATTTGTGCTGTTTGCTGATAAAAAATTTGTGCTCAGTCGGAAAACCATATAACAAAAGCAAAGAATACTGCTCAAATATGAAATACCCTGCAATAAGGTTAAAGGCTAAAAATACTTACAATATATAATAAAACTCTGAAGAATTTCTGACAACCTTAAAGTCAATAAAAATATTGTGTGATGATGTTTCGATTCATTTAAATTTTCGTAAGAGAAATCTGTGTGGGTATAGGATTTTAAAGATTAAATATTTAATAAATATTCTAACTGTTACATTCCTAATCTCTAAACCAATATATCAAACCTTTTCTTTTTTCAGTACAGGGTATAGAAAAAACAGTTGTACATTTTGTTTTCTTTGCTATTTTGCTCTCTATTTTTTTTGGCTTTGATGCCGAGTGTTGGCATTTGATTTATTTTGCGCTTAAATATTTCAAATAATTCATATTTTATTGACTAGACAACAGCATAGTGCAGTAGAAATATTCAATTGATGCATATATAGCTAGATGACTAGATAGATTGAGATATACACAAAAATCGAGAACAATTAAACTTCAACTGAGCGCTATGTATTTGTGTTAATTCAATTTGCATTGAATTTTCAAAAGCGCATTTATTTCATGATTGAACTTTTATTGATTGATAGCGTGTGGCAATTGTTGAATTTAAAAAGTCTAATTGGTGTTAAAAATATTTTTATTGTAATTACGTGTAAAATTTATTGGAATATAATTGGCTCAAAGGAAATTTTGAAAGCAGCAAGCAACATTTGAATAATATTATGGCTATAAGATTTTGTTTTTATTATTTAGATATATATATGTATTTTGATTTCTTTAGAAGGTACATTAGTTCTTGTTGATTGCATAATAGAATTAAACTCCACAGTTTACGAACTATAAAAAATCTCTGAAAATGAATTTCAATGGAGTTCGAAATATATCCGTTTAAATAGCAACAGCTGGTGTTTATATTAAAAACATACAATTTGACCTCCAGCCCAATCTATTATATTTTTAATAGCTTTATAGGTAAATTCAAATATCATTTTCAATGCACATAATTAACTAACCTGCAATATGACCCTCAAATGGTAAACCATTTAGCATGAAATTTCAACAAATTGCTGGAAACAAATGTTAAATGCTTGGCAATTTAAAACTGACATTAATCAAACATAAACACAAACACAATCAAATCAATCGCATCAGATCAGTAAATACAAAATTTGCCAAACTTTTGTAAATTAGTTCATAAAAACGGAGTTGGGGGAGTAAACAAAATGTTCATGCTTAATTAGTTTTAATGCGTAATAAGCATATTCCAGCTGAATTAGCCAAAAGGACAACAACAACAGCAACAACAAACTATTGCAATTTGAAGCCTTGTAGTAGTATGCAATGCACATATTCAATTATTCATAGTTGAAATTGCAATGGGTAATGAAATGAAATCAAAAGCTGAATTTACCATATGCCAAATGCAATTGGAATCATGTTGAAAATGTCGCACTACCCAAAACTGCCTTCTCTCTCTTATATTCCCATCTCTTTCTCTTTCTATATAACTATTATTATCCTCTCTCTCTTTCTGTGTTTCGTCTAATCACTATAGTCGAATGCCTTTGAGGCAACATTGACATCATTCCAATTTCATGGGCAGTATTCGTAATTACACTAATCTTTGTATGTATATATCATGTTTGCATAAGTGTGTGTGGCTGAGTGTGTGTGGGTGTGTGCATGTTTGTTGTGTGTGTGTGTTTTGCTATGCAAATGCATTTGAAATTGACCCTGGAGACATTTTCATTGCCCAGAAAAGCCAAAACACATTTATTGTTTAGCTAGTTATTGTTGTTGCCTGACGGTTAAATTTTGTTGATCGGTTTGTTTAATTGTCTACCAGCTTGAGGTGTTTGCATTTATTTATATGCATTATAGTTTACAATATACTTAACTATTATTTCAAATGGATTGAATTGTAAAAGAAGAAATGTATTGTGGAAAGAAACGAATGTGATATAAAGAGAGAAGAATAAAAGATGACAAAAGAAACATGAAAAAGCAGTACAAGCGCTACAGTCGAGTATACGTGACTACTGCACACTCTATACTCAGTTCAAAATGCATAAACACATGTACTAAATCAATTTAAAGCCTTTTAACGGTTTGATCGTTTTTTGTTGTTCAAAAATCTGTATAGATATTTATATAATCTTTAAATGGTGGTAGATGCCTCCTTATGCCCTTATTATCCCATTTTAAAGTGAAAGCGTTAATTAAAATTTTAAGAATAAAATGATTTCTTTTTTCTAATATTAAACTTTTTCAAACAAACCAGCTTTGTACTCTGTGAAAAATAAAAAAAATTATACTCACTATTTCGTTTCATTAATCAAATATCGCAACATCGTTGATTTTTACTTTAAAAAATTTTTTTTCAATGTAATACTTACATAAACTGATGTCATTGGAATTCATTTACTTAAGATATTATTGGTTAAAATATGACCTGAAGCCATCGAAAGGTATTTTACTTTTATATAAATTACTTCTAATTTAAGACATAGTACATCTGTTTTTCCATAGTTCCACATAAGCAAATCGAAAATGTGAAGTCCAAATTTATAAGAAGTCATCCAAAATTACTTATCAGAAATCTATTCACATACTCATAGCTCATAAGAATAATTGCACTGGCCAGTCCGAAACGCCAGATTTGTGGTGTCAAGCCCTTATAAAGAGCCAAAAAGCCTTCCTTTTTAGACACCATACCAATTGTTTTGAGGACGCTTACATACTTGATTTTACCCTTTTCAGGCTGTGGTCCTTGAATTCTGGTCTTGGCCACATCGAATGGAGAGCACATTGTTACACTAAAAACGCCAGTCGAAAAACTAGTTACAAGCTTGCGAATGAACTCCAATTTAGCATCTTTTAAGGTGGGTGTTTTGTCTTTGTCAGTGAAAAAGATACCAAACCAAAAGATGTGAAAAACACCATTTCGCATCATGCTTGCTGTCACACCTTTCAATATCCCGTTTAATCCAAATCCACCGGTCTTGATAATATCCCTTGCCACATCGAAAGTTCTAGGTGAGGTACTACGATTCGTCTGCTGTATAATCTTAATCAATTCAAAGGGAGATTGTACAAATCCCTCAACGGTGCCTCCCATGCAGCCAGCGAGCATATGGGTTATTGGAGTTGGTTCCGGAGCTCCAAACAGAAAAATCGGCTTACTCTGCTCATATACCAAGAATTTAAGAGCTCGCCTGGGTGCTTCGGAGATAATAGTTGGAAAAAAGCCTCTCCAGAGTGTTATCAAACCCTCCTGCCGATAGATCTTTACAAAAGCGTCAAGACTGCCCTTATAATTCGTTTTTCTTTTGATTGGTGTATCCTGTTGCAGCTGCTATCGAGTCCTCACTGTATCAAACGGCATCAAGAAAATTACTTTTACAACACTGGAAGATCCGCCCGCCACAAATTGAAAACAAGCAAGTTTGAAGCGGGATATCTCAGTTGCAGGGGCTACATTCGATGGCATGTTTAGGAAATATAATATATTTTTCTGTGAAATTATGTTAAACAGTATTTTATAGACATTTATTAAAAATCTGTGTGCTTTTATAATTTACTGTATATTTTATATTATATAAGTGATAAATAACGCATTCCCAAACCTTTTGGTAATCTCTGCTGATGAAAGCTGGTTTTATTTTGTTATTGAAAAATGTATAAAACATTATCTATTTTCTATCCAAGCTATTGGTAAGATTTACGTCGAGTACTATATATTTTTTTGCAACGCATTCCACTTTAATTTATAGGAGGAAAAAGAAGCTGATATTGAATACTTAAAAATATGTATTTAATATATACGAATGTCGGTAAGTATTAACACGTTAAATACAAAAGATAAATTTGCATTAAATATAGCTTGACCAATTTGAAACTTGTTCAAACTAAACCAGGTTAGTAACTATTTGTAACTTAATGTTATAAGCAAGAAATTATACTCACAACTTAGTTTCTTTAATCATTTTTTGGTACATCTTTGATTTTAACTTAAAAAAAATTATTTTCTGTGTAATACTTTCCTAAACTGACCACTAATTTGTTCCCGAGTTCTACACAACATTGGAACTAGTTTACTTAAGATACTATTTGTTGAAATATGATCTTAAGATATTGAAAGGTATTTTATCATATTTTTTATCTTTATTACTTCAAATTTAAGACTAGTACATCTGTTTTTCCATAGTTCCACATAAGCAAGTCGAAAATACAAAATTCAAATTTATAAGAGATCATCCAAAATTACTTATCAGAAACCTATTCACATACTCATAGCCCAACAGTATAATTGCACTGGCAATGCCTGAATGCACGAGTTGTGGTGCCAAGCCTTTATAAAGAGCCAAAAAGCCTTCCTCTTTAGACACCATACCAATTGTTTTGAGGACGCTAACATACTTGATTTTACCCTTTTCAGGCTGTGGTCCTTGCATTCTGGTCTTGGCCACATCGAAAGGACAGCTCATAAATATACTAAATACACCAGACGAAAAACTAGTTACTATCTTGCGAGTAAGCTCCATTTTTGGATCCATAAATGGGGGTGTTTTGTCTTTGATAGAGAAAAAGATACCAAACCAAAAGATGTGAAAAACACCATTTCGCATCATGTTTGCTGTCACACCCTTTAATATCCCGTTTAATCCAAATCCACCGGTTTTTATAATATCCCTTGCCACATCGAAAGTTCTCGGTGGAATTCCGCGATACGTCTGCTGTCTAATCTTAATCAATTCAAAGGGAGATTGTAGAAAACCCTCACAAGTGCCTCCCATGCAGCCAGCGAGCATATGGGTTATAGGAGTTGGTTCCGTAGCTCCAAACAGAAAAATCGGCTTACTCTGCTCATATACCATGAACTTAACAGTTCGCCTGGGTGTGTCGGAGATGATGGTAGGGATAAGGCCTCTCCAGAGTGTTATAAATCCCTCCGTCCGATAGATCTTTGCAATTGCATCAAAAGTGCCATTATAATTAGTTTTTCCTCTGATTGGTGGAACTGGTTGCATCTGCAATAGAGTCTTCACTGTATCTAACGGCATCAAGAAGATCACTTTTACAACACTGGAAGAAAAGGCCGCCCCAACTTGAAAACAAGCTAGCTTGAAGCGGGATGTCTCAGTTGGAGGGGCTCCATCCAAAGGCATGTGCAGGAAATACAATTTATTAAATTTTCGGTGAAACTATGTTAAACTAAAATTAAAAAAATTCCAAAAAGAATTCTAGTATTTGTGTTTTGATTAGATAAGCATATTTATTTATACATATACATATATATATATATACATATGCATCCTCAGGCTTATTGTCAATTGGAAGTTTCGTGTAAAATTTATATACAAGTTTATTGAGAAACTCGCTTACCTTAGCTTGAACAACTTAATCACTTAAATAACTAACTACAAATAAGGTCTCAAATAAAGTTTCAACCGTAAAAGTCAGTCAAATGTGAAAACACAGCTAGCTTTGGTGTTACGAGGGGCTACAAATGGGATGGTAGACAACTGGGCTCAGACACAGACATGACCACAAACCGCAGCTCTGCATGTTTTACAATTTGCACTTAATTGTTTAGCTCGACAACAACAATAACAATTGAGAGAGACACTGACAACAACAGTAACAACAACAAACGGACAACAACAATTATATTGCACATTTACAAGCGTATTATAATTAATTTATGTGAAGTGTTTGGATAGCTGTTCTAAGTGAGCTACTAGATGGTTTCCTGTTGGGTTTTTGGCTGTTGATTTTTGGCTGCTACCTGAGTCTGTGGGAGTTGGCCAGTTGACACGCCCACTTAATTGTTTAGTAATTGAAGAGCACTAACGTGGTCAGAACGAGCCATTAGGGTTAGTTAAGGTGCTCCAAGGGAAGCTGTGGGCTAATCGAGTTGTTGGCATTCCCATAAAACGAGTTGGGGGTATAAAGGGTGATTAGTATAAAGGAAATGGTGATTAAGGGTGTAATCTCCTAAGGGTGTAAATCTCAGTCTATGTCAATTGCCGCTCACAGTTGCTTTAGTGACCAAATGAATTTTCATACTTAGCCAGATGATTTGCAATGCTGTCAGATGGGTTCGATATAAAGTCACAGCTAAGCTAATTGGCATTAAGTTAGAGATATTGAGTGAATATTTAAAAAAATTAAATAATACTCCTAAAATTACGAAGCTTTCTTTGAAATTATTGAATTCTGTTTTTGTAAAAAATTAATCTATTTAAATCTATTTTCTAGGCAATTTCCTTAATAGAGTATGCAGACTGTATGAATGATAAGGATTTAGAGCTGAAATTCTCAGTTTATATTAGTTACATTTTCATTTTACTAAATTCCCTTCAATAAAATTTTTAGAACGCTATTTCTGATGTCAGTTACCTTATCTCTTAGTTTGTCAATTTGAGCTCACATGTTTGTATCCACGAGTCACAGGTTACTTCATGAAAGTCACACCTGTGAGTGCTCATAACAACAATTATGCTAATGTGGCCCGGTCCGGAGACATCAATCCAACATAATTGCTAACAAATTAGTCATGGTCTCTCCTTCCAACAGTCGGTCCTTGTACAACTACAAATGAGTGTCTGGGCTGTCGGAGTCTATTGTGCTCCCACTTGACTTGTCGGAGGCGAAGTTTAACACGCTGCATTGTCTGTTTGTGTATGTCTGTGTGTGTGTGTGTGTGTGTAGGTGTGTATATATCCTGGCAATTTGCGTGTCACGCTGCACAAAATGCCAGCCAGGTCCGGGAAAAACCAACTGTGGCATTTTCCAGCCCTCTGCTCTGACCACTCACAAGGCCCAATGAAGCAAATGAGTTTCATTTCATGTCCTTCAAACTGTAAGTGTGTGTGCGAAGTCCTGGCCGGCTTTTGACTCAAAGTGTTTGCCTGGGCTGGCGTCAGTTCCAGTCGGAGCATAAGCCGGCATGCCGCATGCTGTTGTTGCCTCTCAAGTGTTGCACTTTTGATGAAGTACGCTAAATTTATATTAGAATATTAAGTAAATGAGTGGGCTACTTAAGTCCATAGAAGTAGCGCCAATTTGTGCTTGTAACTGAGCTAATGTATGCGTCATCATGAAGATGAAAGTGATGGAGTGTCTATTAAGTTAAAGTCTACAAGAACTACACAGGTAGCAAAAGCCACAAAGAGTTTCTTGCACACGGCATAGTTAAAGGAAGCTTAAAGACATTATAGTAATATAATTTGCTTAAAGACAATAAATAAAATAAAAAGTATTAAAAGTTAGGGCAATAAAAGAGGAAAAATTAGCTGAATTTAATGCAGTTAAAAAAGGTAAGCTAAATAATGACTTGTGAAATATTTGATGCGACTATAAGCTAAAATAAGGACAGGTTGAAATAGATAAATAAGGAACGAAAATTGCAGAAACGTATAATAAGCAATACAGAATTAGGAAAAGAAATATCACAAATCTATTTTAATTGTAATCATCATCAATCATATAAAATTTATGATAATATAGGTAAAATAAAAGCACTATTGCAAAGAGATTGTGAAAATCTTAAGGAAATGAAAAAAATAGTGTGGCATTATGAAATCTTTTACCAAAATGAAACCACGCAAATATTCAGATCTTATTTATTGGATCAGGTTGCAACGGTTAAAGAAACTTCTATATTTTCCGGAAAAGAATCCTTTGCATTTAGTTGCTACCAACTATAAGAATCTTATTCGATTTGCATTAGCTAACATGTTTTCAGTTTCCATTACTTATTATGCAACCCTAAGGCCATCTTCCACATCAACACTTTTTTGATATTTGCAATGAAATTCTATAGCAAAAATTTCTACAGCCATACTGTATGTTTATTTGATTCACAAGGTTTCTTTTCTGATATCTCCCAAATCATTTGGCTGACGTTAGAGCAGACAGCTCCTATTTCTTGTCATTTTAAAGCCATTTGATGTATGACAAATCAAATTTGACAAACTGCCAACAGTTGTTTTGCATCTTTGCAGCATTTTTCAACGCCTTCACATGGCGGAGGGTTCACTAGTCCCAAGACCCGTCCGGAGAGACATGTGAAATCAACGCTGTACTTTTGCACATTAATACTGTATAATGTTAAAAGGATAGACACGGAGAATAGAAAGTGTAAGAGAGAGAGAGAGAATGAGAGGGAGATGGATGCAGAGAGAAAGTAGCAAAAATTTACATACTCATGTTTTGCAATACGCCCTGACATGCAAAAATGCTATCAGGGACTAGGGACTAGCGGGTTTCAATGGAGGTAACTTTAATACAGACAAAGACATGGGATCTATCTACATATTGGGTTTCATGGGTGTTGATAAAAGACAATGATTCTAATGATGCTGATAATGATATTGCAACAATATAACAGTGAAATTGGCTTAGCCATCTGTCGGATGGATTCTGAACCTAAATAATATATAGAAACACGTACGAGCTGCCATCAGGCTTGACTTAAAAGTCAAACGAAAATTGCGTCAAGCTTTTGGCACTTGGGAAATAAAAAGAGTTAGCCGATGCATTTTATATCTTCTTTTTTTTGTTTTGTTTAATTTTGTGCACCACAAGTGCATCTCCCCATATCATACAATATTTTAAATAAAAAGTCAAGTGAAGTGCAATGTCTGACAGACCAACTCGGAACCGGGAAAACGTGCGCTCAATCAAGCGCCTCTGCTGCTGCACTTCAACAGGGGAAATTTACAAGTCACACACACTATATACATATATATACTATATACACACACACACGGGTGTAAAGAGAAAGAGAAAATGCACACAAGTGGAAATCTAAGGATGTGGTCTGAGTTAAAGAAAATTGTAGTGAAGAGACGACGACTGAGTTTTGAACTCTGCATATCGCATAAAAAATTAAATCGCCAGCGTAAGAAATATGCAATTTGCTCGATTTGTGCATGATTTCGCATTGCATCCATTGGGAATACAGGCAACAAAATGATTATTCTCATACAAAATTATCATGAAAAAGAAATGGTGATCCAAACCTTGACTACTGTATAAAAAAGAATGCCTTGTTTTAAAATTGAATCCTGACAACAATTTGTAGGTCCATTTCCTTAAAGTGCCAATTTATTGAAAAGCTTTCAGGTCTTTTATATTTTATTTAAATATCATTTGGTTTGTTAAAATATATCTTAATAAAACTCAAAAGATTGTATATACTCGTACCTCAGAAATAAAAAAATGTATAAGTATAGAGTTAATAATGATTTTTTTAAGTCCTTTTGAATCAGCTCCATCTATTATATTATTAATTTTTTATTCCAAGATACTTGCCTTATTCTCCGACAGTATTAACACTTTTTTAAACTGAGCCTAATAATGAAAATAAAAGTTTTTTCCTTAACTAAAATATAAATACTTATAAGACTTCTATATATAATCACCGAAACTCTGGTAGGGCATTGCGCATCTAGACCATTTATTTATTATTTGGTTTAGTTTCTTATTTTCCAAGTCAAACTTATTAATTAATATAATAAATTGGTTTGATATATAGTTCAATCAAATAAAAAATCTCACTTTTATTTGCATTTAAAAATTAACTATTTTCCTAAGAATGTTCTTCTTCCATATTTCATAAAATATAAAATATTTTCCAGTTAGCTTGCAGTTTTATTTAAGCTACTCTAGCAATCACAACTATTTCTCTAACTGTACCGAACTATATCCCATATAACCATGTTGAGTAGTCGTGCGTGTAGTACCCTTTCCTTATTCAGATATAAACAACTATTTCACTACATGTGCCGCTCCAAAAAGTGGACCCCAGGGACATGGTGTCATTTTGGCAAGTTATTGCATGGTATCGAACCCATTCCTGGCCAGGCTTAGTCCTAGTTCCTGGCAGGTTGGCGGGTTGCCTGGTTCGGTGACTAGTATGTCCTGAGGCGCCTTTGACTTCCATACGATTTTTGATTGTTGTGCGAGTGTCGCTCAACATTGAAGGTTCGGTTCGGCATTTGCCGTTTGTCGTTTGACTTCATGCATGAGTGAATTTGAGTGGAACTTCATATTGGGTAGGGATGCGCCCTCAGAGGACTCGGGGCACTTCGCCTGCTGTTCCAAAATTACTTTTGCACTGTTGCTTTGTACATTTTATATGAAGATGAAGTTGGCAGGGGTTTGGCAACTGCAACGTGAATGTCGTCTACCTGGACGTTAGGTTTGCACTTTTGCTGGCATCATCGTTGTCATCATCATTATGAAGTTAATGCTTAGGACCAGCTACAACCTCCAGCTAAATTGAGTTATCTGCATTTGAGCTGACGTGATATGTGAAGTTTTGGCAAAACTTGAGACATAGCCGGAAAGTAAATTAGTAATCAATATGAAGAGATTGAAGTTGCCGCCGGTTGCAGTTGCCTGATGCCATTAGCTGCACTTGCTACTCCCAGCTCGATGCTTTAATAAGACGCCAGCTCAAAAGATCTCCTCATCCAGACATCACTCTAGCATTAAGTAAAAACTTCCAAGTCTACTGGCTGTTGATGAAATGCTACAAGGGCTAAGAGTACAACATCTCCAGCATCTTGTGGTACACATAAAGCACTTTGTATGCATGTCGGGGAATTGTGGGCGCTTTGCCTTCGTCTTTACATCACCCTCGTCCTGTGTTATGAATATAAATTTATTTCCCACGTCACAACACAAACATGAGGCAGTCAGCGAAGCCAACATACAAGCACACAGACATTTCACACATCGCGCATAATAATAATAATAAACGATAACGAAATTTACTTCCTAGAAAGCCACATACACATCTGTATATATATAGCGCGAAGGGAGATGACTCCAGGACCACGCGACAAAGCGCATCCTTCCTATTTCCGGCGTGTGCTCTTTATGAAATTTTATGTTGCTAAACTAAGAATAGGGATGTCTACTGTTACTCCTAGTCCATGATTTATAATTTGGTTAATGTGCTGGTTTTTGTGGATTGGACAAGTCCGGAACGTGTAGTAAGTGAAGCACAATATAGTTTTGATGGATATGTTTACCAAAGCAAAGCAACAAAATAAAATTGAGTTTGAGTTTAGTCAATTAGAAAATATTTATTTTAAATGGATTGTATAAAAAGTAAACAAATAAAGAAGTGTACTGAAGAAGTGTACTGATTGTACTGATTGAAGAATAAGCTGAGTGTAGATATTCAAGAAAGGTATCTGAATTAGGCAGATATTTAGAGGAAAGGAAATAAATGGTGAACAGAAAGAGCTGGTAAAGAATTACATAAATGACAAGAAAAATATAAGATTAGGAGAATGAACGGAAATAAATATTCTGATTAAATTTAGTTCTGTGCTTAAAAACACATTTTATGGAAAATACCTGGAATATAAAATGAATTAATTAATGTAATTTCTAATTTATATTTAACAAATACTTAGCGTAATTTGGTGTAATTTCTTAAAATATATTCTAACCCTATAATTTTTTAAGTAAATATTAAAAATTAATACCTTCTTACTAGTGTCGTAAATAATAAACTTCACACTAGGATGAATCATAATAAACTAGACCTTGTTAAAATGAAAATAAATCAAATGACTAAAAGTATGGCAGAGTTTAATTATAATTTATCAAATATCATAATTTACAATATATTTATTGATTTATTTTTTTTTCCAAAATGGCTCATTTACAATTCAGTTACCAACCAACCAAGAACCAAGTAAAAAATTAAAAAATAAAGCTAGGAAAAAATTAAGTAAGACTGACTTTAAAGTTTGAAAATCAAATCGGTAATAATCGAAACCCCACAATTTCTGGTTAGTTGTGGAAGGAACCCAATTAATATTCTCTTATAACAAATCTTGTCAATTACCAATCCATATAAAATTGCACAACATTTTGCAATAACTTTAAAGCTTTGCACAGATGAGGCAGATTTGCCAAAAAATAAAAATAAGATGAAGAACATTCTGCAATGCCAAAAACCGCAGCTGCTTGCCATTTTTCTAATACTCGTAATATTGATGTAAGTTTTCATTACGCGTGGCGACAAAGCCCATAGCAAGAAAGTCAGCCAGGAGCCCAGACAGCCAATGTGTCCTGGCTATGTATGTGTGTGTGTGTGAGTGGGTGTATGTGTATGTACTTGGGACAACATTATGATGATGACGTTGACAAACCTACGCACAAGGCGACAAGCCAAGGCAAGGCAAGGCATCAGCTTAGCTTAGATTTTTCTTTTACATTTGTGTGGTGGGTAGGAATCGCAGGAAACTCATCTAGAAAATTGTCAAAGTGACAGTTGTGCGAAAGTATTGTGACATGTGTTTAAATGAGCTGCATTTCGTATATACTTGGGACTTGGCACTCTCTACTCTACTACTACAAGCGGAGCCTTAAAGCCACTTCCGAGTCAACTTAATTTCATTTTGCCTGAACTTTTTGAATGCCAAATGTAAACAGAAGAAGAAGAAGAAGCAACAACAGCAGCCGCACAGACGTTTAGCAAACAAATACAAAGGGTAAGGGGTATTGGGGTAAATAGGGTATTGGGTATAGTGGCACAGGACTCTAGTGGTTGAGTAGTAGACAACGTGTGTCCTGTTTTGTGTTGCCTGCATAATTTAAATGTTGCATGCAGCAAGTTAACTGTTTTTGTATGGCATGCCAATGGATCCTCTACAGTCTGACCAGCTGCCATTTTAAACAAGTTAGACTGTGCCGAAAGTGCAGTAGTTTGAGATACCCAGTACATTGTTTTAAAGAGGTCAACACTTAAACTAAATCCCTAAAATGAAAAATAGTTTTCTACATAGCTTCGGTTAATTATACAATTGCTATGAAATTTTTACCTGTGTTTCTGGACTTTAGTATCCGATTAGATTTGGTTTTCTAGGTTTCAATCTGATTAAAATTGGGCCTCAGATTAATTGTCTATTCGAAAGGTATAACGATCCTCCCGCTGCACATATAAACGTCCCTACAGATCTGCTGTTAACGTGGAAGCTCAGGCCTAGGCACCTCCCCAGGAGAATCATTTTTAGATACCCAACCCTCCCCAAATTACTATATATAGCACATTAAACACTTTTATACTAACGACTTATTCAATTCTTATATTGTAAATTAAGTCCAATTGAAAGTACTGATTTACTCTGCAGATCTTAAAATATTTGTAAATTTATCAAATTTTTTAGTGCTTATTAAAAAAACTAATAATCCCTGTTACATTCATTTGCACACTTTTATTACGCCCTTTTACCTATTTTAACAAGTTGTCAGTCCTGGATATTGGTACTATTCCCTTCGTTTATTCCTTTGTTGTTGCAAAATAGCCGCGGCAACTAAATTATCTGCATTGTTTGCGTTTGTCGTTTGCAACTTCACTCCACGCCTTTGTTGTTGTTGTTGTTTTGTGGCATTTGTTGCAATTTAAAATGTGCCTCGTCTGTTCGTTTAGTGTGCTGTGGCATAAATTTCGTGGCTAAATTGTGTTCCTGGCCTGCCGGCCTGGCTTTTGGCTGTGGCTCCCCGTCTGGCAGACAAGCCGTTGCGGCTGACTAGTTTATTGCGATTTTAATGGAAGCTGTGAAACTCGGGACTCTAGTAACAACAATGAAAACAATTAACTGGATACGTTGGCGGAAGAGCAAAAAAAAATTGAAATTTAGTGCATTGAAATTGATACTAATGAAACCCAAAATCTATGGAGTTGATAAAATGCAAGTTATGGCATAACATTTCAATGATATGAAAGCGCCTAATAAACATATTGCATACCAATTTGGTAATAATGAATAGTTTTATTATATAGCTGTTTTTATTGCAACTACCTCGTTGCTTTAATATTAAAGTCATTTAACTAACATTTCTGATAAAATCAAGTCGGATCTTACGTTTACATTTTTTAATTTTGTTTTTTCGCGTGTGTGTTAGTTTTATGAGCTTAAAATTGATTGGTTTTGTTAATATTATTTAATTAAAATATTATTTTGTGCTAAAAATGAGTTAATAATTTTGATGGCCTATTAAATTATTTGCTGTTCCAGGCACATCTGAAAGCGTCTCTACATTAAAGTCTACCATTAAATTTTATATTTTGATTAATGTAAGTATTCAAAATTTATAAATTTTCCTTATATTCTTCGCTAGTATTTTCTTTTAACTAAATAGTCTTTAAGTTCAATATATCCAAATTAAAGTTTTTCCAAGCCTTCAAGCAGATTTAGCTTCAGAAGTGGAATAAATAGGTAAATCTTACAACTCTACATAGCTTATTCAGTTGCCTGTTTTAGCCTATATCTTAGTCTTGGTTCAATGTCAAGAAGTCGTGAAGGTACGCTCGTTTCGTTTTTGTACTCGACTCGTTAATCATCTGCCTCAACAAATTACGTATACGTCAGGTGTAACCGGTCAGATAAGCAGCATGGGGGCAAGGTTAACATTTTGGATGACACTTTTCTTCTAGCACAACACAAAAGGGCTTTTCATTTGATAAATGATTGCAGTTCTCGTATGTAACGGGTTCAAGGTGACTAACAACTACCTGACTTGGCACCGTGCCCATGCCCAAAATGTCAAGGTAAAATTATGCAAATGAGCGCACACTAAAGAGCCAAACAATTTGTCAGTCGTGCAGTTTACAGTTTACAGCTTCCCCTTATGTGAATGGGTAAAAAGTTTCAAGACAAATCAATAATCAGACCGAAATTGCAATTAAAATACTTTGCCCAAAAGTTTTTCCCACTGAAAACGTGACTGAAACCGTTGCCAGTCGCTAATTAGGCTGGAAAATCAATAAACGAGACCTCATAGCTTAATCCTTAAATTTATCCTGGCCGCTCAAAGCAATCGACAATCCGATTTTACACGCAGTTGAAGCCAGACAACGAGGCAACAGGAAGACCCTTAACTTACATTGCGCATACGACGCGTTGTATGAAAATCAAAGTCACTGCAGAAAATTCTGACATGTTGCATGAAAAAACGCACTGGGGAAAGGGGTGTTGAGCAGGAAAGTAATAAAGGGGATTGGGTAAGGGGGCAGACATTGCATTGGCTGTTGCACTGCAGCTGTGTGTCTGCATTTTGCTCTCTTTGCGCCACGTTGTCATTTAACTGTCAGTTTGTCTGTCCGTTTGTCTGTTTGTTTGTTTGTGTCGCACGGCTGTCGCTTAAATGTCGTTTGGGGAGTACGCGAATGTGTTCGGGGGTTTGCCAAGCGTTGAAGAGGTGGTAAATACATGAAAAACACATAAAAATGTATAACATATGTTTGAAATGTGTCTGTGATTGTTTGTTGTCCAATGCATTGCAATGAGAAAAGCAACTGCAGTTTGAGCTAATTTAATACTCTTTGCCATTAACATCACTTTAAAGCTCTTTGCTGCTAATTACCTGCTTGCATTTAGCTTTTTGTCACCTGAAAAGTACTTAATGGAACTTAAAGCTTAGTTTCGAATTTCGAACAGCGATGTTGAGTAAGCAACTATTTAAGTAGATTATATAAACTTGAGAATTTCTTATAACCATGTACTGAAGTATCATACATGCATTTATTAAGGATGCTATTAAATTTATGCTTGAATTTGGGTGGTTTTTTTCCTTTATTTATTGATTTTAATTTTAAAAATTTGGATTTACAAGTGAGCAAATGATATATGACAGTGTTAAGAGTACGGGCGACTCAGCCTTTCTACTGATAATACAGATAAGGAAATATAATAAATTGTACAAAAAAACCCATAAAGGTTTGGTGGAATTTTTATATCGTTATCGTTATATATAAAATATTTTTATATTTAGTTTAAGTAAACAAAAATTATTTTGTTTATTTATTATTATTATTATTATATATATTTTATTATATGTTATTTTTGCCTTGTCGTTGACTGTTGTTATATTAATTACTGAGATTATAAGAAAAATATTTAAAGTATTTGTCTTTCCCCAATAAAATTGAATTTTATCACGAATTTGGTATGTGCATATTTGGAAATTATTTAGATTTTTACATTAGTAAGTTTGCTGAGTAACCAAGTTAAGATATTTTTAGTACTACCCGCTCTATTTCTCCATTTAACAATATGCCATTTATTTTTATTTTTGTGTTTTCAGATTTCAAATTTAAATATTGGTTGATTAGTTTACGCACACTAAGAAGTTCATAACACTTATAGTCTTATATAGTCTTGTGTAATAACCTAAGCAAATATTTAACGAACCCACGCAACTCAAGTACTCCTTAAGTCAGCTAAGCAAGCATTCAACCAAGATTCGCACTCATATACTTGTACTCACAGATTCATATGGTGCAGGAGTATGTGCACTCACCGCTAAGTAAGTGCCAGGACCTGTGTGCCACAGTCTATATTCAGCGATACGTAAAGCCCAAGAAAAAACTGTTTCGAAATATTTTGTACACTTATAAGTGTAAGTATGTGTGTGTGTGTGTGTGTGTGTGTGTGTTGGTGTTGGCCTGGTTTCTATGTTCGACTTTGAAGCCATAAGTAGCCGGCAGCCTGTCTGCTGTAATATCCTTGCTAGGTTGCAAGGATGCAGCTGCAACAGAATGCCAGCTGGCGCCTTAAAGTAGGCAATGCTTCACTGCACATGTGCGAGGGTGTAAATATTCAGTGCAGCTTAGAACCGAAACCATGCTGGCTAGTGTACGCTCTAGTGCTGTTAGTGTTACTGTTGATTTGAATTACATTCAATATTTTCCAGCATTTTATTTGTCTGCTTCAATTTACGCGCTGTTTGGCCACAAAACCAACAAAGAAAAAGTCTACAGGGTGGAAATTAAATTTAAAAACAAAATTTCACAACAATTTGCAGGCCTGCCGGCACAAACGCTTAATCCTTTATGCCTGTTCCTTTTGGCCAACAAAAAATGGAAAAAATGAAAAAAAAAAAAATACTGTTGGGAAAAAGGGAAGGAAACAAAGTTACCAAATACTTTGGCGCATTCCGCAGTCGTGAGCGCCGTTGGCTACACTCAAAAATGTTTGCTGGCAGCCCAATAAAATCATCAGGATATCCGCAGCCAGAATTGCAGCTGCCAGGACGGCAACAACAACACCAATAACAACACCATCAGTCGCTGTAAAGAATGAGGCAGACGCGACTGCTGCTGTCTTTCAATTTCTTCTTTTGCGAAAAAATGCCTTTGCTTTGCCGCCTCTTTCTTTCTTTTAACCAAATTTCTTTCATTTTTTTTTGTTTGCACTTGAAACATTTTCATAGCTTTAAAAAAGGAAACTTCACAGACGACTTTCCATTAAATTGCTCCTGGTTGCATAGTTCAAGCGGCGAGCGTAGATTCTCCAAGAGACGCCTTTGCCTTTTGCCAAATCAAATGAAATTATTTTCATTTTTTTTGAAGTTTCATCTTTAACAGACAGAGCGAGGCTCTAAATCCTTGACAGGACATTTGAAAAACACGTAACTGTCTTCATTTTTTGACATTTAATGCAGTTTTATTATTTTTGTATTTTAGTAAATTCTCTTAAATACAGTATATAATTTTCTTGAAATGAATATATTATTATTGTGCAATTTTTTTATACAATCTGGATTGGCTCAACACATTTATCTTTACAGGTGTATTCTAATTTTTACTTTTATACCATCATTTTATTCCTTTTCATATTATCATGACCTTGTAAAATTAATTCTTTATTTAGTTATGTCTTTAAATATTTATTTATATTATTTATATTCGTATTGTAATTATAAATTCTATTATTATTTTCCTTTTCATATTATCATGACCTAAACTAATTATTCTCTTATTCAGTTAAGTTTTTATTATTTATTTATATTCTATAATCTAGTCTGTTAAATTTTCCAGGTATTGTTTAGTATTTAATCAATTAATAAATTTTTCGATTTTTATTTTTAAATTCTTTTTATTGTACTCTAATTCTATACTTAAAGTTTTATGATTAAATATTTTATTCCGTTTTTTTTTAAATGTCGGTTCTGTAAATATAATATACAAAATATATGTTTTTATATATTTTCCATTTGCATTGTAATTATTGATAGAGTTGCGCTTAAAGTCTTAATTGGCAGGGCAACACTGGTAGGCAGCCAATTAAGTTTGACTGTCGCCGGTTGAACTTGAGGAAACGCGCCGCAGAGTTTACTTTAGGGAGCAATCAGACTGAATCCCTTTTTTTCACTAAACACAGTCATAAAAAGCATTCAGGACTCTCCACTAGTTGAGTGTCAATGCAAAAGGATGTGTGTTTGGTTGTGTAATTGTGTGCTGCCCACAAAGGCAAATCCTTGCCGACTACGTGTGGCATTTTCAACGCCAATAAAATCACAAAGTCACGTACGGAACGCCTTGGCCCATGTCCATCACATGGGCCCCAACTCCTTTTTGGTCCTTTTGGTCCCTTTGGTCCCTTTGGTTGCTGTGTCCGTCTGTGTCTGTGTCTGCTCTCGTTTTGTTCTGTTTTATAGATGTCCTGCGGTTGCCTTGCCCATATAAGCGTGCGTCCCATCATGTCCTTTATTATGACAAGCTGCGGTTTTTGGGCTTCCCGGTTTTATTATCGTTGGGTTTGTTGTAATAAGTCAGCGTTGTGTTTGTGTTAATAGTTTTTGTTGTTGAACATATTTATGGGGCGAATTTGTGGTTGAGTGTGTTTGTGGCATAGTTAGGGATGGAAAGTATTGTTGTGTATACGTGGTAAGTAGGCAGAATTAATGTCTGGAAATATGCCTAACAATTGTTGCTTTAGCATTCTTTGGGACTAAACTTTGCCCTGCTAGCAAGTTTATTGTGATGTATGAGCTAAAAATAAAGATGATTTGATTTGGGAAAATACTTCAGATTGGCTAACAGATTATTATGAAGATAAACTGCTTGAATATTGTTTATTTTCCGATGTTAAAGCAATTGATTATTAAGGTTTATCTAAACTATCTGTTTATTAAATAAATAAACTTTATTTGGCTTTTTCTATAATTACTTTGATTCATTAAGCGGTTTCTGAATTACTCTTCTGTCTGTTATTATATCCTAGCCTGCATTTTTATTTTTTAGCTAAAAAATTGTTGAATAAATTAAATGTCTGCATGCACTGCACATTTTAAGCTTAAAATCGTGACTATCTATAGTATATTTTAATATGTATGTAAACAGCTTATGAAATATGCTCTTTCAGTGAATTCGACATATTTTTTGATTGCTTATTTATACATTATATGTATCATATATCAACAACATTCATAACTTTAATAATTCTCGTAATCCTTAATATATCAACCACTTTCTATTTAATCGATTTTAAGTTGGTTATCATGTGAATTTGTCAATGAAAACATTCGCTTGACTGCAAGTGCATTTCATGTTCAAATCAAAGTAAATGTTGGTTGCCAGAGTCGCTTGACTATTCTTTGATTTATTTGTCTATCTCTCAGTCTGTTTAGCTTTGTGAATGATGCACACAAACAAAGAGCGAAATATAAGTACAAGGTTACTGGCAATTTTTCAATGATGGTTGCTTTAAGAATTTATGAAAGCGATGAAGCTGATTTTATGATGGTAACCCTGCCAACTACTATCTGAGAGCCAAAAGCAAAGCAAAGCAAAGCGCAGCGAAACGTACCAAAGCTGGGCAAACAACACACAGAACTGAAAACAAAGATACTTTTTCCCAGGATTGCTACAGAGCCACAAAGGTTGCCAATGCCATTACCACAGCCAGTGCTGCACAATTCAAGTTATTGTTGTTGTTGTTGTTGCGGTTATATCCTTGCAATGATTTTCAGCGCTGTGTTTACCCACGTACAAAGTTCCACGCAGTCTATGCCCCCGGCCGCCTGACTCACTCCCCTTGCTGCCTCAGCAGCTCACTGAGCTGTGCCAAAACCCGCGGCCCTGGCCAGGAATAAATTATTAAATCATACACAGTTTTAGTTTAAAGCAAGCAGCTTAAATTTCACCTAGGTTTACCCCGCACACAGAGGAGTTGAGCCTGAGCCATTTATGAATATGCAGTGTTCAAATTTCACAGTCAGCGCTTTGCAAATCTGCTTATGAGCTGCGTCTCCGGTCACTCAAGCGCCTAATTGAAGTTGTGCCAGAAAGTATAGCATATCAAATGGGGCAGCAGCTAAAGACGGCGATAAATTCGGTAAAGAAATCGCTGGCAATCGATAATCGCTTAATTGGTCACGTGATTGACACATTAATGCAGTTGCTGGCATCAAGAAATGAAAAAAAGAATAAACAATCCAATTAAATGGAACCCACCGTCATATACTCTGTTTTCATTTTATTGGCCTTTGTTTATTTGCTGTGAAATTAATTTACACTTTTATCCTCTTACAGGTATCACTGCTGTTAATTAAATGATGAAAGAGGAATTTTAAATAGTTAACTACTTATTATTGATGGTTTCATATGATATGGTTTTATATGAAACAGAGTATAATATATAAAGCTTGTCTAAAGACTTTTCAACTGCACAATAGAAAGTGGTGTGTTTTCTGAATAAAGTAAAGGACAAGACTCAAATATTATTTGCACATTTAAGGCGACTACACAAACAGACCCGCATCTGCTCTGATTTTTCCTCTTTGAAACCTTTTATAATAACTCGTTAAAGTTTAATGTTTCCACCTTTTTATGATTACCTGTACTGGACAAACATAATTGCCAATTGCAGAGCATTTTTCAAATATTTTGGCTGCCTTAAAATGTAAGCCACGTAAATTGTTCACATATGTTGACATTTTACATGATAGAGAGCCATAAAATTCAGTGTTTCTTCTTCTTTTTTTTTTGGGTAGTTGGGACCATTGTAAATAAAACATTGTAAAGAGACAAAAGGCAAGTGGCATAAAATGAGCAGCGACCAACTCATAAAATAAAATGACAAAAAGTCAAAGCACAAGCCGCAAGTGCCGTCAAGTGCGAAATTTAAATTTGCATAAATTATACGGCAGAATAAAAACAAAAAAAAAATATATATATATGAAGAAAAAAAGGACGACAAAGACATAAGGCACATTTAAAAAATTGGTGGAAAATCATGAAAAATATATGAAGTAATCAAAAGTTGCACATAAACTGGCTCAGGGGCAGAAGCTGACCAGCATAAATATGTGAATAGGTCAAGTAATTTGTTGAAAGGTTGCCGAAATTCCAGTACCACTGAAATATTCAAAAGTTTTTTAGATTAATAATAAATGTCAAGATTTGTTGGTATTTAGAATTAACTGTTAACTTAAGTGTTGATAAAGTGCTAAAAAATTTATATTTAACCAAGGTAAAAATTTTAACAAAAGACTTATTTAAAAGATTAAAATTGTATTAAATATATTTAAAATATAGTTTTTTAAATTAGTTATTTTATTAATATAAAATATATAATGAGATTAATAGCATTTATTGTTATAAATTTCAAAGTGACAATGCTATTAAATATTGCCTATCATTGTTAATATATTTACAGAATCTTCAATGTTATCAACATAACTAATAGTGATAAAAAACATATCTTATGAAATCGGGTTCATTTTTATGTTAGTATTGTGTGTTGCACTCATAATATTATCTTAAAAAATTAAAAATAAAATTAATCAATATTCGAATAATTCGCTGATTATTTAAACGACATTCCGCATGGTAATCGGCTCTAACAAGAAAACCACAAACTACGTATGATTAATGTGGCGTCACTTTAACTTTTCTTTGATTAACAAGCTACATTTGTTGGTATAAAAAGATGTCGGCAATATCAAATAAGGAATCCTCACATATTCTTAATCCTCGTCTAGTTACAAAGGCTTTTGTTTCTTTACTTCGATAAAACTCGCATTCGCAGCTCAAAGAGATATTTTATCTTTTGTGAGAGCATCATCGTTGTCATTAGGCTTGCAGTTTTTTGTTATTTTTGGCTTATGTCTGCATAGTTTTCTTTCATTTCTTTTTAGGTGCATTGCACTCTACTGAAATCACTCACACACAATCTCTGACACACACACAACACACAGCACACACACTCTCACACTAGCCGTGATGCTGCAATTTTAACACTTTGAAGTCCAGTTTGAATTTGGCCATTGGATGGTGGCATTTTTTTCACAACTATATCTACTCATAGAGGCAGCTGACCCGGACGAATCCTGTGGTGCTTTGGTGCTTTGGTTCTTGTTTCCTTTTGCAACTATTTCAACAAAGCGCAGTGCAGTTACTTTTATGTTTTGTACGTGCCTCAGAAAAACGACAGCTGAGCAAAAACGCAAAAGAATCGCCAGCTATGATGATGTAGCACGTGTCAACATCAGTTGTGACTGCTACTGGCACCGAGACTGAAGCTGCAACTAGAACTGTGGCAGGGATTGGGCCAGGGATTCTGGATTGGAGCGACGCACAACATGACCGCCTGTCATCATAAATGTCAGAGGAGCTCAACATCCAGAGGGGTAGCATAAAAATAGAAGTAGAAAAACTAGACGAGACATGCACTGACATGTTTCTGCATATCAAAGTGAAATGAGGATCTGTATAAAACTGGCCAGGCATTATAAAGCTTATACATATGTACAATTGATTGGATACTGTTTTTTAAAGGCCGACTAATGATATTTTTAATACCATCTTCCGATTCAAAACTTACTTGGAAATCTGCTGAAAAAATGTTATTTTTTTTAAATTTATTATAATGCAGTTGTAAGTAGAAATAAAAACATTTTAATAATTTATAGAATATTTAAGGGATGATAAATAATTTTATTTTTAGCTGAACATTAAATATTGGTGAATAAAGTAAGCACTAATGAAAATATTAGATTTGGAGCTGTTTTTTTTAATTATTTAAATTGTAAATCAATTTATTCATATTGAAGACTAGACAATTAACTAAAATTAATTTCGATGTAGCAATTTATAATTGATAAAATTTTAATAATTTGTTCTTATTTAAGAAAAGAAACACACTTATAAAAAAGGAAAAGAATTATATTAATTAAATTAACTTAAATCATGTATTAAAAATACTTATATAATACCTACAAAATCTATTTACCAAATAGCCAATGATTTTCTTTTTTTTTTACTTAATTTATAAATATAAAAATCTAAATATATTTATAAAATATAATTTTCTGTATTAATGACCATATTTATTTAAAACAAATATTTGGAATATTTTTCAATTTGTTTATTAAATTATAAATCAATTTAAAATGATTTCAAATTTGCTTATAATTATTTGCTTTGACAGGAAATTTAATTTTTACTCCATTTATTTATCAGATTGTCATATTGACAGCCAAATCGCTGCAATTTGTTTATAGAATCAACAAAAGAATTAGAAAATTGACCATCGAAATTGTGTTTGGCATAGTTTTGACAGGCTCAATGGTCGCTGCCCAGGTGCTCAGGTGAACCAAATTAATTGGCACCAATGTGGCGATTGGGGGATTGGAAATTTTGGTGGCTGGCTGCCAAAACTGTCAGAAATTCAATGCGCGTGGCTCCGACAAGCATAATTTCAATTAATAATCAAATCGACAATCCGGACACGAACTTCTCCCTGCACAGAGCCCAGAGGTCTGCCTCTTCGTCCTCGGCATGCAGACAACATTGGCGACTTTACAAATTGAAATTAACATAGTGTCGGGGGAGAACAGGTACAAAAGTAACCAGGTCATTGTGGACAACGTTGAAATTAGAATAAGTTTTGGGTTGGAAACAGTCTCAAACAGCCAGTTAGGCCCATCAGAATTGTGTTAATGAAGGCCTCACTGCCTGCCAGAGGAATCTTTATTATTTTGTAATTAAGTGGCTTGCCAAGTGGCGCCATGACGAAAGACTCCTTGGTCACTTATATGTACATATATATATATACTAAGATCGTAGAAGTTGATAGCTCCTGACTGAGATATACCCTGTTCTCTTGATTAATTGTGGAGTGTGTGCGACCTCACAAATAAATACTACTTTAATGCACATTCAACCTGAAAATCTATTAATTCTGCAAAACAATATTTCAGGGTGGTTTTTAAGAAACATTATTTTAAAGATCTTTATGTGATTGTCTGATTTCTTTAAAATCAGAATATCAAAAGCTCAGACAAACACACAGATGGGCATTGCCTAAACTCAATATACTCCTTTTGACTTTGAGAAAAAGAGTATTAAAAGTTAAGACAACGTCGCGACGTTGATGATGACTGTGGCAAAGAAAATTGTGTTGATTCAATTTGAAAAGCCTCGACAGGCTGTCAAACTCTGGTGAGGAGTACATATAGACTCTGGGAGCCTCGAATTGAGTGGGTTGTGGTTGGAGTTGAGTTGGCTTAAGGTCTGGTTAGTAGAGAGTCAGTCAAGATGACAAGCTATTCAACATTCAACTTGTTTGCGTTTTTGTTTAGCTACTTTCATTTGTATTCAGGCTTTCATGTTGTCTTAAGCTGTTGCCAGGTGATTCCTAAAGGAGTCAACAACTCTTGACCTAAGAATTGTAAAATATATTTTATACTTTGGCAAGTCCTTATAATGAGTGCATTAACAGCTTACACTATGAATATATAGATAGTCATTATTCAATAATGCAATTAATTAATTTGCTTTGTAGCATTAGTAAAACTATAAAATAATTTTAAATAAATTTTAGTCAAAAGAGTTCAGACGATCCTAAATGTATAAACATAATATTTAAATGTGTTTTTTTTTAATTTTGCAATTTTCTATCATATAAGGACTACTTGATCTAATTGGTTATATAAAATAAAGGCTTAGTCTAATTATTAAACTAATATAAGAAATTTGGTTATATTACTAACTACAATAAAAGAATAATTCAAAATTAATAAAAATAAATTAAATGGTAAGGAAAATCGGTTTGGTAGGTCACCAAAAAATTTTAATAATTTTTAATAATTTTTTTTATTTTATGTTATAAATACAGTATTTTAAGATATATTTTTAAAGTAATTCCATATGTCGAATCAACACCAATTTTTATTTTTCTTGGATGCACTGCTGTTTATTTGAATTTAATAAATTCTTATAAAATATTTTTAAAACAGTCACAAACTTACAACAATTTTAAATTTCGCATATTGGCTGCTATCCAAATTCCATTCTAAGCAAAAAGACAAACGACAGTTTAGTCAACATATCAACATCATCAATGCCAAAACAGAAATAAAGAACGTGCCGCCGGCAAATTCTTTTTATGGAAAATCGAATGTGAAGCAAGTGGAAAATTTAGAGGATAAGCGGGGGAAAAGAAACAGAGAAAGGGAAAGGAAAAGCATGCGCGCATTTTTCTTATCTGTAATGATAGATGCCACGCCCACGCACGCACTGCCGCCCCCTGCGGCAAAGCGAGCGACAACAATTTACAATAAATGGAGTTAAAAGTTACAATTCAAACGGTTGTTGGAGGGGATGGGAGATATGGGATGGGGGCGTGGCACATCATTGTTGTTGTTATTGCTATTTTAAACGTGCGATAAGCCGACGCAATTTAATAGCAAAAATAACAATAAAATACGAGACTGCTTGGCAGACAGACAGACAAGACAGGACATGCAGGAGGTAGAAGGCAGGAGGCAGGACAACAAGACAGGACTTCAGGCAGCCTTAGCAAACAGTCGAAAAATAAATGTAGCCGCCTTCAGGGCGCCGTTTCCCGTTACCCGCCCTTACAAGGACACTGGGCGTGAAAAGTGTGTCGTCGCGCATATGTAAATATTTGCATAAAACGATGAAAACAAAAAAAAAATCTGTGCGACAGCCTAATGTGGGCATAATAGCTTTCGATTATCGGGAAACCGAGTGGGGCTTGCTTTAAAAGGAATATTATTTAAAGGGGCTAACTTGAAAGGAAGTCAAAAGTGAAAAAAATACGCAGGTAATTAAATAAGTTAATAAAGATATTAAATTAAATATTATTTTGATAAATTAGATGAATATTTGTAAAAATTTAATGTCACATATAAGTAAATTGAAGTAGTGCTATTTGATTTAAGGATAAATTTCTAGTTTTATAGATATTCTATATTTACAGTTAAAAAAGTCCCACAGTTCCCAAACTTAAGCGTAATTTTTTAAATATATTTAAAGAACTTGCATGTTATTTTTGAAAAGATTGCAGAACTTATTTATCAGTTCATCCCATTACATCTATACAAGCAATTGAACTCAATTTAAGATTGACTATTCATCTGAAATCTATATAATAGATATTAAAGATAAATAAAGAATTTGTATCATTTAAATATAAAGATATATGTAGACTAATATAGAGTCTCTGTAGAGTCGGATATTTCAATAACCATGTTTTTAAAATTCTTAAAATAATTAGAAATTAATATTTAACATTTTTCATTATGACATATGCAGTTTAATAAATTTTAAATCTGCTTTAACTCCTTAAAATGTGGTGTTTAGTTAGTAATAATAAAAACAGAGATATATTAAGAGATTAACTCAGTTTTTAAAATAAAATAAATAAATATTTACCGAATGTTATAAAACAGTTATCACTTAAATAATTTCAGTTAATTTAAATAAATATTATGTATATTTATAAATTATGTTTCTGTTTCAGTCGGCAATTATTCTATTTTTTTTTATTAAAAAGATAACTAGTAAATATTGGAATTCCCATTGCAGCGCCATGTGGCATGTGTCGGGCAATTTGAATTTTCTTTGTTTCTGCGACAATTTCTGAACCAATTTCACAAAACAGTTGCATAGTTTAGATGCTACATGAATAAAAAGAATAAAAAATTATCAAAAAATATCTTTGTGCATGCCTAAAAAGAGTCATGAGAGCCTGGCAAAATGGGCGGTGCATACTTCTCGGGATGGCGAATTCTACAAAATATGTGTGGCAAAGTTTTGTGCGGAACATGTTTGCCATACTTTTTATCTGCGCCCAATTCTTTATGCCGCAGTTTTTTAAAGGATGCGAACAACAAGAGAGTAAAAGGAGCAAGTGTCCTGTACAAAGAAGTCCTGCATTCCAGTATATGTGCGTGTGTGTATGTGTGTTGAGTGGGGGTAAAAAGTTGTAAGTGCATTTCGCATAAATGGAAAATTGTTCAATTTATCGGCGCACAAAAGAACACACTAGCCAAGAACGTGGCCAAGAAATAAGTTAAGGAACTTTATGCAATTGAATAGAATAGATAAATATTTATGTTGGTCAACTGGTTTACCCTCAAAGTTATGCTAAACATAAAGTCTATTCCCGGCTCCTCCCACTCATATAGTAGCCACAAATGAGGCGCATCAAATTTGATTTGATTTAAGCTCTTAAACGACGACAAGAACAACAATTTGAGGGGAAACATTTAAAGCGGTATAAACTGGCATAAGCAGGATAAAGAACCGGGTAAGAAGTATGATAAAAATATCAACAAGCCAGCAATAAAACATTCAACATTCAAGGAGTGCTCAGGGCAGCCAAGTGTACAAGTGAACATTGGACCATTGTCGAAATGACATCAATAAAATATTTAAGGCGACAACAAAGCGAAGCAGCCACATTCGCATCCACGGATGGCCTTCATGCCTCATCTTCCCACCCTATAATACCCACAATCCCCGTTCCTGATGCCACGCCCCCACAGTTGGCAAAACAAACTGAGAAGGGCGCTGAATGGAGAACTCCACTCGACTGGCGCCGTGGCAAACGAGCTTAACAGGATAAACCGATGAGAACTGACGAAGGATGAGGATGAGATTGAAGCTGTGGATGGCAAGACGAGCAACTCACTTGAAGCTTCAGGTTTTCACTCGTCTCGGTTTCAGCTCGACTTTGAAGTGCAATGCAGGAATTTGAATTCAATCGCAATTGCAATCGCTCCCATTTACTTCCATTTCCTCCGCCAACCCCATCCTCAATCCCATCCGTCTATAACTGGCTTTTTATTGCGGCTTCCTCCTCTGTTTTCTTTGTATTATTTGTGGCCGCCTCGTGGCAAGCGGCTTAGACTTGTTAGCAACATCTTCCAACTGTTTACGGGTCTAAGACTCTCAGAGAATGGGCTAAGATGGTACTAAGTTTGTTCGGGAAATCACGGCTGGCAATCAGGGAGAACCCAAAGATGGGATGTCTTTGATAGGCCAGAGACTGCTATTGGAATTGGAATTGGGCAGTTATTTTGAATGTTGACCAAAAAGCTTGTTGTCCTGCGTTGGTTACGATTTCTTATGATTTTCATCATTATTTTAGTAACTGCCTTTAGAAAAAAGAAAGTCTTATCTGAGAGAAGTCTGCATTTTTATAAAATTTACATATTTTAATCAGCGAGCGTCGATTTCCCAGCGGCAATCAATTTGTTGGCAACGCATCGCTTCGTATTTCAATTCAAAAACCAGTTGAGATTTCATCTTTCGATTTTCTTTGATCTAATTTTTTTGAGTAGTTGCATTTTGTATAGTACACATCAAGGCGTGTGGGCTGTTAAAGTGGGCATATAGCTTAAAGAGCATGTCTGATTCCACAGCTAATGTGCTTCATCCTGCTGGACAGCGGATTTGCCAGGCTGTCAACCCAAAGGCATCGGAGGGGAGAATGTCGCGACTGCGGCTTAGAAGTGTGACAGGAAATGATAAATGGGTCTGTTGACTGTTGCTTCGCTTTGGCATTTAATTTAAAGCGTTTTTCTAATAAAAACAGCTCAGTTGACGCCCCCTCTCAGCTGTGGGGAGGGATGAAAGTCAATAAAATATCAAATTACCTTTTAATATGGCAACGCCTAATGAGCTGACAGGCCACAGAGCACACCGGAATAGAAATTGAAATTTTAAGTGTTTAACAGAATTTCACGTGTTAATCGAGCCATGAAATTTACAATTTTAATGCAAATTTAATATAATTAGCCCAAAGGCAACGAACTTTTAGACGGCGCCTAAAAATAACCAATAATCCGGCGGAGATAAAGCTTTTTTTTTTTTTTTTGTGGCGAGGAAGTCCGAAGAGACTTCGAAATGCAATTGGGACATAAATTTCCATTTTCGGTTTTATGCCCTCGAGAGCTCGCAGTAATTTAACGCTAAGTTTTTTGTCCTTTTTTCTGTTTTTTTTTTTTGTTATTTTGTTGGGCAACCCGACGCGCCACAATAAAATAGTAAACATGCAGAATAAGAAAATAAGTCGCGCAAAAAATGAGAAAAGCAACTTGTGCTAAGTGTCTTCTTGTCCTGTTCTATACGGCTCTTACTCCAGTTTCTTGCTCTACTATCTGGATACTGCGATGACCGCAAACTAACAAGAATAAATAGTTAGTTTGCGAATGCCGAAGTAACATACTCTGCGAAAAAGTTTTTCAGAAAGATTTTTCCTATACCAGTTATATGGTATAGTAAACAAATTTTAATAAAAATAGACAATATTAAAATAAAAATTAAAATTAGAGTTGTCCACACAACAATTTGTTTCTCTACCTAGACTTTCTTTTTTGTGTCCAAAAATATATGAATTTTAATTCGTTAATAATTAAATTTTGCTTAACTATTATTTATAAAGTGTAAAAAAACTAAAAACTACTGATTTTAGTGGATGCATATCTTATTTATTAATTGATTTTGTAATACAAAAAGTAATTTTTCTTTCGACAGTTTTATTGTCATTTATGCATGTTTCATATGATATTTTATCACAATTTCAATTTTAATATTTTGGACCAGTTTGGTAAAAGTACATAAGAGCATTATTACATGCACTCGATTGTTAATGTTTATCTAGAATATATATTTTACTTTTTGGATCCTGTTACACAGCATTCAATTGACTACACTTCATAATAAAACTCTAATACCCTTTGTGAGCGTATAAAAAAGGGAAAAGTTTTTTAGTCTCTAACGAGTGGCGCCTCAATTTACGCGGCTTTGAGTGGTTTTTGTTTTGCTATTTATCTTGGCCTGGTTACGGAGTTGTCTTCCCCATAAACCCCCAATGTTCCCTTTTGTGTTAGGGCTCTTTTCTTATTTTGGCGGCAATTTAATGTCATCATAAATACAAATTCAACTTGCTGAAAGACTTTTGCAGTTGGTTTCGCTTGCGCTTGAACTTCATTTCGTTGTCCTGCGGCCGCTTTAATCCTTTGTCTTGCTGCAATTCTATTAACCCTGGACAACCACAAGCACTTCGTGCCGGCTCTCTCTTAGCCACTTGCCACTCTCAATTGCCAATAAATTTTAGCCGTTATCAAGCCAGCCAGTCCACTTATTCATACACGTGCCAGCAGCTGCTGCATCGTCCACAGAAGAGCAAAGGACTCGCAGTAGTGCAAGGACCAAGAACGGAACTGCCCTGACTCTACTCGGCTCACATTATTTAGCATTTTTTTGTAGCGGCATATATAACAAACTATGGACAACAAGGACAAGACAGCATTCACTTTTGTGTGCGCTTTATTTTCTAACTTTTTTTTTAATGTGCTTAAGTTCTTAATAATATTAAAAAAAATTACTTAAAGATTTTTATGAGCAAAGATGCAACCTTTTATAAAAGTTTATTTTGAAAACTATTTCTTTACAAACTTAACAAAATCTTTTGATGGAAAAGTTATTTAGATTAATTATTTTTTTTTATTCATGATATTTATTGTATACGTTTGATCATTCGCAGTTTGTTTTCCACCTAAATACTTATTAAATATATGAAACTGTTATCTTTATTAGTAATAATAAAACTTATTGTTTTTTCAAAGTATTTCTTTAAACAAATATTGGCATACAATTTAAATAAAAGAGATAATTGCTTAAGTACACAGAATACACTTTCATATAAAATTTTATCTTGTAAATAATAACAAATATGATTTTTTAAATTATCATATTATTTATGAGAATTTAAATATTTAATTATATATTTTTGAAGCCCGTTTCTTTTACAACAATGCGCATAAAATGATTTTATAACAATATATCGCCTGAAATAAGAAAAAATTTTATTTGTGCTTACAGGTAATTTCATTATAATCAGACTGATTAAACATTGCCATATGATTTAAAACAAACCTGATATCCTGAAGATTAAAAAAGAAACATTTTATTAGGTAATAAATGGTTCATTTTATTTTATTACTTTGATAAATAAATTGAGTAAGTTTTATTCGAACTCGACTTATATTATTTTAAACAGCTAAAAGGAAACATATGTATAGATACAAGTTTATAGGTATTCTTTTAGCTATGAACTTTCTCTGATTACACTGTCCAGAAGTTTATGCTTTGTAGCTATTTTAAACTCACAGCTAGTGGAATATTGTTGCACCGCATGCCACAAGTCTCCATGGAGCAACCTAGTCTAGGTTCTGGCAAAAACCTCGCATCGTGTCCTTGCACTTGAGCAACAGTGGCAAATGTAATAAAAAATGTAGCGAGAGCGAGAACAACTAAAGAACAAACCACCGGAGCACGTTCTCCAGCGGGAAATGTTGCCTCACGGGTTGCCCGTACGACTAGTAGCACATTGCAACACACCCCGCACCGCACCCCTTGCCAACATAATCACCATCTCCTACATATTGGGGAGCTCTACAAGTGCCGACTTTGCTCGGCGTTTGTTTAGCCCGTTGAGTGCAAATTATTTATGCCACATGCGGGACTCCAAAACACACCTGCCCCAAAGCAAACTGGCAATGCAATCAAAGTAAGCAGCAAGTAAGGTCTGATGAAGGGGAAGGACTGCTGTGAGGGGACTGAAGGGAAGGGGGGGAGGGGTGTGAAAGAGAAGTAGAACAAAAGCCACATTGCCAGTTTCCACTTTCCATTTTCACTCGAGTGCAATTCGGTGGCTTTGGCTTCTCACGCTCTTGCGCCTCGGCCGGAAGTTGAAGTCTTTTGTTTTCATTTCCGTTATTTAATGCAAGTGCCATTGTAATAGCCTGTTCCCCAAGGACTAACGGGTATATTGGCTATATATATTTTTATTTATATTGGCCTACAATTATAACTAACAAAACTATTTCAGCTTGTACTTTCTGCAATTTAATTTAATCCAAGATGAATGTGAAATAGAAAACTGCATTTTATATAAAAATTTCTAAAGAAATGTATGTTCCTTGCCAAATTAAATTGTATATGAACTGTAAGCTGTATTATCTCCCTTAAAAATGTGTATTATATAATAGATATTTTCGAAAACTAAAGTTCCCAAATGGAATATAGAGACTACTGCTGGCAACCTTTAAAGATTAGATCCACTAAACCATTTCAAGTCTAACCAGCTGAACAAAATGAGAAATTCGATAAATACTACGAAGAGAGTATATCACAGTTGGGAAAAATCAACTAAGCTGTTTCTGTTGCCGCTGTATGTGCCACATGCCTTGACTAACATAATATATGACATTGCACCAGCCCGTACCCCATTTTTGCCGCTTTCAACAACTTTTAGCGCCACAAACTTGTTGGCACCTACTTGTCCTTGCTTCGTGGCTTCTTGCCTCTTGCCGTGGCATCCTTTCACCACTTGGCAGCACTTTTCAGGCAGCGCATTTGCATTTGGCTGGAGCTCCTCCTTACGTGAGTTTGTTTGTTTGCCTTTTTGACTACATTTTTGAAATTTCCTTTCTTTTTTCTACTTATTTTTTTTTTTAGTGCTCTCTAAACGAAGTTAACCAGATTTTCATGCTCAGATAATGATTTTCGCTTTATTTGCATGCGATATTTCCCAGACAGTTGTTGTTGTTGTTGTTGCTGATTTTCATCATTTTATGTTTGTTTTTATTTATTTTTATGGTACAGTCAGAAAGTCTTTGTTTAGTTGCTGCATGTAATTTATAGCCCAGTTGTGTATTAAGTTAACTTTATAACGTTTGCTTTGGTGACTATTTAAAGTGTGGTTTCGATTATTTATTATTCTTTTGTAGAGCTTTGAATAAGCACAGATTGTTTCTAAGGTAGAATCATATTTTTTTTAGATTTTTTCAGTTGACTGCATTTTTGTTTTTTCATGTTGTACATATCCCTAGCTTGACCAAGAGATGGCGCTGAAAATTATATGTAGTGTATATTGTATTGCACAGTTGATATTTGAAATACTCCGATTAATATTTATTCATTTATCTTCAAATATTGTCATTAAAGTTAGTTAACCGCACATTCACATTGATAGATTTTAAATTGAGTTAGCGCCAAATCTTCATTTTGATGTTTATAATTGAATGGACTTAGCCAAACATTGGCTTACAATGCCTTGCATGCTGCTTAACCCATTGGTGCCCCGTCCATTCATGAAACTAACTTTCCGATTTGGAGTTGGGGCAAGTTTCAGCTCAGCTGCATTTACGCTCAATCTGCCACACACTTGCCTTGACGGCCACAAATTGCTTTTTAATAACTCAACTAAGCCAAGTAAAACTGGCAAAACAACCACAACAACAACGATAACAAAAACAACAACAATCTTTGCTACTGTTTCAATTTTCCAACTGGCAGTTAAATGAAGGCAACAACCCACAAACTATGCAAGCAAATCTGTTAACTATCCCATCCAATCCACCAATCCTCAATTCTGCCAACTTCTTTACCGCCTGCACATGGCGAAAATCTCTGTTTTTGAATAGTTTCCCATACCATTGAATTCATGGCATACCAGAAATACACTCTCGACCCTTCACGGCTCTGTCGAAACTTTAAAACTTGAGCAATTTGTGAATTTAGTGCCAAAGTTTGGCTTCATTTTTGTTTCTTCACTTTTTCATTATCGTTTGCTGTTGGTTTGTTGGGTCCATATTCTACTCTGATTCTCAGACTTTATTTCGATTTCATTTGCTTTTGTTGTTATTTTTGGTGTTGTTGTCGTGGTTAGCAAATTGGGATTGTTGAGATTTTTAGGGGGCGTTTGTCCTCTGTTTCGAATAAGCAACGGGAAATAGATAAACTGCTTGGACAAATGTTGCAATTTCGAATGTCATAATCGGCTTTTCAGAACTTCAAATGGGAATATTCTAAATAAGCTTAATGCGTGCAATATTTAATTGAATAATTTTAATTTGAATAAGGTGCTTGTTTAAAATAGTATTATTATTATATTATTTTAATAGCAACGAAATAACAGAAATAATTTTAAATTTATTTCTTGGTTAACGAAATAACACCTTTTCTAAGATATAATATTGTCGATTGCTTAGTAAACATATAAATAATAATTACATAAATTTAATAAAACTATGCAACAGCAATTTATATCTCAAACTTTTTAGAGTCAAATGATGTGTAAAATGGATAACTGATTCCGAAAATAAAATTAATAAAGTAAATTGCTGGGATCGTTTTCCAGATAATCGAAAAAAGCTACATTTTCGACTTTTTGAAAAGGTAGCTTTGGTAAAGTTAATATAACTCCGAACATAGTTTATTAATATTAAAGGTGCTTATAAATATTTGTAAAAAGTTAATAAAACTGCCTATTAACCCGCTATACAATTTTTTTTAATTTGATAATTCGCCTAGAAGTTATTAAAATGAAAATATTGCATAAAAATATGCCCATTAAAAAAAAAAAACTATTTTTTTTTTTGCAATTGGTTTTTGCAATCTCGAATTTTAGTTTTTTATAATAATTATTAAATGCCTCAAGTTTTAAGAATATAAGATTCTGAATTTTTTGAGCTGAAAACTACTATAAACACATAAGCCAAATATGAAAAATAATACATACATATATTGATAAAAATAGTATTATAATTATTATTCATATTCATTTAGCAAATTTAATTAATATAAATAGTTTTCAATGTTAAAATGTCCAGTATGCATTGTTATCATGTATATAAACGATAAATAAAGAAAAAATTTATTTTTCATAAAACTTTTATATTTCTTACTTACGAAATAATTCCAATTACATTAATATAGTGCCATGTCCTTGAAAATTGCAATAAAAATGTGTTAAAAAGTCTATGTCCATATCGCGCTTTCTATCTATTTCTAACTACTATGCACACCGCACAATATAAACAATTATGACTATGCACAAACACCCACACCACACACACGCATACCAACAAACAATAAATGCAGTCCGCTTAAAAGTATGCAACATAAAATGAAATTACATATTAAGCAGCGACACCCACACCAAATGCCAATGGGCATAAGGAGCAGAAGCAACGGTAAAATAGGGACAGCCTGCCAGTAGCAGCAGCAACAAAAACAACAATAACAAAGAGCAAACACTAACAACAAACATGAAATGTTCCATATGCAATGCAACAAACACCAACAACAAGCGGCACATTTTCTTTTTGTGGTAATAAAAACTAATTAAATCTGCACGAAAAACATGCCAACAAGCAGAGACTCCTTGTTATTGTTGTTGTTGCTGTTGTTATTGTTGCTATAGTTGTTGTTATTGTTGCTTGTATGTAACATGTTTCAACACTTTACGTCTGGCCAGGACCAACAACTTTTGGCGGCTGCAAGGGGAATTCAAATCCACATTGAAAATTTAATAACCAAAAATTTGCAGCCAAGTTTCGTTTCGTTTCGTTTTGGTTATTTTTTTCCCCAGCCAAATTGCAAAAGCGCGCTGAGTGTTTTCCTCTAACCCCTAACTTCAATTGCCACTCCACAAACTCCCTCTTAATCTATCTCCATTCTTTGCTCTTCTTCTGGTTTACATGCATGTAGTAACTACCTCTAATTGTTGTTGTCGACGACGCTAGTTGTTATTGTTATACCCTGTAGCAATTGAGCTAATAGTGCACACAGTAGGATCGATAGTATCAATTTTTGTTTAAAAGCTACCTATATAAAACTTATTGAAGATATAATGATGAAATATCATTAATTTGTTATCAAAAAAAGTTTTTTCATTTATTCTTATCATAGAAAATATACTTGTACTGTGGAAATATTCACTTCTTTGCAAAGATTTAACTCTGTTTGTTGAATTAAATTTTTTTTCTTATCGAAAATTTTCTATACTTAACAAAAAATCTTTTTTTTTAGATCAGACTTTTTAAAGTATTTTAATAAAAAATATTTTTAAATTAGATTATTCATTTACAAGCTACAATTAAGAATTTGATAAGCTTTCTCCAGGGTATACCATAGTTATCCATCATCTGCGCCTTCTCGTTCAATCTAATTGTTGCTGTTGTTACGATTATTCATTTATGTTTTATGTGGCATTGCCGTCGAATGTTTTTTGGCACTCGGCAGACTGACAAAACAAAAAAAAAAAAATACTTTTTGGCAGACAGTTGCAACTTTGATTGTTGTTGCTATTGTAATTATTATTGTTGGCACTTTGGGCTTGAGTTGTGCTCGCATTGTTGTTGCTGTTGTTGTTAAGTAATAAGCAACCGCAATAACACTAATAACAACAACAGCAAAAAACGTTCTAAATATAAGTTCCCTACTGTAGTTTACTCTGTCTGCCAGTCTGATATTATTTGGATAATTGTAGGAAAGAAAATGGGAATGGAAAAGAATATCTTGATCTAATATTTTTAAATGAATTTATGTAGCTTACTAACGCAGTCAAAACACAAAGTTAAAAATTAATTTCAATAAAATTTTCAAATTTAATTAAGATATTATATAAGGCGCCTTTTAAATGACTTCTTTGTATATATATGCTTTAAGAATATTAAGTATTAGGCAATATATCAGCCCGTCAATCTAGCTTTTTTATTTTCCTTAATAATTTATTAAATTTTAATTGCCAGAAATTTTTTTAATAACAATATATTCTATTTTAAATTAATATATTAGCCCGTCAATCTAGTTTTACAATATATTAATTTTTAATCGCCAGGCAGTCTAGAAATTTTTAAATGACAAATTTTATATATTATTTTATATTATTTAGGGGCTAAACATTGCTCCTTAAAATAGAAACAATTAAGAACTAAATTTTTTTCAAGGAAATTAAGAATATGCTTTATTTTTAAATAAATAATGTTATTTTAAACAATTTTTAAAATCTGATTAACTTACAATCTATTAACCTTGTTGTTCCAGTTACTTTATTGTCGACATTTCACAGGCCCAATATACTGTTTCTTTACTTTTGTAAGCAGAGTATAACAAAAGTGTCGACAGACGAAAATGTAATAAAATTGTTGGCAAGTCTCAAGCACAAGGTAGAAATTGTAGATGGGCTTCCAACGGCTGCCAAGTGCTCAACGTCAGCACACAACCTCAAAGAACACACACAACACACACACACACACAAACACACTTATACCTATACACTCAGCATAATGGCGTTGTAATGCTCGTAAGCAGGTGTAATTGAATGCCCTGGTCCTTCCCGGTTTCCCTCTCGCTTTGTTGTCCCAAAACTCCCAACGGAGTTTCCGCTTTTGGCACGAGACTTCAAGTGAGCAACGACGTTGAGCTAAAGTTATGTCTATGTGTGTGTGTGTGCATGTGTGTGTGTGTGTGTATGTGTGGCTTTTCCGGTTGCAGGAAATTTCATATGCATTGTGGCACGGTATTAAATGTGATAATTGTATTAATTGCCGCCTGTGTGAAATTTTGTTGGCAAGCTGTGAAAATTATGACTGAAAAATGGGCCAAATAAAGGCAGCTTTTGAAACTGAATGAGACTGAACTCAAAGTGAATTAATTATTAGAAATGTGGCAAAAAGAAAAGCATATTATGTGAAAATATTAATATTTTAATTTCGGAAAAATAATTGAATTTTTTCCTCTCTATATAAAAACATATAATTTTATGCTTATGACATTCTTAAAGCGCAGCCAAATTAGGTCGCATCTAAAATATATATTTTCATACTACATATAAATAATTTAAGCTTTAATAAATAGCTAAAAAAAATGTGTACCAATCGCATTTAAAGATATTGATTACGATATCCGATGCCCTCGCAGCTGATTATCGTTTGTCCAAAATCACCATACTTAATGTCAAACTTGACGCCAGTCATTTTCTCAGTGACATAAATGGCGGTACGTGTATGCTTGGTTAACGCTCCGGCTCTAATCCGGGAACAGCCGCTGGCCAATGCCATATAAATGATTAACTGATCCTGCATATGGTTGTCTACACAGATCTCGTTCTTAATATAACCTGCCAGCTCACATGATGTATTCGAGCCAATCATATGGCCATCAATATTCTTCTCACTGACAACTGCAACACCCAGCACACATCCAGAGCTGGTCTGACCTGTTAAAATGAGGCCAGAACCATTATTGCGCGACTTTTCCATTGAATGCTTATAGACCTGAATGTCACATTTCTCAGCTGGCCAAAGGCGATGCATTTCCCGTTCCGCAGAATGCTGCATATCGCAGGCAATACTCTTGGGCAGTCGGCCAGAGTAATAGGCCAAGCCCTTGACCAAACAAATATGGCCAAAATCAATCAATTGTATTGGTTTTAAGCTGTGCAAGGGTTCAACATCAAGCAGACAACGTCCGTTGCCGCGTGGAAAGAAACCATAATGGATCACTTGCAGCTCATAGTTAATTCCCATATTTTTTAGATTGGGCAGCAGCACCTCCTGCATATATTCCACCTGTGGTGAAAAGGATACGTTTGTACCGCCTGTGACATCGATGCTTGATGCATTGTCGCCAAAGATCAGCACCGGAAGGACCATTTGATAAATAAGTGTTATACTAGCGGCAGTCCGTGTATCCACTTTATACATGCCACCCTTTATAGTTTGCGGCGTAAACTCCAGTTCCGTAGAGAGTAAGGTGTTGCCAGTGACATCGGCTCTAGATATATCACGCAACAGATTGACGCCATGCAAGTGCTGATGGGATAAGCCCGGTTTGGGACGTTTATCCCGTATCTTGACCACGCGTACCGGTCGATTCAGTATAACGCTCAAGCTAATAGCATTCCGAAGAACCTGTCCGCCACCTTCCAAATAGGAGCCATCAATTTCCACAAAGTCAGTCATTCCAGGTGCCTATTTCAACAATATCTTAAATGTTAAGTTTTTATATTATATTTTAAATGTCACTTTGCTTTCTACTGGGCAAGGGCTGTCTCTATATCGAAAAAAGCTAGTATCTGTTATCGATAAGCGTTACAAAACAAATTGATCAAAACAACAATAAAAAAATAAATGATAACATGATTTATGTATGTATATATTATAGGAGTTAATAAATAAATAGATTTATAAGAATTGCATATAGTTCAAAAATTACTCATTTCAAAAGAAAATATTAATTATAATATAATAAACAAAACGAGTTTCCTAAGAATGGAAGTAGCAACAATAATTTTACCAAAGGCCAGACAATATTTAATTATCATAAAATAAATTGATAGCTTTCCAACCTTTACAGGCTTATGGCTACCACTCTAATTTTCCGTTCAGCAGCTAGGTATATCCCTTAGGCGTCAGGACTACTTCAAAAGCAGCTTACTGAGGGCGTTAACTCATTAGTTGAATGGGCCAACGGCGAAAATGGTAATTTAATATTTTATTGACTTGACTGACGTACGAGCCGCCGAATTTCTTGCCTATTAATAGCCAAAACACTTTAAAATTAAATGTAAATTTGCCAAGGCAGCAACAGTCAAGCAAAGGAAAAAGTCATTTATCATTTCTAGCCGCAATTGCGGCGATTTTCCTACAGAAGTTGACGGCTTGACAGGCCGGCAAATCCCTCTCAGATATATTAACAAATAGGTTAAGGTGTAGACACAAGCTTATACTTAAAGTGCAACTACCCAACAAAATTAGATCAAAGAAAATCGAAAGATGAAATCTCAACTGGTTTTTGAATTGAAATACGAAGCGATGCGTCCCCAACAAATTGATTGCCGCTGGGAAATCGACGCTCGCTGATTAAAATATGTAAATTTCATAAAAATGCAGACTTCTCTCAGATAAGAATTTCTCTTTTCTAAAGGCAGTTACTAAAATAATGATGAAAATCATAAGAAATCGTTACCAACGCAAGACCACAAGCTTTTTGGTCAGCATTCAAAATAACTGCCCAATTCCAATTCCAATAGCTGTCTCTGGCCTATCAAAGACATCCCATCTTTGGGTTCTTCCTGATTGCCAGCCGTGATTTCCCGAACAAACTTAGTACCATCTTAGCCCACTCTCAGAGAGTCTTAGACCCGTAAACAGTTGGAAGATGTTGCTAACAAGTCTAAGCCGCTTGCCACGAGGCGGCCACAAATAATACAAAGAAAACAGAGGAGGAAGCCGCAATAAAAAGCCAGTTATAGACGGATGAAATTGAGGATGGGGTTGACGGAGGAAATGGAAGTAAATGGGAGCGATTGCAATTGCGATTGAATTCAAATTCCTGCAATGCACTTCAAAGTCAAGCTGAAACCGAGACGAGTGAAAACCTGAAGCTTCAAGTGAGTTGCTCGTCTTGCCATCCACAGCTTCAATCTCATCCTCATCCTCAACCTCATCCTTCGTCAGTTCTCATCGGTTTATCCTGTTAAGCTCGTTTGCCACGGCGCCAGTCGAGTGGAGTTCTCCATTCAGCGCCCTTCTCAGTTTGTTTTGCCAACTGTGGGGGCGTGGCATCAGGAACGGGGATTGTGGGTATTATAGGGTGGGAAGATGAGGCATGAAGGCCATCCGTGGATGCGAATGTGGCTGCTTCGCTTTGTTGTCGCCTTGAATATTTTATTGATGTCATTTCGACAATGGTCCAATATTCACTTGTACACTTGGCTGCCCTGAGCACTCCTTGAATGTTGAATGTTTTATTGCTGGCTTGTTGATATTTTTATCATACTTCTTACCCGGTTCTTTATCCTGCTTATGCCAGTTTATACCGCTTTAAATGTTTCCCCTCAAATTGTTGTTCTTGTCGTCGTTTAAGAGCTTAAATCAAATCAAATTTGATGAGCCTCATTTGTGGCTATTATGTGAGTGGGAGAAACCGGGAATAGACTTTATGTTTAGCATAACTTTGAGGGTAAACCAGTTGACCAACATAAATATTTATCTATTCTATTCAATTGCATAAAGTTCCTTAACTTATTTCTTGGCCACGTTCTTGGCTCGTGTGTTCTTTTGTGCGCCGATAAATTGAACAATTTTCCATTTATGCGAAATGCACTTACAACTTTTTACCCCCACTCAACACACACACACACACGCAACTATACTGGAATGCAGGACTTCTTTGTACAGGACACTTGCTCCTTTTACTCTCCTGTTGTTCGCATCCTTTAATAAACTGCGGCATAAAGAATTGGGCGCAGATAAAAAGTATGGCAAACATGTTCCGCACAAAACTTTGCCACACATATTTTGCAGGACTCCCCATCCTTAGAAGGATGCCACGCCCATTTAGGAACCTCTCGGGAGTCTTGTTAGGCTTGCAAGGCATTTGCAAAGAAATGTTTTCAATTTCCTTGTTGCTCTTAGTCTTAAACTGTGCAATGCGAGGCAGGTGCATACCCCGAAGGTTTTTTCATGGCTTGACAATGGATTTTTTCAGTGAAATATTTACAGAATTAATAAAGAAAAGTTCATGTAATGTATGCAATGCATTTTTCATAAATATAATTTATTTTCCAGGTGCCCAATTGGAAATGTTTCGTCATTTTCTTCGTACTTATTTCCTTTTTGGGTTAATTTATTTTTCCACTATTTGGCTTCATTTGTATTTGTTTGTTGACTTTGTTAGCTTGCTTTACATAAATTTCAGTTGGATACTCTTCTTGCACTGCGGAAATTGTCGTGAATAGTTCATTTCAGCATTTTACGTTTGCAAGGATTTATTTTTTATATTTTTCAATTTTTTTTTTTTTTGGATTGAGTACAAAACTTTGTCCAAGCAGCTGCGATTGCAATTGCCATTTAGTTTCTTGTAGTTGTTGGCAGTTGGTAGCAAAAATAATTTCCCCTTTATGCAGATGAGTCCTGTTTGCTGTCCTCGCCATCGTCCTTTCTCGTAATGAAATTGACATCTTGTGTCGCGATTTCAAGCTGATTTCATTTTTTCCTATGCTTTATTTCCTTCGCCGTGCTATTTTTTGTGGTTTTTGTTTTGCCAACAGCTCGAAAAAGAAACAAGCAAACGTCATATTCTCATTTCTTTTTGAAGTCGTCCAATTCAATTTCCGCATTTGTTTGTCTTTTTAGCCTGACCTTTTAACAAATGAGCAAAGAATGCACAAAATTCACTTTATAAGATTTATAAAGTCAGTATATACTTATATACTTACAAACTTATCCAAATTTATTGTATCTAATTTAGTTTTTCATACTTTAGATGAAAATATGTATCCAAAACATAATAATAAATTTCCTATAAAACGCTATTCTTAAACGTTTTTTTTAATATTTTCTTTTTGTTCTACCTTATAGAAATCGTAAAAAATGTTAAAATGACATATCTTACAATCCTCTATTAAAATAGAATTTCTATGCAAATAAAAAAAATGTTCCTTTGTGGTTCTACAACTTAAGTTCTTTAATACAAAAGTCCAATAAAAATTATAAAATTTCCCCTCTTTAATTTTCAGAAGTGATCTTATTTCATTAAGGTTAAAAATTGCCCACAGCTTTAAGCGCTTTTTACATATTGTATATAATTTATTTAACCCACTCGTAGTAATTCCTTCCGTCGAGAATCCTTTTCATTGCCATGGCCGCTTATTGGACATATTTTATTTGCCATCATGTTGTCCTCGGGACATTACTCATAATATGAAAAGAGAACGATGCGTGGCACTTCAATTTTTATTAAAAAATTAAAAAAAAAAAAAAACTGCAATGAAACATTTATGAAAGTTGTGTCACGCACCGTGCATGTACACAATAATTAAATTGAATATGGCAAATTTAAATTTTTACTATTATTGAACTTATTTTCATATTATATTTTTTTTGTAGTATTTATAATATGCAATCACTTGAATATGTTGTGTGTAATAAAAAATGAATAAATTAAATGACACAACAAATAAAATGCGGTCGCAGTCGCAAAGTTACCTCAGACTTTTCAGAACAACTAATTGTTTTATTATTAATGCTATGCACTTTTTAAACAGAATACCCATTAAAGTGGGTAAGAGGGGTATGATGACTAATGAGTAACCAATGAGTTAATGTATTTATTCCTAAATATCCATACATTTTGCCATTTAAATTTAACAATTGTAATCGTCAGCGACAGATTTTCATATCTACTCCAAGATGTCGTTAAAAACGCTAAGCTTTTATTTCAGAAATATACACCATATATCCCTGTACATACCAATATATGAGTACTTTTAAAATGATTACTGGGCATAACCTAGTCGAATAAATCGGACTAGAGTCAATTTTTTTTATTTTCTCATTGAATGTTAATGTATATGTTTGTGTGCTTCGTTGTTTATTGTTTGTGTGCTACGTTGTTTAATTTTGTCGCTAATTAAGCATTTAACACATTATATACTCATTTTTTATTGTTGTAGATTTTTATTTCAATTTGCTCACTTTTGAATTGGGCTTATATCAATTTATATGCAATTTGGTTTAATTTGGTTTCCTTTGCAGTTACAACTCATTTCGTATGCTTAAATACATGTTACATAGTTATAGGTGTATATATAGGTTTATATATATATATATTTATTATGTATACTTGTATATATTCATGTGTCTTTATATCAATTGTGTTGATAGCTTTGCATA
Source organism: Hirtodrosophila alboralis (assembly GCA_035043045.1). Taxonomy (NCBI): domain Eukaryota; kingdom Metazoa; phylum Arthropoda; class Insecta; order Diptera; family Drosophilidae; genus Hirtodrosophila; species Hirtodrosophila alboralis. Next base: position 168,980 of record JAWNNH010000152.1, on the reverse strand, counting down.
TACTTGTAACTCATATAATTCTCATTAACATATTTAACAAGTGTTTTTTTCTGTATTCAAAGCAACACAATTTTTAGCTTAAATGTTCAACATTTTTATTAAGTATTTTTTACATTAAATATTAAGCTTTAGTTACAAGTTACTTAAGCTTAAGCTTTGATATATTTTATTGATATTAGCAACTAAAATTTAAACGTAAATAGAACCCTGCTTGGATTATATGAGATTGTAAGTCAGCATGTGAATTGGTGAGGTTAATTACTCTTTGTATTATCTGGAAGGTTTAGGGAGAATGCAAAATTTACTTTTTCTTATTTTCTTGTGCGTCCTGATAAGGACACATATTATGCAAATTGATTTTGGAAGTTTTTAGGATTCTTGAAGTCTTAGAATATGTGTTTTTTCTGAATTAATATTAGTGTTTTATCTATGACTATGTGATTTGCTTGATATTGAGATTATTCTCATTGTTATGTAATGTCAAATTGAAGCTTCTTTAACTCTTTAACTCATGTACATTTTGAGAGTTGTATTATCAATAAAGCGATAGACCATAGATAGCTTTATAATACCATCAATTAGTTAAATAATTGAATATCCTCACAAATACTTTCAACTAAATATGCCTATAGAATAATACTATAATCTTACGCACAAACATATAAATAAATACTTACAGTTTCACATTCACACATCGTTATATATATGTATGTACTATAATTTAAATGATTTTTATTCTCGATATGTGTGGGTTTTGTTCTTTATATAACTCGCATTTTAACGTTGCATACCTTAAGGCGTAAGTATAACTATTTTCAGTGTGTATGTGTGTATGTATGTATGTATGTGTGTATAAAAATGCCATCAGCGTTTAACGCACAAATATATTATCATATAATTATTTAAACATTACTCAACTCGAGTAGATTAAAGTGTTTTAATTTCTGTTAAATTGTTTCATCTTTAAGCACAGCATTTAAGCAAAATAAAATTTGGAATTTGTTTACCCTTGTGAAAGTTGATGAATTTCTTCCTATACAGGTCTAAGCTAAGTTTATATTTGTTTTTGGTTACTTAATAGGGTTTCACAATATTATTGCAGCAAGCTCTGTTTGGCTTAGTTGCATTTTTGTTTTTTTTGGGGGCGGATCATAACTAGGGTCTGGTTTTCTAAGGGCTATACGATATATATATTTTGATCTAAAGCCTTATCAAATAGCTGATAAGTTACATCTGTCTTAGCTAACATACACTTAAGCTAAGCCTAAAACAAACCTCTGATCGTACCGTTATTAACAATGTTGGTAACGCTATTAGCCACGCTATGGCTACTGCGCAGTTGGCGTCGCTGTCGGCGTTGCTGTCGACGGCGCCAGAGGGATTACCATTTCCGGTCACCGCGTTCTGTGTTTTATCTAGGAAGGATTTTTGTTCTGATAAACCGATTTCATTCAAATTCGATTGATAGCGCGTATCTTGGTATGATTTAATGATTGATTCAAGCATTAACGATACAGTAATGGGGAGAAAGAGAGAGAAAGAGAATAAGTTGGGAATCAAACAGAGACAGAAAATGTGTTGTGATACAATGAACAAGGTGCCAGGAAGCTTATTAGAATATGAATGAATTTCTTTAATTACTTACTTTTATCCTGTCCATAAATGGAACGTGTTGAATCGGAATTACCATATCCGAAATTATTGTTACCTCCCTCGCTCCAATGTGTTTCGGTTGTGTAGAGACCCGAAGAGGCTGTAGTTGGAGGATACGAAACTGTAAAAGAGAAAATTAGATATTTAATAGTTGTATGCAGCTTAAAATTATAAGTATTTTTAATATATTTAATTTATCACATCTCGAACGCATCTTTGTTAATATAGAATTAAAGCAACCGTTTTTATTTTGCTTCTAGTCTCATGCCAGCCTTTCAATACAATAATTATACAACTTGTTGAGAATTTGATTTTATTTGTATTTTTATGGCCATTTATTGTTTATTCTTGCTTTACATATTCCCATTTTTATTTACCCCACAAATGTGCCATCATAATTTGCATATAAATTTATCAATTTTGACATTTTTAGCACGTTTCAATTCATTTGATTTTTATCGTATGCTATTTATTTAAAATTTGTACTGTCTGTTGTTTTGTGCTCACTCCCCTTATTTTATACGCCTGAGTTGATTACATAAAATGCTAATTATTTTATATTTTCATTATGTGACAATATGCGCATTTTTCAACTCCCTTTTACCACTACTTATATGCCCGTACCCATAGACAGTCAACAAATTGCAGTCGTCCATATAATTAAAGCTTTCAGTTATTCGACTAGATATTACATATACACAATATTTTCAATTTAAGCACATTTTAATTATGCCGCCCCCAAATATTTTTCTGCTCGCTTACCCAAATTTCCAACCAACTATTTTAAATATGCAAAATCGTTTTGACTGTCAAATGGTTTTTGGTCATGATAGTACTTATTATGTTAAATGTTGAACGTCGAATTTGGAATCTCATTAGAAATTAATTAAAACATTGATTTTGGGGGACACTGAATTGAATTGTAAATTTTATAGCCAATGATGTAATGAAAATAAAAAATTATTTATATATATAGATGGGTTTTAGTTTCATATGACCATTAAATTGATATATCCATTTTTATTATTCAGAATGGAAAATTTTCCTATTACTATATTAAATCCTTCATAATCCATATTAAAAAATCTTCTTAATTTAGTGAAAAATTAAATTAAAATATCTTGTTTAATTTGTCAGGTAAATTCTCAAACAGTACCTAAATATAATTAGTACAAAAAAAATGTTTATTATAAATATCAGACATACTTTTTAAAGTTTAAGACTCTAAGAATTGTATAAAATTATTGATTAATCTTCAAGTCCTCTTTATTAACATCTAATTTTAATAATATCTTAAATTTAATTGTGCACCTGCTTTGGCAACTTTAAGCTGCCCTCAGCCAATCCATCACGTAATTAAACTAAAAACGTGATATTAACTCACAACTTGAGTTACAAAATTGAAGCGTTGCAGAAAAAAAAAGTTGCACACTTTTCATTCTATTTCAGAGGAAAGAAATTTAAGTTTGCTTGAGGTTTGCAGCTCATGTGTGTGTATCCCCATAGCCTCCAACCAATGTCTCCAGTGCCCCATTCCTGCTCGGGAAAGAACTTCTGTCAGGACAATCCTGCAGTCCTGCTAGTTCTACCCATCCCAGCCAATTCCACACCTCAGGCAGGGCACGTGACTTGATTTTCAGTGGCTTGATTATGGCTCAGCCGATGCTGGTTGGGGGTCTTTCGTTACGGCTAAGGACCCAGCAGGGCATTGGAAGGTGTTAAGGATTCGACAGGCTCCTTGAAAAGTTCAGGACTCTCTCTACCTCTCTCTTGTACGTTGGTCAGCAGCCCGTCAGGCAATTAAGTCCAACCATTTCTGGGCTATTGCGGTTGAGATTTTCTTTGTTCTGTTTTTCGACTTGCTTTGTTCGCCTCAATGGCTAAATGGCCAAAATTTGTCAATTTCTGTTAAGGCCAATGCGGCAGATTTCCAATGAGTTGGGGGTTTTCTATTCTTATTGGACATGAATCTCTTAATTAGCCGAATTGTGCTTAAAATTGCAGCAATGCCCATTAGATGAATGAAAGATTTAAACAATGTTTTGTGGATTTGTATAAAGCAGAAATGTAAATTGGTAACTAGCAGGTGTGAAATGTTTGAATTGTAGAATATTTACTGAATAATGTTGAAATGACAATTTTCGTATAATAAATTGATGAATAAGTGAATAAATTAGTAATAAAGGCTTTGCGATATTTTAAGCAAGATTTCTTTGAAACATGTATTGCTTAGGTAAATTATAAATAGAAAATAAATTATTTATAGCATTTTAGAATTGTCTGAATATTATACTCAATTATTGTTGTATGTTTTCTTAATTAAAATCTTTTCCCAAGACTTTTTCTGTTATTTTGTAATTATAATGTACTTAGTTACTCGCATGCAAATTTATTTGCCTTAGCAGAATGGTACAATGCAATATGCTGACTTTGTTGTGCCACTTAAAGTTGTACCACATTGCGTATGCGTAGCATATTTTGCTCAACCCCTTCAATTTAACCAAAAACTTTTGTTTGGCAAACAATTAAAAATGCATTTTGTGGCAACTTTTTCAACAAGCTGCTGAGTTGAAATTGAAGTGCTGAGTGCTTAAATGTGTCATATTCATTGTATTTTGAGTTATTTTTCTTACCATATAATCGTATAATGCCATCCGTTTCGCCTCTGGGATTCTTGGCTACACATTTATAGATGCCATCATCGCCGCTACCCACATTAATAATTGTCAGTTTCATGTGGGTTTTATAAGCAGGCACGCCGACGCTTGATTCGACTCTACAAAAAAGAAAATAAACATAATATTAATTTTAGAGACTTTTATTAAGTTCTTGCTAATTAAAGCCTGGTTATAAAATATATATTTTACTTACTTGTATTTATATGAATCATGTATGATTGGTCCCTCGCCGCGTGTCCAGTAATTCAAGGACGTTGGATGCGCCTCCGTAAAACATTCGATTGTAACGTTGAAACCTTCGGGTGCGCCAACCAATTGATGTGGTATAAGCAACATGGGCGGAACTAAAAGAAAATTAAAAATATAAATTAAAATATTTTCTTAATAAGCATAATTTCAAACCCAGTCGCTTTAGCTTAAGCTGGGATCAATTGAAATTAGGAGCTTGAAACAAAAGAATGTTTAACACCAATTTGTAATTATAATTATTTAATTATTATTATAATTAAAATTATTTTTTTTTAGCGTATTAAGACTCTTGAAGATAAGCTCTGTCAATCGAAATAAAGCTGGAAGCGAGAGTTTTTCATATTTATTTCTCATATGAATTCTCGTATAATAAATTATTTATAAAAAATTTTAAATGTCACTAATTATATTTATACTCTTCGTACCATTATCATTGTGAATTTTCAAAAATAATCCCATTAGCTGTGAATACTTCTGTTTATCTTACTACCCAACCATTCAGGGTATTTAATGTTAACTCACCTCACTTAACCCGTTGACAAGTTAATTAAGTTGCGCATTTTGTCACACTTAAGCCGCGCGACACTTAATATCCTTTTGATTAAGGACACTGTAAAAAGTGGCGAAAGGAGCAGCAATAAGTAAGCTCCAAAAAACAAATACCCATCAAAAGGCAGCCATAAGCACAGATACTTGACGACACTTTTCATAAACATAAAAACGTTGCTAATTTGTGTCCAAGCTGATTAAAATTTCAATTGGTTTGGGGCTGGGGGGAGGCAAAGGGAATTAGCAAAGCCCACTAAGAGGAAAACCTCGGGAAAATCCTTCAGGTTTGTTCCGCAGCTTAATTGCCAGCTCGTGGCGGGCATATAAATCAACAAAAGGTAAAAGAGCCAGCGAAATGACAAGCCAAACCCAACGATGAATGGAGGAACCATTGTCTATAGAGGCTGGGCACTTTTTATGCTCATCCTAATGATGATGACAAGGGCCCAGGATCTGGCTGGGGTCCTCACAATAACTATGGCAAATGCAAAAATGTTCATTAGTGCTCATTGACAAAATGCGAGAAAAAAGAAAGACAGAAAAAAAAGACTGTGAATCGCATTTAATATCTTAATTAAAAATGTGCGCCGTTGTACATCTGAAGTGTGGAAAAACTTGTGTGAAAGATATCCCATTCTATTATAATATTTCGGTGTACATTGACAAATTTTCTATAGGTGTCTTTATATAATTACAAGGCCCAAGAGCTCAACAGATGCTCACAAATAGCAAACAGACTGGGGCCAAAAGAAAAAAATGCAAGTCAAGCAAAATACTGTATAATGCTATTCATAAGATTTTTCATGAGCTACGCTCGCTGAAAGAAAAATAGTTTTTCTTATTTTTGTATTTTTTTTTTTTTTTGTACCCACTTTCAATGTGAGTTGTGTGTGCGAACTTTCTCCTGGGCAAAGAAAAGGCACAGCCTCGTATATTTCTGACTTGTCTTGGCTCTCTCAATTTAAATGAAAATCAGTTGCATAAAGAACTATACTTAAGATCTGGCTCGACTCTTGCATTTGCATAAACCAAACCCACAAAAAATAAAAAATAAAAAATTGAACGAGCGAAATAACTTAAATGCATGCATAAATTGGACTTGAAACTTTGTTTGTCAATATGCAGGCAAGAAAAAACTTTTTAAGTTACCAAAATGAATTAAAGAAATTGTGTGTAGCTCGGAAAGGTCAGTAGTTACGGCTGGAAATGTGAAAATAAATTTATTCAATCTAAAAACGAAAACAACCTGCAAGTTTTAAGGCGCTTTAGATCCAATTTTGGTAAGAGCTAAAGAAATGAATTAAAGATAGAGCTTATTAGGTGAGTTGGTGTAACTGGTTATTTAAAAAAAAAGAAATATTTTAATTGAAAATCTTCTGAAATATAAGCAAATGATAGATTTAAAAGTCATAGGAGGATATTAAAAGCAAAAAGAAAACGTAAGACAACAACGGCATAACAAAATGACATATATAAAATAGATTTTACCAAAAAGGCTAATATTTTAATTTTTTTTAAACTTATATTTATACAATATAACTAGGGAAAATGGGAGAAATTTTAATATGTTTTTATAATTTTCTATATATTTATAAATTAGTTATGTCTATCACTACTAAATTATCTTGACGATCTAACTCAAAAGCATATTATTTAGATATGGTCTGCAATTTCTATTTATAAATGTATCTTATTTTATTTATCTTAAGTTTTTCAAGTCGTTTGAAGTTTCGTGGCAACATTTTATAGTCTGTTAACTACCAACTTCCCTATGTTCGTCTTTATAGCCAATTCCACAATCTGCTCACCCTATCACAATGCAATCAAAGCAATCATTGCTATCATCTTGACCATTTTCCCATTACACTAATTTCGCAAATATTGTTCCAACATCCTTTGCTGCAATCAATTCCTTGACTGCGTTGAACAATGCCAGTATACTTTAACTGTAATCCTTGACTCTTTCAACCACCAGCCCCTCTCCCCTGTTCATTCATTCTTACCGTAACGAGGCTTCATTAAGGGCTAATTTTCAAGTTGTTTACACTCAGCAATGGCACCTTGCAATTTTCTACAAACTGCCAGACAAAACTGTCACTCAATGTCCACTGACTACTGAGGCGAAAATGCCAAACCACTCAGCACCTCCTTCTACCCAGGCTCTTAGGATATGCCAGGCTAAATTATTGTTGACTCAAGTCCTTTTTTACAGTTACCTGACTGGCTGGCCACTTAGCCGAATCGCTTGCTGCTTTCTTTAGTTCAGCTTTCACAATATTGTCGCCACTCAATTGTAATTTAAATCAGTGCCAAGGAGTGGACAGGAAATGTTTGTCCTGTTGCCATTCGAAAGCACCCAAAGTCGAGTACTTGAGTGTTTTTTTTTAAATACACTTTCAAAAGGTATTTTAATTTTATTACAAAATTGTGTAACGCAGTTCGTTGTATCTTAACGCATTTATTCTGGATCGGATATTTTTATACTTTTAATTTTAGATTAAAGATGTTGTTTCGGCTATTATTATTGCAGTTTTACTTATGAATATAACACTATTTTAATGCCAAATAAAATATAGTTTTAAAAGGGATGAATTCAATACAAAATAACTTCATAAAAATTAAAATGAATTTATTTGAGGAATATTAATTTCCCCAAATTTATGATAATGATGTAAATCGGAACACAACTGTCTGTTAGCTCTAAAAATATTATCTAAGAATTATAATTTGATTAACTATATGTTCGAACGTTTTTAATTTGTTTTATGTATATTTTGTTTATATTTTAAAATAATTTGTTTATCTGCAAGGGTATTTAATATTCAGTAATCTGATTTTAGCATTCCCTTTCTTTATTTTACCAATTCTACTTTTGTGCTGCCATCTTGAGCTTTTCTGTGCAGTTGTCTGCAATTAGATATTGCTAAAAATGTATACTAGTTGATCTCTGTCAGACATTGGCATTTTAAAGCTCTGCTAAGCAGCGACAAATTGTATAAAAACCATTCCAGAAATTATATCAATGCTGAATATCTGGATTGCATACCAAATTAGCTGCTTAAGTTGCCGATTTGAAAACCAAACTGTGAATGTTGCCTTAAGGAATTCCGTTCCTTTTTTTTTGTTCCAAGTGGCGCAGGTTAAGGGTCGTTTGGAGCATATGTTGTCCTTATGTCCTCATGTCCTGCTGCTGCACAAAGCAAACAAATCAGTATGCAGTCACAATTGTAAGAAACACACACACATACTGGCATAGTCAAACCGGAAACAGGAGCTGAATTTGTTGCTTCCTGTTTGTTAAGCAACGCACGCCACAATAAACGTACAAACACAGAGCTAAAAATATAGTTTAGGAGAAAGAGAGAGAGTCCTGTGTGTGTGTGTGTGTTAGTGTCCTGGCTAAAGGACATATGCAAGCTGTCACAGTTGTTTTAACAAATTGTTTGGGGTGGCTATGCACACTTTTTTTTTGTGTATAGCAAAAATGAATTGGAAATTTGTTTCATCTACTCTACGTATAAAATGTTGAACAAAAATTTTTTAAAATCAGCGTATGATTTTATGTTTATGCCAAGGCAAAAATCGCTTCTACAAATTCTGTATCTGTGGTATCCTGCTTGGCATATTGCAGTTGGAAGACCAAGTCCTGAAATTGGATTTTGCGGCTTGAGCTGCATAAAGTGCATACAAATTGTGGCAAATAGACAGCACTATATTTGTTCTGTTAATTGGGTGTATATGTATATACAGAATTTGTGAATTGCTGACTTTAAGTGTTCATCAAAGTGAACTTGTACAAATTGTTGGAAACTTGCAAAAATATGGATTTCATGCAGATTTATAAAATTAAAAGCAAAAAAATTGCTTTTCTTTTGTCTGAAAATCAATATCTGATAATTACAATAAATAAATATTATTTATTTTATTTATTATAATTATTTATTTATTTATTATAATTATTGATTGTTTTAAAAATTGTTATATGACATTAACTTGCTCCTAAAAATTACTCAATCTTCAAAATTCATTTAAATTTTTGACTGTAAAATGTGGTTTCGATTTGGTGTACAAATAAATTGAAAAAAGATAACTAAATATATTATAAGAAAAAATTAAGACAATGCAGCAAGTGTTTCTGTTTTTTTTATATCTTCTATTTGGATTTGTTTGGAGCTCTACATTGCAAAAAAATCAACTTATTACTGCAGACATATATTTTCAAGTAATCTATTGCATACACTAAATGTTAAAAATTTTTTTTTTTCACAATTTCGAAATCCCTTTTCCAATCTACCTTTCTAAACTCTTACTCAATGCACATTTTTCCATATCAATCCGGCAATCAAGCATTGCGACTTTCTCTTTTTTAATGGCTTTGCTTTGCCCACGTGTAATTTGTATTGCAGTTTTTTGCAACCTGGCCAGGAAAGTTACTGGATACTGACTACTGAATACTGGTGACCGGGAACTGGTGACTGGCGACTGGTTACTCCTCTGTGCCCTGGGGGGGTTTGTTTGGTTTGTTTTTGGTTTGTTTTGATGGCTAGCAAGCGAAATGTCGAGTACAAAACCAAAATAGATTTATGCTTGCGGCATTTTTAAGTGACAGCAAACGAGCAAATTTTCTGTGACGATACGAAGACCCCCCTTTGCACCGCCTTGGTACGCCCCTGCATGTTGACATGACAGCACACGGACAACATGTGATGTGCCTGTCGCTTGTAATAAATCTTAAAAAGAGCTGCACACTGATTTGAAGTTGGTTTTTATTTCTTTTTTTTCCTAGGAGATTTTTAATACTGCGGTGGCAGCCACAAGTGGTGCCTCAAATTGCAATAACGCGAGCACAGTGGGTTTTTTGAGAGAGAAAATAAAAGAATAGAATTTTTTTTGTTAGCATTGTATTATTCTTTTTAAATAGATGGGAATTCACTTGCCCTGTAATTTCCTGACTTAACGCGAGTTTCATTTAGCTTATTTACTATTTTGTACTATATTGTTAAACTGATCCTGATCCGATCCGATCCGATTAACCATATTATAGACCAAATGAATATTTGACTACATAATCATAAAAACTCCACAGTTTGGTCCAATATTAAGGATTGATTATAGAGATAACTATGTATAAATATTATTTAATGTCTTACGAAATAAAGATTTTATAAAAATGTGTCTTTAGTATAGCTTATATTAAGTTTTGCAACATTCGATTAATTGTTTATTTTAACTATTAATTTTTAATTCAATATTCGACTGAATAATATTTTTCCTTAAAGACCAGAAATTCCATATAGATTATATTAAAAGCACTTAACAAATATTTTTATTGAGTGATAGCTATATCATATCACTTTATCAATTCGACAAAAGACTTTAACTTTACTTAGGCACAAAACTTAATAAAAATAGTTTTGGTAAAAGGTAATAATTTTAATAAATTTCATATTCAAAATATAGATCCATGATAATTGATTTCAACCACTGTGAATGCCATGTGACCCACTATCAGATCAACTTTAATCCGCAGCCGCGAAATGGAAATATGAGTTGTCCTGGACAACTGCACAAATAACACACACGTGTATGTTGTTCACTAAAATCCAACTCGACAGAATGTATAAAGGGAGTTTTTGGCCATTAAACGATGTTGGTCAACACGTAACGAAAAATAAATTGAAAGTCCAAGCCCAAATGCATAAACTATAAAAATCTATTGAGATTTGGAAACATTTTTTTTTAAATTTTTATGAATTTCAAATTGTTTTCTGTGTTAAGAGCGGGTAAATGTTAGCCAAAAATAAAAATATGTTCAGTAGAAAGCGTGGGGGTCACTTTATCATTTATCATTTTGGCTTTAACAAATAGTCAAAGAGCAGTAAACTCCCTAGAGTGCTCTTACCCCACCCTTGCCCCCCTTTGGTACTCACAGTCCACGCTGACTTTGATGCGCTTGGAAACCGTTGGGGGAACCCCATTGGATGCAATGCAAAGATAGGCGCCCATATCCAGCCGGGAGATGCGGGTTATCTCCAGCGTATCGCCCTCCCATTCATTCACTGCAATGGGAGAGTTGAGAGTTCAGAGAATTGTCGTTAAATGATTGATGCACTATGGACACCATGTCGGATGGGTATTGCACTTACCTATGTGATTCTTATTGATGGCTATGCGCGAATTATCATCACGTTTCCATTTGATAATGGGTCGAGGACTGCCACTAGCTCGACATCTCAGCGAAATGTTGGCACCCTCACGAACGATAACATCGCTCGAACTCAGCGAATCATCAATATTGGGTGGCACTGTAAGGTAGTTTCAAAATTGTGGGTTGAACCAATTAATTTATTAACCAATGGAACTCTGCAGTATAATATGCCTAAATTGTTATGCCCATAATCCGCTTAAATAACAGCACCACATTTAACTGGAATTGCCCGCAAGCCATTTAAGATTAAAGTCCTTGCATTGTGGCTATATATATGTCAGGTATACTATAAATAAATATACGCCACTATTGTTTTATATATACTACAATAGATTGTCATAAAAATAGGAATTGGAGTGTTGCCGTATTTTAAGTCCCCTTTTAAAATATATGATAAATTCCATTGTTTGTTGGTGTCAATTTGAATGCAACAGGAAATTGCATTTGAAATGCTTTCAATTTTCAATTTTCCAGCATTCAATATGTATTTCATAATTATTTGGGTAATTGTGCACTTGATGCAAATGCGCAACATGTAAAATTAATGATTTAATCGAAAGTTACACTCAATTGTGCAATAAAAATTGTAAGTATTAAAGTTCTTAATTGCGATTTTAATTTATGTATATAAAAGTAATTTTTTAAGACTGTCCTACAATTAAAACATAAAGGTTACTAATAATAAAATGTAAGCTCCTTATGTATTAGACTATTATATTGCTTTAAATCTTTTGTTAAATATGCAAAGAGCAGGCAATAAATTCAACAAATTTAAAATATAGTCAAATTCATTTCATTTATTTTGTTTAATCGTTTTATATATTAATAGAATTAACTTTTTTACACCGCTCTTGATTGCCTATTCATATCTACATTTCTGCTACATTTATTTCTACACACGTTTTCTATTGAATTTTTATTATTAGATAAACATTTGATCAAAAGAAATGCAAACTTTTAACGTTAAATCGTTTTTGGTACAAACTAAATTTACAAAATATTTTTGTCTTATTTTCTTTATTGTTGCGTATACATTTTTTTTAATTAAAAATATTCGCTGGCTGTTTGGTTGAAAATCGCATGCATTTTTAATAATTTGTTTGTTTGCCAGCCAGGAAAATAATTTCGCTTGGCCAAAAGATTCACTGAACTGTGCACTGGACACACACAAATACAAATATTTTCCTTTTGGCTTCTTTGGTTGAAATTTGTGTGCTGTTACTTTTTGTTTCTCACTCTCTACATATATATATGTGTGTGAGTTTTCCGCGCTAAAAGGCATATAAATTATTTTTTAATTCACCGCGTATTTGTACAGGATTCTCGTGTTGCGTTCACCTTTAGGGCATTTGCAAGTGCTTCATGTGGTTAGCCCCATCGTTGATTAGACTTACACACCATATTTGTGGTCTATTTAATATCCTTTTTTATCCCATCCCAAAACTTACCTACAACATTCAGATAGCCAAACTGAGTTTTGGCAGTCACCGTATTAATCTGACACATGTAACGTCCTTTGTCCTCCTCATGCACATTGTTTATATGAAGGTACCAGGTCCGATGACGATCGTGTTTATCGTGCGTGACACTGATCCGTGGATTACGCGTGATCACGTGATTGTGCACCGTGAGTATGGCCGATTGTTCAAAGTGCATCCAAGCGACCTTTAAATAATATATGAGAACAATTGAACAATTTAATTTATATTTTTTTATTTCTACATTGCAAAATGAATAACAAATTATTCGTATGCTGTTCTGTTTCACAAAGTTATACATAAATAGAAATGTTAAGACAGCTCATTTCATCCTGGGCTGAATAGATAAAAAATTAACGAAAAGAAAAAAAAGTCAACAAAAGCTCGTAAAATAACTTAGGAAACAGATTTAACTAGAATTTAAAAGACAAGTCTTGCTGATTAAATCTTCAAAATTGCAGGTATAATTCCAAGAGTTATATTCCGCTCTAAACACTTATTCAATTATATCGTATTCTATTCAATGCTATTTTAAAAATTTCAAAGGATTGCCCAAAACTGAATACTAAAGAATTTTACCCCATTCAAATTAACGCCCCCACATTCTATAAACTTCTATAAAAACGGCGCAAACAAAGTGAAATGAAGCTTGAAACGAGGAGAAAAAAAACCAAAACAAAAAGCAAAATCCTTGTCTTGTCCTTTTAAGCACCATTAGCAGTATTTTTTCTTTGTGGTTCGGTAAGTGAAAAATAGCATAAAAAAGCAAAATGATTTATTAATTACGCAGCTTGTAAGAAATCAGTGTGTAATGAGCGCTAATGATTTGATTACTTGGCAAAAAGCAAGCGATTGATGGGTTTTTTATAAAATAGACAGAGAAAACCAGATAGAGAAAGAAAGAGAGAGAGAGAGAGAGAGAGATACAAAGAAAAACTGCACTGAAATCTGAATGAGCCAAAGCTAAAAGCGACAGCAAAAGTCAACAGATTATTAGCTGATATTGCGCATTCGCCATGTGAGCCAAACTAAGTAGTTTACTTAAAGCCAGCTTCTGGATATCCTGGCAATTACATTTAATGCCAAAGATCAAGCTCTAGTTGGGTTTTCAAATTTAAACACATCATTACCATGAAAATGGCAAACACGGCCATGAATATCAAAAGCAACTTCAATTGATGCCACGCCAAGGACCTCAGAACATCATTACCGAGCACTCCAAAAGCTGGCTCAAGTAGCTAAGCCCAACTGACTGACTAACTGACTGACTGACAGTGCAACAGAGAGCGAAATAGTTGAATGAGAAAAAACTAGATAGTCTTACTAACAAGACGACTGGGCCACCTGATATCTTGACTACATTTTGGCTTTCCATATCCAGGAAATAGAATCAAATTGAGGTGTAAATGAGAGCAACAAGAAAACGAAAAGATGACGATGACGACAAAGCGTCGTACACGAAGAACGTGCATGGCATAAAGTAAATAAAATAGCCAAAAAAAAAAGAAAAAAAATATAACACATATAAGATGGCTCGTTAAGTGACTGTGAGATACCCTGTAACCGACTTGGGAGTTCTATAATTAATAATATCACCGGGTCTTGTCTTTCTTTTATTATTCCACATATATTTCTCTTTCAGGTAAAAATTATTCACTTTTCCAGCCAACAATTGTTAAGTTTTTATTTTTAAATTACTTAAAAATTACTTTAAAATCTTGCCGATCATTTTGTTGTAAAAATAAATTTATAAGAAATTAACCATCGCTATTAATTTTGATTGATTTAAAAAAAGTATTAAATAATGAGTATTTTAGTTATTGTATGCAATAATCTTTAAAAATTAATTTAAAGACGATCGTAGAAGAAATTAAATCTAAATCAATCTTCCAAAACATTAATTAATATCAGAGAAGGAATTTTATGTTAGAATATTTTCCGATTGCTACCTCCTTTATATATTTGTCTTATATACATATGAACAGATTTTTATTGAATTAACAAATACCTTAGTATATTAGAATACGATACACCCAAAATTGGGAGTTACTAGCTCGATCTAGACTCTGGAATCTACACATTTATCAAGGCAGGCAGACTTTGCTGTAAAAGATTATATTTACAGAATATGATCAAAGATCCTTGACACACTTTATATTCCCTTTACGCATTTAAATAGTTACAGGGTATAACAGGAAGAAAAGAAGCTGGCAAAAAGCAGGTAGCAAAAAGCGTAGCTCCAGTCGGTTTAGCTGATGGCATGTTTAAGTAGCTGAGTCTGTAAGCGTAAATAGGACCTTCAGTCCCCCCACTGTCTACCAAATACATACCCCTAACTGTGGCAAACACTGCACCCTCCCCTCCCTAACCCTCCTCACCACCCCTGACAGTGACAGGCAGCTCAGTTACATGTATTGCATGCGTGTAATTCATAGCTATCACCGCACACTCGCACACTCCGCACCTGAAACCGGTTGAGTTTATTTTTATATGCGACACTATGATGCAATTTTCTCGCTTCCGCTTTTCACCAACGCTTCTGGGTTTTCCAATTTTTTTTCTTTCTTTTTTTTTTTTCGTTGTTGTTGCTGATGCTGAGCTGTGAAATTGCAGTCGTGTACGTGTGCCCCCTCATATAAGTATGTTGCATACCGTTAGATGTTATTAAATAGTTTTTAAAGGGGCTACCAGGTTTTTATATACCACTAAATGGGTTTATGTGCTCCACACAGAGGTATGCAAAATTTGCTTAAGTGAGATTCTAATACAGATATTGGTATTGCATATACTCTTATTTGAAATTGGTATGGATTTGAATGTGATTTAGGAGCTGGTTTTTTATGGCTATTGATATAATCTCTGATATTGTGGTAAAGTATTTGCAGAGGGCTTAAAGTTAATGCAACTTGGATTATTTTAAGCTTTATATGAAATTTAATAAATTGCATTTATTTTAGAGTGTTATTGAATTTGACTATGAATTTGTTGGAATTCTCTGAGCAAATTGGCATTTTAAACACAATGTTAAAATTTTTATTTACTTTTGAGTATTTTTTAATTAAAATTATTAATATCAGCTTATATTTTTAGGTAGAATTTAATTTACCGAAAGTTCTTTTTAAATAATAAATTAACATTTGTTTGTTTTACTTAACAACTTTAAGTGAAAGCATTTTGTATTAAAAAATAATGAAATTATTTGATTTTCATATACATTAAAAGCCACAATAAATAATAAATAATATAAAAACATGTAATATTATTGATTTTACCTTTTTGTTTTTTTAAAACCAAATTTAAGTCATTAGAGGATGGCTTTCTGAGCCCTAAGTATAAGGGCAAATGTATAAACGATCTGGGAAAATATCTGATAAATTCATGTCGAATTTTTATTTTTGTAATAATTATTATACAATTCTGGAAGCTCAACTTATAATCCTCAAATTTAATGCACTTTTAATTATTTATTTAACTTACTTTATATGAGCCAAGATTTTTAACTGAGCAACCCAATTTGACATTACGTCCAGCAGGTACAGTTACATTTTCGATGTATTCGGTAAATTCGGGTTCTTCAACAACAGCTGAAAAAATAAAAATGAAATTTCAATTAAAGTTAAATAATTATTTACATACGATAATAAATATTGATTTATTTTTTTTAATTTTTTAAAATATTTTCTTTTTAGCGGGCTTGAAGATTCAGCTTTAAATAATTGTATCGGGGACTTTTAACAGTTGTGAGTAGTGCCCTTTAAAATTATAACTAATAATTCTGCATTGTTCAAATCAAATATCAAAATAGTTAAACATATTAACTATAAATAATAATAATAACATTTATTATTTAATAAGAATTATATATGAAAAAAGAGAATTCTATAGATATATATTATTCATAGCTTAATTTTATATCTAATTTGAAGCATTTGCATAAATAAATAAGTCTTTAAATTAAATGGCTACAAATGGAAGATAATCAAAGTTCTATTGAATTTAGAGGTGTATACAAAAAAAATCATCGAAAAATATGTACAAACAAAATTAAGCATACGTTGACGCACACACACACACACACACACAGCCCTCAATATTTGCATTAAATATCAACAAGTTAAAAATACGCTTCTGTTGTTTTACTAACCACATCTCGTTGCTGTTTTTTCATTTTCATTTTAAGTTTTCGTCCTTGCGTTCATTAAATTTTTAATGACCATAAAAATTTTAAAATGATTTTAATTTCAGTGGCCGCCACAGCAAAAATCTTACCAGAAAAGCTTTTCAATTTGACTGCCATTAAAAATGGGAAATAATTTGTAGTTTTTTCGCGAAGACTTTTAAATACCCTGGCAGACTAATGGAAGTAATTATTATGTTGACAGTGTAAGATAAATCTCTATATTTATGCCCATCAAATTTAAATTTATATAATATGAAAATAAACAATAAAAATAATTACATAGAAAATTATGGCCTGCGATTTTCATCTTTTTTATAATAGTTAATATGTGTTTCAGCTTTTATATCTCGGTTATTACATATGAATATATTAATAAAAGATTTGGATAAATACAAACAGATTTGTATTGATAGTAAAAATAATTTTAATACGAGTTCACCAATATATTGATGGCAATCTCAATAGTAATAATCAACTTTATTAAACTTGGTATACCTTTAGTCATTAAACATTTTATATCGAAAATATAATAAAGCGATACAAAAGAAAAGTGTTTATAAGCAATTAGCAATGTCCTTGCAATAAAACCTGCATTTTAATAAAATCTTTACTTTTATTTCAATGCCTTTTGATTGCTCAATAAAATTAAACTGCCTGTGCAAATATTTATTTGACTTATGTTTCTTAATTGAATTCGATTGCTTTGACTCGAGCATAAATAAAAAGTTATTGCAATTCAATTAATATTTTTTTATTAAAACGCATAAGACGCACGGAAGCAGCAATTCAACATCAAAAATAAATATATTTTTGTTGTTATATTAAAAGATGAATAAATAAGTGTTAAAATTCAAAGAAACGTGAAATACTTAAAAATAATATATATGTGCTAATATTAATAGTCTTTAAATGGACTTAGGGTACCAAACATTTTGTTATATTATCAGAAATCATAAACGTATAATTTTAGCAAACTTTTGGACTACTCACTCTTTTAGCATTATGAATATAAAATAATTAATTTTATTTTTTATTATAAAACGACTTATAAACTTTGTCAACTCTATGAAATTAATTTCAATTTCAAATTATGTTCAATTCTGTTTGTTTAACATCATTTATGGGCCAATCAACCCTCAAGGATGCCGCAGTTTTGGCCATCGCTCTAGCCTAATTAGGTATTTATAATGCCCGCCAGACACACTCGCACACACACACACATACACACAAACACACTTACACACATTTGTGTAATGTTTCAGATTGTACAAGTCACAAGTCAATACAATTTGCTCCGCCAATGCAACTGGCCCCGGGGGTGTAAATAACACACGCACACACACAGTACACCCACACACTCACTCATGCATATTGGTATTTGACATATTGTTGTTGTTAACCACGCCCACTTTACGAGTAGATCCATCTAATTATAATTATTAAGCAACAAAAGGAAAAGTCACATAAATTAGTGGCACTTAAGGCAAATTTATCGATGAGGTTTATTTGGACTTTTGCAGAGGGTGGGAAAGGGTGTCATAAGCTGTTCAAATGAATGAATATTCTTAATCTACATACATCAATAAGAAATTAAGACGATCTACGATACTAAATTTGGCATAACATTTCATAGAGATCGGTTAATAAACACCAAATTATTCATGAAATTATTTTTTGGTGGAAACTGCGGCAGTTCTTGATATGTGGATATGTGTTTAAAAAAGTTTTAAGTATTCTCAAAGCATTGCACATTTGTTTACAGGGTGTCTCCTAGTCGATTAGCCCAATTCTAACGTATTTTTTTTCTGTGCCCATGCACTTGAAATGGAAAACGGAAAAACTGTATAAGTGTGGAAAAAATACTGAAACTGGTATTTGCAACTCAAGCGTGCAACCTTTTTGCAGCAACGTCAAATTCTCTGCATAATCATGGGATTTCAACCATCTGCAATTTTCGCACCAGAGCGCGTGTCTGCATATAAATTCAGCAAAGCCACCAAAAATGTTCAGTTCAAAAACCTCTACATCTACTCTTTAATTGGACTAGTTTTTCCACTGAAAACAACATGGAAATGATAATATCATTAATTATAATTGGCTTAAGTATATTAAACTAAGAGCAATTAAAGAAAACGTAAAATGATTCGACTAAACGTAAGTTTTTTTTTCTTTTTAAATTTATCAATATTTGTTTTTAGTGCTATAAATCGAATATATTCAATTTTATGCTATTTAATTAATGCTTTTGTGAGACAATATATGAATTGGAAATAAGCAAAATAATTTACAACAAGAAAAGTTATAATATAAATTATATTTATTAAAATGATGGCAATCAAGAAAAATAAGTAATTATTATTACACACTTATTAGTATATATACCAAGACTAAATAAATTTGAGTTTTCAGCGCAGATTAAAAACAAACTGAACTATGAATGTGGCAAATTTTAAATTTGAGAATTGAATACTAGCAGAAAATTTCAAGGGCATATTTATCATAAATTGTAATATACACTACTCGTTAAAATATGTTCGATAGTTGCTATGACAAAAAAAATCAATGAGTTTGTAATTAAAATATAAATTAAATAAAGGTACAGAGCAAATATTTATTATACTTTCGTTTATCTGCAAACATTTCAATAAAAATTTTAACTCACATAGTAATATATAATAAAAAATATAAGTACATATTTATTTAATATACCATAAACAAATATTCACTATTTTGTAAAATATAAAATATTTATTGCTTAACAAATAATAAAATTTGTAAAACGCATTTATATATTAGTATTTTCAAAAAATGTACCTTAAATTTTGGATATATAAACATCAGATATTCAGATATTGTATATAGAAACCCTGACACCATATGTATATTAATATATTCAGATTTTCTGCACAGTTTCCCAACTTTGAAAATGTTACAAATTTGATTGCATAAAAAGTTGGCAATAATATTGGCCAGCAGCAATTGATGGACTTGACAAGAAGGGAAGAGGGTATCAATGGGTATGGGATAAACAGAAATGGGCATGCAAATGGGATAGGGAAAGGGGAAAAATAGAAAGGGAAATGGGAAATGGGAACGGCATGATGATGATGCGGTTGATGTTGCCTGTTGCCACATAAATTGCATTGCCTGAATGAATTTTGCGCACAGTTAAGCGACATTTGTGTTGTTATACTCTGTTCTCAAAATATAAAAGAGTATTTTGGGATTGTAAAATGTAAATTAACATGCTTCTTGCCTGTCTATGCGACCTTATATAATTTCTCTTAAAATAATCGCAGGATTTTCAAAATTATTGGAACTTCTACCCCCACCAATGCAAATTGTCAAATGGCAACAGTCTGGCAACGAAGTATACAACAGTCGGGTGCTTTTAACTACAATGTTCTTATTTGTTTTTGTTGCTGTTGCTTTTTCACTAGTGACTCTGCCTGCACCTGAGAACAATGACACCCGGCATTGGCGGCAATATTTAAAGGGAGTAGAGTGTGTGGTGTGTGCAGAATTGGGAGAAAGGGTATCAGGTGGCTTGGCTCTGTTTCATGGCTTTGAGCGCTGTCACCGATTTTCTTTTTTCACGCCACGTAGTATCTGTATCTGTATCTGTGCAGCTGCTAGCTTTCAATTTTTGGCATATAGCCGTGTATCACTTATGACCCGCGGCGACATTTTGCCAACCAGCTGCCACTTGCAAATCCCACCCCCCCCCCCCCTCCCCCCCTTCTCTTACACCCCCTTATAGCCTTATTGTACCCGTATCTCGGTATATCTATCTGCCTCTCTGTCAGTGTGTAAATATGATTGCCCGAGGTCAACCGCCTACGAGTCGCGTGTTATTGATGGCATCAGACTCTTGGTGTCAGCCCAAGGCAACAAGCATAAAGATAGCCAAGATAAGTACGCAATATTACACTGTGCAGCAAATTACGAAACCACAAAAATTGACTTCGCTTTGTGGCAGCCGTTTTACAATGGAAAATTTCATTTTAATCAGAAATCAGTATTGTAAACCAAGACTTAATACATTGATATTGAAGACTATTCAAAAATTATAATTTGCAATGAATTTTTGGTATATAAATATCAAATTTTAATTGTCTGTTGGCCACTGTAACATTGGATTTTATAATATGCTTTATCAACAATTTCAAAAAGAAGGTTTTCGAAGAGTCATAAATGACTTTTGTGTTTAATTTTTTTAAATTTTAAAAGGAGTCAAACTACAAATTTGTTAGGAAATATTTTTTTATGAATTTGAAGTTTTAGTTAAAATAAAAAGCAAAATATCACAAGCCTAAACTCAAATTAAATATTAATAATTGGGTTCGTTTTTTAGAAATTTAGAGTATATTTGGAAAGCGAAAAGCGTAATTTAAAAGGAACTCTGTAAACTTTTTCAAAGCCTTTTTACCGAATTATTTAATTAAATTATATATGCTCAATTCGTAAATAATATACATATTTATGAATTAAAAAAAAAAATATAGAATAATGTCAAATAGGTAATTCAACAACATATTAATATTAAATTAAGTACTTGAAGCTATTCTTTATCTTTAAAATATTATAAAATATTGTGTTTTGCTAATTCCAACAATTTAGTGAAAAGTCAGATAAATTTGACTCTAAGTGTTATTATTAAGATTGTTTATTTTTTCGTAAGTTGAAAGTAATTACAAAAATAAACGCAATAAAATGGCTTTACTCTTTTAGCTACAAGAGCTAATTAAATGACATATTTAATTATTTATTTTTATATATTTTTTTGTATTTTTTTTTTTTTATTTTCATAATATAAGTTGAAGTGCAAGTACTTACTATTTAAATTCGATGTTGGCACATTGGGCACACCGCCGGTAACAATTATTCCATTGCTGCCTAGGACGGTGTTGCCATTGGCTATGTTGCCAATGCCAGTTGCTTGGGCCGCTGATTTGCTGCCACTTGGATGCTTAGCGCTGGAGGCGCCTCCGCCGATGCCGCCGCCACCGATGTTGCCGTTGAGTATTTGCGGCAAGATGATCTTGTTGGTGGAGTCCCCCGCTGTTGCCGTGAGCACTAGGAGGGCCCCAATTAAATGCCAAGATGGCAGCAACATCAACTTGCCGTTGCCTTGCCACTTACCGCAGCCAGGAGGAGCACCAATGATGGCCTCGTGGCTTGGCTAAAGTGCATCTCTCCAGGAGCGAACCAAGCTGCCCTAGTTAGCCCTGCTCCACATTTCTGTTATCAAAATTGCCCGGAGCTCTATTAGATATTGTTTGTTATTTGTTTGCTTTGCTTTTCACACGCTTTTGTTTTCAGAGTTTTGTATTTATTTTTGGTGCCGTAAATGTTTTTATATTCATTCGTTTAGAAGTATTTAATTTATGTGTTTAGTTTAATGTTTGTTTCATTTTATTTTGAATTTGAATACCTAAAAAAAAACATGAATATTGATTAGTTAAATTATAAGTTATATCAAAATTGCAAAAATTTTAGATGTTATTTGAAAAGATGTACTATAAATTTAATCCATGGGCCCAAATATTTAAATTAAACTTTTTATTTAAAATTTGTATATGTCTTTTTTATATTTTATTTAATTTCATAGCCAATAAATTGATCAGAAACTAATTTAAATAATCTTTATAAATTAGCGCTCCATATTCTGTGTAAAAAGAAAATGATAAACATTTTTAAATAATTTTTTTATTTTATTTCAAAAATTAGAGTTAATTGAGAATTCACTTTGGCTTTATAGAAAGCGTATTTGCAAGCAAATAATTCAATTATTCAAATCATAATTCCCGCTTTTATCCACAGCCGTTTGCCGCTAATCTGCTTATCTCTTGTCAAACACACCACAAATTTATGAAACATCTATTAAAAAAATTTTATATTTTATAAATTGCCGCATAAAAAACAAATTTAACTTAACAATTAAATATTAATTTTCAAACATAAAAAAAATTCTAGCTGCAATCTAGAATTTATTAATATAATTACAAAGACTTTGGCAAACTCATAAAAAGTGCATAAAATTTGTTCATCCTTTTCGTTTTTTTTTTCTCTTGTGTTTTATTTTTCTACACCCTGTACTCATTATAAATGGGTAAAAGGGGGTCATAAAACTGTGAAAAACAAGAGGGTGGTATGTCTAACCATACAAAGTACACAAATTCTTGGTCAGGATCAATATCCAAGGGGATCTAGATCCTCTCCAACTGTATGAACGTACATATCTAGAAGACTATAAGAACCAATGACCCTTAAATTATATAGATTCCTGTATATGAGATCAAATTTATTTCTAATACTCCTCCCATGCCGCACCGCAGTCAGTAACAAGCGCTGTCTAAAGTAGCGTGATTGCTTTAATGTTGGTATGAATTTGTCAATACATACTATATGAGTTTGCGGCTTAAGACTGGGTACAGGGTATACCGTAGTCGGATATCCGCGTCAATACCACTCTAACTTGTTTAAATCTGTTTTTGTCTATGACAAAACGTCATCATGTGTTTGTGCCGGGCAGAGGGTGGGCCGGAGGTGTAGAAAATTGCTTAATTTCATAAGCGAGTCATAAGGGAAAAAGTTTTGTGTGTTCCGCAAGCTGTGTGCTCCAAAGGCGACACGCTCAAAAGCCATAAAAAAGTATGGATGCCATAGAGAAAGTTTCTCTATATATATCTTTCTGCTTTTTTTTTACTTTTTAATTTGAGGAGATCACCAACAACACGCACGATACATAAAATGTTTCATATTTTTGTTAAACGTTGAGAAAGTTATGAGTGTTTGTGTGTGTGTGTGTGTGTGTGTGTGCGTGTGCGTAGAGGGACAGAATAACATGGAACTGCCAAAGCTAACCGGAAATTCAAAACCACAGAAAACTTAAGATAAACATAAATGAAAACAGCTTTTAAATTAATTGCCAGCTGTTTTACATATGAGTTGAAATATGTCTGTTTAAAAGTTTCACTGTCTTTAGCTCTCTGAATTTTTATTATCTAGCAATGCATCATATTATGGTGATATTGCATCTATAACTCAAAGTTAATTTTAGCCCGGGGCTTGTAAAATATATGAAATTTAAATTTGGAATACATAATAATAATTTTTTCCCTTTTCTATGATTTTGTACCATTTTCTATAAAAAATGTGTTTTGTAGAAAGATCAAAATATTTCAATTTACAACTTCTGCTCTTGCGATCTGTATTAATAAATATGTCAATATTTATTTTAACCGATATTAATTTAATCTTTAAGCATGTTAATACAAAATAAATAATTTAATAAAATATAATTCCATAATAAAGAGAAAAAATTCACCTATGTAAGTTCGCTTAAGCCAATTTCACATAAAATCAAATATATTAAAATAAGTAAGTATTTCCTTGTTGTATTACAAGGATTAAATTATGGTATTCAATAAAAAACATAAATGGTGTTCTTGGCTGTAGATAATGAAACACTTCAAGCGATTAACACAAATATTAATAGTATTTATTTAATATAATAAAATAATTGTTATTATTATATTACTTATAGTCCCAGTCTCACAGAGAGAAATATAAATTTGTGTTTTTTTTTTTTTAATAAAATATTTAATCTATTTTTATTTGAGAGACGTTAATGATTGAAGTCGCAAAATTTGGCATATACTAGATTTATATTATTATTATTTGAAACTTTTAATTTTTATTATTTAAATTTTTATTTATAAATTTAAACTTAAGCAAGTTAATTTCAATATAAAAATTAGAGATGTTTCGATCGCTGGTATAATCACTTTTAAAATTCAATTTGGGCTATTTATATAAGTTCCATGGTTCCAATCTATAGTATTTCTAGTTGCAATATTACGACATTTTCTTTAAATCCTGTCACAGGATATGCACACCAAAGCCATTTCCATTTCCATTGAATACAAATAGGCATGCAACAACTTTTTGTTGGTAAATTTTAATTTTATCTGTAACTAGAGCAGCATCCTACAACCCACATTGACACCCGCATCCAAGGTATGTGGATGTACCTTTCGGCCCGATAACCAAGACCATATATCAATTGGTCGCCAGGGGGTTCTACAGACGCTGCAAACAAACTAAGAGGCAAATCTTTATGACTTTTTGAGTTTGGTTTGGGTAAAGGGGTTTTTCTTTTTTTCAGACGGTGGCAAAACTTTTATGCGGCACGTGCAGCAAAAACTGCAAAAATGGGCGTGGCATTCAGAATATGGCGGCTTACTCTGGCATAATATTTTGCCAAACTTTATTGAATTCCCAAGCAAATCTGCGTGGCATCTGTGAGGTTAGTTCGGCCTAGAATGGGGAACTCAAGGCACAAGTTGGTAGACAGCAAACAATTGATATAGAGCAGAAGGGAAATTGTGGAAACCAGAGCAGTGCATTGAAAGCAAATTTATGAACGCCAAACTCATATGGAAACTCGAGAATTAAGCAATTTTTGCTTACACACTTTCAGGCTTTTTAGGTTGCACATTTCTTTTTAGGGTTCAACAAATGGAAAACTTGTTATTAGGATTTTGTACGCAGGAAGCAAGTCCCTAAAGATTAAGAAAATAAAAATTTTGCTTTCTCCATATTTATCTTCGCCCAGTTTATGTCATACTATTTGGCATTTTACTTTATTTAAAATCCAAAGATTAGTACGAATAGATTAATAAGTATTTATATTATATTATTAATGAAATCCAATGTATTATAAAAAAAAATATCTAAAATAAAGCTTGAAAGAGATGTGTAGAATTTTCAAAACTTGAATTTACTGGCCCAGAAATTGTGTCAAAATATTAATTAATTTTGGTTATATTTTCTATACATATTTTCGCAAAAAATTTATAAATTTTCCATGCTTGTGACGTTTACAGGTGTTTAAAAAAATATATTCCAATTAAATAGACTTTCCTTGATACTCTTTCAGTTGAAACATTAAAAAAAACAATATTATATCAATTAAATTTTTATATTATAGCTACCAAAAAAAAAAAAAAAACAGAAGAAACCAAAGGCTTAAAAAAATATAATTTTTGATACTTTAGCAAAATAATATATTAATTAATCAAATTTAAAAGTAATTTAAAATTTTGCTGAATAAATTAGCAACTTTCTTTTAACAAATTAAATGAAATAATAATTATATATTGGGAATCTCTAAAAGAGGTTTGGATTTTCTTGTTTTTTTTATTTTCTGTAGATCACATATCTCTTATGAATTTTGGTTTTGATCAATATTTTTAAATCAAAAATATCTCTCTGATCTTGTAGTATATATTTTACATCTCTCATATAAGCTTTCAATCGAGTATTTTAAATTTCACCTATCGTAGTCTACTATTTTCAATTTTCCTTGCACTCAAATGACATGAAAACGAAATCAATTAGGCAAGTTGTATTAATTAAAAGGAATGGAAGAACTAACCTTCTGTTAAAGTCACCATACATCAAGTCTATGACTATTGAGCTATCTCGGTCTCATCATAAATTCAAAGCACAATCGAATCAATCAAACCATTGCGACACAACCTAAATTCGAATGGCAATAAAATAAACTCACGTAGAAGTCAGAGTACTCTCATTCTCAATATGGGATGGACAAAGCCAGACATGTGACCAATTAGCGCCAAAAAGCTGGAAGACAGCAATGGCCAATTGGCCATTGGGCGTGGACTTGCAACTCTGCAAGTTCTCTGGACAAAAAGTAGTTTCACAGTGCAAACAAAAAGCGAATTTCGCATTGCCATCCATTAGTTAGTCAAACCGAACAGAGGTTTTAATTTCAGACAATTTTTTTCTTTAGCCCGCTTGTCTAGAGCCTAATTAAAAGGATTCGGGACATGTGTGATGCATTTGAGAAAAAATATTGTGTATATATTCAGAACTGTTTCGTTTTTCACAAAATGATTGAAAAGAGAACACTATCACTTATTTTTTATAGAGCTCTATTTATTTTAAGCTACGTCCGATTTAAAAATTTAATTTGGAATTTTTGAAATAGAATTCAGGCCTTTAGGTGGTGTCTGTATATTTTTATCTACTTAACAAGACTCCCATAAAGCGTGTTCTACTAAAAACTCTCACCACAATTTGATAATCGAAAAGAAAGGCGAATATCATATAGCTTAGCAAAGATGGGATAATTAAATTAAATTAAGTATAAAATTATCTCTGTTAATTCGTCACACCTAAAAAGAGTGTCTAATGTTATATTAAATATAAAAAGCAATCAATTTTAAAAATTCTTATACTCGAAACTGAAATTCAAAACAATTATAAGTAGAGTTGAATAAAATACAATGTACTCCCACACATTCTCAAGGCAATTTGTGGGCTATTTAAAGAACTTCTCATTGCTAACCAAAACAAACAGGCACAAAATTGTAAACAGCAAACAAAAATAAAAAAAATTATAATAATAATAAGCTGGGGCAGTAAGCGTCCTCTCTTGGCCCCCCCAGGCATGCCAAACCCCTGGTCCAAGTAAACCCACCCTGTCGTTATATTTTTTTTTACTGACCTAAGCTACAGTTGCTAAATGCTGACAGCTTTTGGCTTTCAACGGTGCGACATTTGCTGCGGGTAATGAAAACTGTGGATTGGCGGAAGGACCAAGGGGTGGAGGGGCTGAAGGGCGGAAGCTGTGGTAGCAGGAAACATAAGGTTCATTGTTGTCCTGAACATGTTTACAATGAAAAGCCGCCAACGACCGAATTACCATTTGCTAAAGTGGGTTCCACTTTAAAAATTCACAAAATGGAACAGTTTTTGAAGGTGTCTACAAATTTATTTATATTTACGGAAACTTTAAAAATAAAAATATAAGCTAAAGTAAAGACAGTTTCCATTTCCGAGGCATATAGATTTATTTAAGTTCGATAAGTTTAATTATTTTTAATTTTTAAAAGGTTTTGACTATGAGGCAGGCAAATCAAAAGTTATTTTAAAGCTAACAAATTTTTAGATGCTAAGATTTTTATTGTTATTTGTAAACAATTGCACTGATTTTTAAACTTTGATTTACAATAATTCATTACAAACGATTTTATTAAAAAATACTTGAGAGTAGATTTAAATAAAATATTTTAAAAATTTAACTTAAAATTCAATGTAAATGTTTTAAAAATTTAAATAAATTTTTCAAAAATATACAGTACATTTTAAATAAATATAGAGATAAAGAACTAAGCGAATATAAATTTAATGGAACTGTGGTAGTTTTCGTCATTCTGCTGGGTAAATAAAATTATACAAAATAATTCACAATTTAAGTCATTAATATATAAGAAAAAAATTATCATTGAATTATGAAGAAGCTTTGATTCGGAGGCCTGGTGTCTTCAACAATTCGTAAAATTTTGTCATTTTTCCCATTTCTGATTTTCAATTAAAACAAATAAAAACACAGTGTGTATTGTTCTTTATAGGAAGAATTTTATATAGTACTTAACTAAACATTATATTAAAAACGAGAGACTGCAATTAATTAATAATTAATAATTGATCTAACTACAAGATTGCAAGTGATATTCTACATATCACACAATTCAGTTAATGATCCTCAACTGCACAAATATAATAAGACATAGTATTAATAAAAAAAATCAAAAGATCAAAGTAAGCTAGTTCCCAATTCAAGCTCTCTTACATTAAATTGATATATTTATCCTGCGATATTATTGTGGGATATCAATCAACATTGATCCAATTATTAATAAAATAAGGTAAATAGTATCTCTCTATACAGTGAAAGCAAATCGATACATTGCATACTGAAAATATAAAACTGATTTATAAAAAACTTCACATTGCATACAAATTGCTATCAATTCGCACATTTTTTTTAAATAAAAAGAGAAGGCACATCAATGCCACAAAAATAAATGGAGATACAGATATTGTGCCCCATTGAGTTGCATCAATAACTTTTCACTTTTGTCACAATCAATACGCACAATTTGTCGCACTGTGTTGGCCAATTCAACAAAAAAAAATATAAAAAATCCCCCAACAAAATTCCACTCTCTACCAACTGTGTCCATCATCATCATCATCAGCAATGGCATCAATATTTTTGCAATTTGTTTGCTTTGCTCTGTACAATTTGTAAATTTGTTACTACAAACGATAAACAAAAGAGACAACATATAACAATGATATTGTCGAGTGTTTGTGACTTGAATATACCCTCTAATTGAGTGTATATTTTTCTAAATTGTTTTTATGCTGCTGCATTCTATTATTTCGCAGAACTTTTTTATTTGTAGCCTGATTGTTTTGAATATTTTAAAATTTATACACAATATGCAATTATATGTGCATACTAAATTTTAATACTCTATCTCTTTTTAATTTTGTTATAATTAAATTTGTTGTCACATTTAAATTTAATAGTATCTATTCTTTCTTATATTGCCAATTCAAGTATATATACTTTTGATTGTTACCTACAGTTTTACAATTTTATTACTGCCCTTCTCATCCTTTTTATGGTTACAGGGTATAAAAGGACAAAAACTATAGCGCAGTACGCAAAAATCCAACACCAAAGAGAAAACAATAAGCTGCAATGATGCTGCTTGGCAAAAAGTTTTTGCCCAACATCTGCCATTGATCTGCATTGATGCCAGCAGGCACACACACACACAGATACTCGACACACACACAGATACACAGATACGCACATTACGTATGCAGTTTTCAAGATACTTTTGTATCTCTATCCCTTGCTCTTTCTCGCCCTCTCAGTGTTTGTACTGGGTTAATGTATTTTTAAGCTAAATTCTTTGTTTATATTTGTTTTGCTGTTTTCGGTTGTATGTTGCATCAACTGCATCTGTGATTCCAATCTCAATGCCCACTCTGAATACAGTTTATTCTAACTATGCTCCAAGTCAAGCCCCCATTTAACTTTGGTTTATTCATTTAGTCATTTTATAAGTTTCTCTAAAGTTGTTGGCATTCAGTCTTTGAAGAGTTCCTTGATGACATCAGATGCTTTTTTATTTTATTTTATTTTGTTGTTTCTCTAGTTGTTGTGTTTCTTTAGATTGTTGTTGTTTGCCTTGATTGCATGAAATGTGCATTAGCTAAGTTAACATTTGATTGTTTGCTCATGTTAAGTACTTAACATTGACATAGAATCCTTTCTTATTTGAAGACTGGCAAAATTAAGTTAACTGCTGAATATCATGTTAATTTAAGATTAGGAGAACTACAAAAATATGTACCTTTAACATAAACTGTAAAATTAAGACTAAACTTTCTATTTACGAGAGAACCAATAAAAGAATTTTTGTTATATAAAAGAATTAAATTAAATCTTGAAATTCTTATAAATTTTATTTTTTAAATATTGCTGGTATTAGTTTATTATTTTAAGATGTACATTTTTTATGAATAAATAAAGAATATTTTTATTTACGCTATTTTAAGATAGATCTCATTCAAATGATCAATTATTTTTCTGTCAATATTGTTAATAAATTTATTTAAACATAAAGAAGAATTTTAATTTAAATATTATTGTGGAATTTCCTTAATATAATCTTTAGCTATAAAAAATATTTACTAAACTTTCCAATAATGTCTTTGAATTAATTTATAAGTCTGATCCTAATCCACACCAATTTAAAATCTCCCGCAACTAATAAAATAATTCAACTATTAAAAAAACCGTACTTTCAAAAATTTTTCTTATTTTATTTCATCACCTTTTAAAAAATTCTCAAAACACTTTCACAACACTTCACAGTTCAAAAATGCACTCGCTAAAATCACCGTTAGTTTTTAAGATACGACATTTTGTTTGAAGATCCTCCGTGGTATGGAATGCGACTGACAACCCGACGCGTCCGCTTCGTGCAGAATCCGTAGCGAAACTGATTCGTCAATGAATGGGCGCCCACACGCACAGCACGCAGAGCTATAGGAGCCGGCAGACGGCAACAACAAGAACAAAGAACACAAGCAGCAACAACAACAACAACAACGACGACGACGGCGACGACTAGAAAAAGCCAACGGCATAAAGAATAACCGACGAATGAAAAAAATAACAACAACATTATGCCATGGCAAACGAATGATAACAGGCCAAAAGCCGAGCGTGTCGCACGAAGCTGCTTCGGCTAATACTAAACTTCGTGTAGGATGCTGTTTGGTCTGGTTGTTGCTATTGCCATTGTTGTGATATAGCCGGCATGCCTGTCCTGTCGGTTGGCTTGTAGCTTGTAGCTTGCGTGCAACCGCAACCGCAACGACAGACCACAAAACACGCGACAAAAATGTTAACAGAGCTCCAAACAGCAACAACAACAACAGAAATATTTACAGAGCCCGTAAATGGTCGTTCGACCTTTCCGACTGTTGAGTGTGGCGCTATCAAGGTTTGAGTTGCATTGGAGTTTGGTTTGATTCGAACCCAAACACGAACCCACAGAGCCAACCTGACTTGCAACAAGTTGCTAAGGATGAGAATTTCGCCATTGCATTTTCAGCTTAATTGAAGGAAAATCAAATTAAAAACCAAAATCAAAATAAGTTTGCGTGATTCCAACAAGTCTGTATATTATGCACATATATTTTATATATGTATATATTTAATTAAGCAAGTTAATTAATTTCATTTATTTGCATTTCATTTGAGGTCTTGATGTGTGTGGCCAAATGTAAATTAAATTTATTATTCAAGTCGTATGGTCACAAAATTGCCAAGTATTTGTTCAGTATGGAAGGTATCACAAAAATGGGAGTAGCTTTTAGAAGATGTAGAAATTAAATAGATTTAATATTGTATTTGATTTATTTATATTTAATTAAAATCCATCTGGTGATTCTACCTTTACATGAATATTGTAAAAATACAGTGAATTATAATGATTTTAAGATATAAACAAGTTTTGAATTTATAATTATATATAGATCTGATAGATAAAACTGGCATAGACTTTGTATCTGACAAAATTTGCTTCAATTTTGTAGCTTACATCAATATATCTTGATGATTTAGAGGTAATTGCCAGAACTATTATTCATTATTTATATTATTTCATTGTAATAAAAAAATAAAATAATTATATATTCTGGCAATTAAATTTTTATATATATTTTTAAAGTTTCCTGTTTATCGTATCGTTGTAAACTAGTGAAAATTACTTCCAGTTCTTAAAGGTCTTTATCAATTTAAATTAAATACCAGAAACTATCAGTTATCTTTAAGACATAAAAACCTTATCTACATAATCTATTTATTTATTTTTCCGAGTTCTACTTAATTATTTAAGCTTCAGTGTTAAGTAAAAATATTTTTTGGATCAAATACTCTACACATTTTCATTCTTTAAACATTATCTGGGTCCAGCTGCTTCCTCAAAACTTTAGACACTTGGGCGAGGACCACAATAAAAATTACACCAGCAAGAGGAAGAGTAAGAATCCTCCCAAAACCCCTGTGGGGTCAACTAACTAACAAGCTTAATGAACTCTTTCAAATCACAGGCATCGCTCAATGCCAGAGCAACATTAAAACTGACAAGGCTAGACATACTCGTACGCCGAAAGATGATTTCCAGTGGGAAGGAGGTGAAACAGGAGCAGGACCAGCAGCAGGACAGGACGTGCCAATGCCAGAAATAACAACTAAAACAACAAATAAAACCTATGAAGTTGAAAGTTCCAGGCTGCTTAATATCCTGTTCTCATGGTAAAATCAGATTGAATTTAGTTTCTAAATTTGGAATATCGAAGGTTTTTGCCTAAGAATAACAGCTAAAGAATATAATTAAAAGTCGGGATAATAAATTGTGAATATATATAAGACTGTTTCTATAAAATTATTCGGAATTGAATCTTCTATGGCATTAACTTTTAAGAATATTATTTCCTTATAGATAGTTTTCCTTTAAAAGTAAGGTCATTAAATTTGGTATTATTATTTTTTAAATATATCATTGCAAAATATTATAATCTGATGACTTTTAGGAATGAAACAGACTTTCATCTTTCATTAATTTTATAAGCCCAATATACTTTCTCCACCTGTTTCGGAACAGAGTATAACAAGCCCAGACGCCACATGGTATGTTCATTATGTAAGGCGTTTTCCCAGGGGGAAGGCGGACTACTGGAGTCTCCATTGTGTGGGCGTGGCACGTAGCCGACTGTTGCGCCTCTATACACCGTAGTGTGCGTGTTCTCTGTGGTGTGTGTGTGGGTTGTGCAGCATGTGGGCACGACGCAGAGGCCACAAAGGTCGTTGCAACACATTTTGTTGTTGTTTTCGCTGTTGTGACGCCAAAAGTCAAGTGTGTTAATAGGTGAATGGTGGGGGGAATTGGAGGAGGTGTTGCAAGAAGGTCCTTTGCCGGCCATTACAACACTTTGTTGGCTGCTTTGTAAAGTTGCCTCACCATAGCAAAAGTTTTTTTTTGCCGCCTCTTTGTATTTTTCACGCCGTGTTGAAAGTTTTAGGTTTTTTTTTTATTTTTATTTTTGATTTTTTTTTGTTGCCAGTTCGACAATGAAATTTTTGACTGCTGATTGTTTGGCGTTCAATGTTATTCTTCCGGTTCCTTTCAGTTTTTTTTTTAATATTGCAGTTGTTGTTGCTGTTTGGCTTAAAGTAGACAACCCGTAGTAAAGAATTCCTTTGGTATACTTAGCAAACTTACAGCAAATTGAAAATGGAAAGTTTTGTTTTGCAGTTGCGCTTCGACTTTTGCAACTTTATATAACTTAAACTCTGTTTTATTTTTTGCTCTTCTCCAGCTCTTAAGTATGCGTCGTAGTCGTAGTCGTCGTCTAGTCGGGTTCAGCAAATGAGGTAAGATAGTTTGGTGAATAGTATTGTACGAGCTGGCAAAACTTTTTCAGCGATATAAAGATTTATGCGGCAGATATTCAAGTTACTTTTCAAATAAAACAAAATGTTTTTGCTCTCAGGTGAATAAGTTATGTTTAAGGCAACTTAAGTCTGAAATTGCTTTAAAAATAGACAAAGAATCGAAATAAGTTCAAATATATGATAAAACAAAATAGTTTTAATGAAGCAAAATCGAGTGAATAAATACTCTAAGGTTGCTTGAAAAAAATGTAATAGTGAAAATTTGTACTAAATTTTTAAATAAAATATTATATATTTATATTATTTTTTGGATAAATTATTAAGTTTGCGTAATATTAAATACTTTTTTGTGGCTATTTCGGTCAATATCTCTGAAAAAAAAAAAAGTTATAAAATTCTTCAAAGCTAATTAAACATGCAGATTATTTCGGAGCTGATGTACATAGAACACTAAAAAAATGCTAATTCTATATTTAACAATTCTATTGAAAACCCATTTAATATTTTATATTCCTAAAATCTACCCCCCATCATTTCATATCTCATTCGAACACATCATAAAATTAAAAATCACAAGAAGAATGTTTGCAAATTTTTACCAAAATCAAAGTTTTGATGCATTTTCCAGCAATTTTCACACTCAAGCTGGCATGCAATGTGCATGTGTGCTGCATTCCCCTTTTTCCCTTTGCCTTTCCCATTTCCACATTTTCCATATTTTGCTGCTTCTTTGCGCTGACAGCTGCACTTACGCAATGTTACGCATAAGTGCGCACCGCCCAAAAGTATGCAACGTTTTCATGTATTTCCAAACGAATTTAATAAAATGACATGACAATATTGCCAGTATTCAGATATTTGGTGGGTGTTAAACTCCCCGCAAATGGCTTTTAAATCAAGTAGAAAGCATTGCATAACATTAACTATATTGGACGGGGGTTCCTCAGGCATGTGGAAAATTATGCTTTTAAAAATAAATGTAAATATTTCAGAAAGCCATATATTCATACCCTTGTAAACAGAATTTTAATATATTAACCGATCGTTCCTTTGACAGCACTTTGATGTAGTGATCGGATGTTAAAATATGATGTGAAAGATTTTATGAACAGATATTGAAACCGAAAATAAATAAGCACAGCTTAGATATATTTAAAAACGAAAATCTTGATAAACCAATACAACATAGCTTAATGACTGAGTGTAAAAGTTAAATATTAATTTTAAAAATACTCAGAGAGTCAACAAAAGAATCTTTACCAAGTCTTCAATGTGTTACATATAAGCTAACAAAATTATTATATCGCCTTGAAGGGTAATTTTACGCGTGGCTTGTGATTAGAATGTGTTCTGTCATTTTACAAATTTTGTGCAATTCCATCGACTGTCAATAAGCAGCCCCAGAACGTAGACTCCACTTTATTAGGCTGCGTGACTAAGCGCTTTGGAAAGATTTTTGTGACGCGCCTGAAAGTATGCAGGCCGCAATGTTGCGGCTAATAACTCAATAAAGCCAAAAGAGGAAAGTGGCAAATACACCCCGCCAACACCGCCACCAAACACTTCCTGGCAGCTACTCCCCCCGCTCTGCCCGGACTCTTAGCCCGTCTAAGCCGATTTTCGCTTGTTTGCCACGCAATTACAATTTGTCAGCTGGCTCAGGTTGTCTCTGCTTTCTCATCTCGTTGGCTGCCAACTCCGGCGAATATATATCAAACGCCTAATTAGGGATTATAGCGGATAGTACAACACAAAGGCCTCTTGGCCAAGGGAGATGTGATGTGAAGAAAGTCGGAGAGATACAACGTCATGTTGACATTTTGTCTGTCAGGATTTCAGACTTCATTTTGTCAATTGCCAAAGTCAAAGGCTATCAAATTTCATTTTTTATTGAGAACTCAGTTATTGCTTTATAAGGTGTGTTTCTGACTTACAAATTTTAAGTTAAGAAATACCCTTATAAAAGGTGGTAAGAATTCTTACAAAAATATGCTGTTAAAACAAAGTAACATTTCAATCTAGATTAAAACATGCAATAAGAAAATAGCTTTATTCTTTTTAAAATAATCTAAAATTCTGTGTATAATTAAGATATTTATTATTGAGTTTCTCTTTTTTTATGTTATTTAAACGCAATCACTTAATTTTTAAAATTTAAATAGCTTGTAGCTAGTCTCTAGTTTATATCAAAATTATTTAGAAATTATTTAATTAAAAGAATATTATTGGAATATTATTGGAAACCAACCTTTTTGATTTTCAAAATATCACAAATATATATAATTGAAAGCTTTAAAATTTTATCAGAAAGTTGTTATGTTATACATATAAAATAAATAAGGCATATTTATTTTATTTTTCTGTTCATTATAAAAAATATATAAAAATTGCACTGTAAATTCGCAAATATATTCAGAAATTTGCAGCATTTTTATATTTCTGATGTTTATATTTTCTTTT
Organism: Hirtodrosophila alboralis; assembly: GCA_035043045.1. Taxonomy (NCBI): domain Eukaryota; kingdom Metazoa; phylum Arthropoda; class Insecta; order Diptera; family Drosophilidae; genus Hirtodrosophila; species Hirtodrosophila alboralis. The sequence continues at coordinate 132,664 of JAWNNH010000152.1, read as the reverse complement.
TTGTTTCGAAAATCTCTGCTCATAATTCAGAGAGCTACAACTTTTGATAAATTACTTCTAATACTGCGTTCAAAAGTGTACAATAAAACACAGTTTAAAGTCGAAGTGAACGCCTTGCAGGCCTAATGACCACACGTAGGACATCTTGTCCTGCGGTCACCATAAATAACGCAAAGCACATTTGTCATAGGACATGCCCCCCCTCAACCCGCGTTCTTCCTCTCTCACCTGCCATAGCCGGGGCCAAAGCCGAACTGCAGTCGATGCCTTGGCCCCGGCGTGTTGAAGGCAGTAAATCAGCTCATTAGTTAAGTTGGCAGTCCTGCTCTGCCGAACCTCTGCTGTCCCACTCCATGCCCCCTTCTTCAATGTTACCTGAGTGCCCCAAGTGCCACAAATGCCTGCCACGTGCTGCGCCTTTTGCCTGGCTGCTCGTTAAGCTTCATTTAATCAAAACAAAAGTTGGGCTGGGCTCTCACATTGGTGAAAAATAGCCAATAGGCCAGCAATAAGCGGCTAAAATGCAGCTTTGAATGCTAATAAATCTCATTTGGAGGCTTAAACTTAACCTTTGCCACTGCCAAATATAATTTAAGTCCTTGCAAAAGAAATATGTGTGAAACTTGTCGGCCAAAACTTTCTTCTGCAGGATTGTAGTGTTAATGCCACGCTCGAATCTCGGATTTCTTTCCATCCCGTTGATAGCCAGCTCCTAAGCCAATGCTTCAAGGATGTTTAAGCTGTTGTGTGGGTTAATGAAGCGTTGCCTGAGTGTGTGTGGGTGTGTGTGAGATGGGCCGGTACGGGGTTATGATCCTTGCTGATTGGCTGAGAAAGGAATTTGTATTGCAGTTTATCAGCGTATTCGAATTTAAGCACAAAGTTATTTATCTTGACAAACACCCCAAGAAAACCGAAAACAATGGAAAAATGCAGTTGTAAAGTTTTGTTAAGAATAAGCCGAAATGAAACGGTTTAGCCGGGTGCGTTTAACTTAAAGATACTATAAAAAAAACATAGTAGGTATAATAGTTTGTTAAGTTTATTTTAGAAGAAATAAATATATATAAACAAAGTGCTAATTTCAATCCTACTTCAGGGCTTGACAACCAGTAAGCCTAAATATAATTAAGTTCGTTCTTTATACACTTTTTAATTTACAGGCTTCAAAAATTTTATAATAATCTACTTCGGCATAATCTTTAAATATACTAGGAAATGTTGGACAAAAATAAAATACATAAACAAATTTAAAAATCAGAAATATTAAATTGAATTCAGGTAATTAGTTCTTGGCAATAAATTAAAATATGTCTCTCCAATTTTAAAGAAGTTTCTTTATATTTTAACTTTATTAATTTCTTGGTTAATTTAAATGAAAAACGTGAATTAAAAAAGAGATTTCTTAAAAAAATATATAGTTCCAGTTTAAATTTAGCTTTTTAAATTTTTATTATGGATTGTTAAACTATCAAAATTGTAGCATTAATATCAATAGAGGCCATCAGATTGCAAGATGCACAAAAATGCTTTAAAGTTAATAAATAATATATTACGATAAATCTATTACAAAATGAACTTTATTTTGTATAATATATTTTATAGCACATATCATTCAATTTAAGAATAAAACTACAACAAATTTTGAAAAGAAATAAAAAATATTTCTTTCAATTCGATATTTGCAAAAATTTGAATGGTTGAATTTACCTCTGTCAGTAACTATACCCAATTTAATAAATTTTTGGTTAGAGGGTAGAAGGGCTTCAGTTTCGAACAATAATAATTCAGAACATAGCTTTGGGCTAACTGCACACACAACAATTTCAAAAACAAAACTTAAGTAGCGACCATAACGAGGGGCTAAGTGTAAGTATTTTACCTGCAGGTACGAAGTATGCCAGCTATAATGACGTCAAACTTGGCAGGACTTTTCTCATATTGTTGCCGTTACCTTGTCCTTTTTTTTCGGTTTTGCTCCTCCAACACTATGATAATGATAATGATGATAATGGACGAGAGGACCTAGCCAGGAGCTGCCAGGAGCCGCGTTGCTGATGACTTGAAGCTACTCCAAGCGCGCTAATCTTAATTACTTTTGTTTAATTACTTTGACGTTTCTCCCGCTCTAACCACCCACCTACCTGCCTACAATTCTAACTCCCCCCGCGTTCACCGCATTGTTACAGCGCGCTTGTGACGCCTGAAGCTATGCAACGGCTTTTCTTCCTTTAAAATAAATAATGTTTACTTATTATTTTGGGGCGCCAAGTTTGCGCAGTTAACAAAAGCTTTGTGTACCTTTTTTTAGTTCTTGTTGTTGTTGTTTTTGTTGTTGCAGCGGAAAGACCGGAAAAACCAAAACCGTTAGACAAATAAAGGCCACATGCTTTTAGGCGCTTTTCAGCCTACATTTTTATATAAATTTTTTGTAAACTAATTTAGTGATTAAAATCTTTGTAGCCGCTCCTGCATCGAAAGCATCCCCAGCCAATTAACATAATAATGTTGATTTTTATTGCCTAAAAGTTCTGTCATTGACTTGGTCAATGCATTTGCCCCAGTTTAATTGGCCTCTATTGAAAACTTTATAATAATTTAAAGTGCCGCCTGGTTAACTATGTTATGCTCCAAAGTCCTGTCTATGAATCCACTGAATTATATAAGCCATCAAATTGTTTGATTGCTCACTAAGCGCCACAAAGTATGCACTAAAATATCTACAAGCACCAAATTGTCTGTATCACAAATAATTTATGGGGCCAATGAAAATCAAAAACACAAGCTCAGCTACATAAATGCCAAAAAACCAACAGCAAGAAAATGTAAATTATTGATATGAATGTGTTGCGGCATCCAAATACTCTTTAAAATGTGTTTTGTTATACAGGCGATATTGGGATTGATATAACTCGGGAATTCTATTAGTTTTCATAACTTGATCAGCTTAAAAATCATAGTATTGGTAACATTCTATATATACTAGATAGAATTAAAAAAACTATAAACTTTTTGAAAGAGTTCTGAAAAATGCCAAATTGGGAAAAGATATATTACAAATTCAACTAATTCGAATTATAATTTTAATTCCAAGCACATACAAAATGTAAAAATTAATTATTTTATTAAGGATTCTTTGATTATTTAAATTTTTTTTTTTTTTTTTTTTTTGATTATTTTATTGGACTTGAGGTTATTAATTTGAGTTTTTTTAAAGATAAATTTTTAAGACTGCAAGCACACTTTGAAAAGTAAAACAATACCGAAACTGAAACTGTGGTATTTTTTCACATTTAACAAAAGTTTAATTTAAATGGCAACTTTCTTAAAAGGGAACTGAATTTTTTATTTATTTCATTGAATTAGAATTAATTTGTTTATATTAATCTTAATGTTAGGGTTTTTTTAAGTTGCATAAGTATTATTTATAAAATTTGCTTATGAAAATAATAACAGTTGAATTAAATGATAAGGCAAACAATAAAAAAGAAAAATTGTTTATCATGTACGTTTCATGCCACTCAATCTGCCACTCTCATGCCATGTTTCATATGCTTTTTCGTATTCAACATGCCTCACTTTTATGCATCAACAACAACAACAAAAACAACAACATCAACAACTACTTGCATAGCAATCGCCCTTAAAAGTATGCTATAAATGTTAAGGCCAAGCAATGCGGCGCACGGGCTTATGACGTGTTTAAAAGCCAAGTGAGCTTCAAGTTGAGCACAGTAAAAGCCTGGGATGCTTAAAAAGGTAGCATTGAGTGGTAGTATGTGTGTGTGTGGTTGTGAGGTGCTATATGGTGTTGTGCACAGTCAGTGAAGCGTTAAACTGAGCCCAAAAGAATGCCACACTTTTCTGCGATTAAGGCAGCTTCAAAGGCTCTGTGTGTGGGTGTGAACCCTGTGAGTATGTGTGCGTGATTAGATTTGCCGCAATGATAACTCGCAAAAATAAAAATGGACAAAGACGAAAGCGTTAAGCAATTTAATGCGATATTCAAAATATTTTGCATATATTGCTATGCTTGAAAGGAGTGCTGTGAAATATGTAGCATTTCAGTTTTAAAAAGTAACCAAATTTAAATAGAACAGCAACTGGCAAAAAAGAAAGGAGAGTATACAATTTCACGATACTTTCCAGTGAGAATGGTTTCCCTGCCCTCCATAGTCACCGCTATGCTGCTCCAGCTGGCTGGCATCTCCGTTTTCATACGTCAGCCACAGGAGGAAGGTGCACGGGCACCCGTCCTGGCCAACTGGCTCTTTATCCTGGCCCTATTATTACTGCTCTGGAACAGTGAGCTACTGCCCAAGCGCTGCATGAGCATCTCACCGCGCATGCACACCTGTGCAGAGCTATTGGGCACCATCTTCATTGCGGAACTGGCCACATTGGTTGGCTGGTACAACTATGAGCGTCTGGTCCAGCAGATGAGCCAGTTGCTCTGCCAGAGCTATTGCTGGTGCGGTTACTTACTGATGAGTGTGCTCACACTGCTGCCTCCTGCCCTGTTACTGTCCATACTGGCGCCTTCCCAGTGGTGTGAATTTCTGGCGCAGCTCATGATGCAACTGACCAGGCCGGAGGCCGATAATTGCCTATTGGAGTGTGCGTGGGAGTTCACGAACTATGTGCAGGGATTGGTGTACTTTTGTCAGTTGGAACGACAGGATCGATTGCGTGCTATACGCGTGTTTCGGCTGCAGGCGGAGCACAGAACAAGGCGCGAGGGGCGGGAAGTGAAACTGTAACTGGAATCGTAAATTGTTTATTATGCACACAAATTTATGCCAACATCTGTTGTTGTTATCCTGGCTCTCATTCACATTGTTTGTTTCTTGCTTTTGGGACTTTTGGGACTCGATTTTTTCTGCCATCCTGTGTTTTTATATATTTTGTCGTTGTTGTTTTTTGTTGTTCTCTTTTCTTTGGCAACTTCGCTGTTTGCTTTTAATTTTTTGCTCGAGCTGTTTCCTATCTCCTCCTCTTGCTCCTCGCAGTTTCTCCTTTCCGTTGGCCATTTTAATTTTCGTTGGCTGTCGTCGCCATGTTAGCCGCAATTGATTTGCCGTAAATTGTATTTTTAATCTGTCGACAGGCGTTCGACATTGTTACGTTCACTGCTTTTGTTATACTCCGTCACAAAGCGATTTAAAGAGCGTATTCAGTTTGTAAAAGGTTTATCTGTTAGATATCCAAACATATGGAAATCAGACATTTAATAGAAAAAAATACAAGTTAAAATAAATAAAAGGATATGGAGATCTTAAGAAATCAGAACAAAAATATTTCTACACACTCAGGTAATATAAACCAGGTTTGTGAACAAAGTGTACAGCAGTCGGGAGCCGTTGTCTTTGAAGTTCTTGTTTCCGTTCGATTTTAGATTTTCTATTTTATTTTGTTTGTTTTCATTGGCTTTAATGAGCGTGCCAGCATGTTATTTATTTATTAGCAAACGCACTAAGCAACGGTGAGAAATTTCAGGTTGATTTCTAAAACATATTCAACCGTATTTCGCCAATTTTATTAATAAAAAAAGTTTAGATAATAAAAAAGTAAATTTGTTTGTTAAATAAATTACTAAGTCTTTACTTATATTAAATTAATTAAATCTTAGATCAAAAGTTTTTAAGCTTGGGGGTGAAAAATGTTTTAAGTATCTGAAACTATCATCACTTTCATCTTAACTAAAGTTAATTTATTTTTTATACTTATTTCTGAGAAAACGATTTCCGAAACTTTGATAAACGTCAAAAGAAAACATTTCTGTATTTATTTGTAAATTTTGATAGCAATCGATTAAATTGCAAATGGCAAATTGCGACACATCAGACATCAAATAGCAACCCACATTTCAGTATATCTCTATACAAAAACAATGCCGTTCCACAATATATTTTGGGTGTTAGTAAAAATAAAAATGATTGACAGTTGGCAAAATCTCATTAATGTCACTCATACGAACCGTGTGCCTGTTTTATTGCTGTTGAGTAATTGAATTTGTGTTTGTGTTGATTTGATGTAACCTGCTCAAAGTACTTGTAGAAGTGGCAACAGTACATTTAATATATCAACAAAATAACAAAAAATATTCTACCCAACGAGAAAAGCTGGCAACGTGACAAATGGTTGGAATATGGAGAAGTCTGTGTGTTGCATAGGGAGTTTTGGCATTCCATCAGGAAGTGTGTGTTTTTTGTCTTAAGACATTTATTTTATTGTTTGTCTTTCGGTGGGAATTTGATTAACTGCGAACTGCATGCATACAGTTTCTTTTCACCCATCAACTACTTCTACTGTCTTGTGTGCAACATGGCGTATACTTTATGCAAAATAATGTCAGCTCCACTTGCCACAAATAGACGAGATATTGCATATCACACAATTTATTTTTAGAAGCAGTTGCTTACTTGTTGTTCATGTGTTGCAAGTAGCTAAACAAATAAAAATCCAATTCTCGCATAGATATGTGTGATACTTGAGATGGATATACCTCGGTGGGGAGAGAACGGGCTTGAATGATGATGGAGTGGAATATACATAATTAACTCTAATTTTATATGAAGGAGTTGTAAAATATTAGTGAACAGAAGGGTTGTAAGTTAAAAGTGTGGAAAAAGAACGAATTCAAGTTTCAATACAAATTTTATTAACATAGTGACATTATAATTGTTATTTAGTGCGCTTTAAATTTAATTTTAAGAAATTTTACTTTTCTTAAAGGGCAAATCATCAATTGATGCTTAACTTTATCAATTTGGTAAAATATTCCGAATTAATCGGAACTTCCATTACGAATAAAAAATATTTGGATTATTACTTACGTACTTCTAATTTCCAAAATAAAAAAAGAAAGAAAAATAAGTTTAACAATATTTTTAAATAAATAAGAAATCAAATTATTAAAAAACAAAAAATTGTTGTTGTACATCTAAAATATTTCTAAAATCAAAAACCTAATAATCAGAAGGATCTAAATAGTCAAATAATTGAAATTTACAGTATATGTCTACATAAAAAGGTATTTAAGAAAAACTGAAGATATTTTCATGTTAAAAAAAAATAAATATAATATTAAATAACTTTACTAAATAATTATTTTAATTAAGCTTGTAGCTTTAAATGAAATGTCATTAAGGAAATAAATACCTTATTATATTTATTATTTTTAATAGATTAATTTAATTAATAATGGATACAGGTTTTATTTAAAAAAAAATAAGAATCTTTTTGTATTAATGAAGAATATATTTACAGCATTAAAAGTAATCACATAACTGACTAATCATCGCAAATACCAGACAATAAGCTAGTCCGGCAATTTGGAAAATACCATTCATGGAATGGCTTAGCATTCAGAGCTACATTTCAACAGCTTTACTTCTTTGCTAAATTTTCCGAAACAACAACAAATATCTGTTCACTTGTTTTCCACTTATTTTGCTGTATTTTTGTATAAATTTTCTTTCTGGTTGTTGGTTAGCCACTTGAGTTGCTTTTGTTTTATTGAAGATTTGTATCAAAATGTCAACAGCAACGTATGTCAACAACAAAAATAAGAGCAAGCCAAGGAAGTTTGTCTTTTGATGTGGATTGTGCAGTTGTCTCAAGTTTCTTTCTGCCACTCTTTTATTCTCATTTTTGTATTTTTTTTCGAGCTTGAACAAATAAAATGTTTACTTAAAAAATTGCAGACATGCATTGCGCTTTGCAAGCTACTTGAAATTTTCAAATGTACGTTGTGCATTTCGGTTGCAGTTGCATTTGTTTTCTGGTCTTTTTTCACTTAGGAATTTAATGCAGTCAGAACTACGTCCTGATAAAAATACATTTTAAATGGGCGGAATATGCAGATATAGTATATATTTTTGGGTAATAAAAGACTGATGTAAAGACTTAGGATTGGACAGGAAATCAGGCAGCATTATCTTATTTGTAATATATTACTCCCAAAGTATTTTATAAATTTCTGATAAACACATATGTTTAGTATATATTGGTATATAAAGTGTGTTTATGCAGCGTTTTCATAAAATAAAATAGTTATCATTTTAATTCTGAGATTTATTACAAAACTTTAAAAAACATTAATTAATCTAACAAATCAAATATATATATAGTATTCACATTTAGAATAAAGAATGTTCCAGGCGTGAGGTGATATTTTACTAGGAAATTGATAGAATAGATTTTAATGTATTATTACAGTGCAGTATTATACAATATATTAAAATATATATTATATTTGCAACACACTAACTGAGTAACTAATATAATAACATTATATAAAGTTAACATATAATAAAAACTGCTTTCTTACAATCACTTTTAGTTGCTTGGTTTTGAAAAGTTTATTTTTATTCAAATATTAATGCCATATATCAATATAGACATTATTTTTTTTAAATTTTACCTTTAATATTTCACTCCATTTAATCCATGAAAAAAATGTTCGGAACGGAACTTTGAAATGTTTTTTAAGCCTTTTTTTTGGATGTTTCCGGCTTTTTTGTTGTGGTCGAGCATATGGCATACAACAGAACAGGACACAACACGACAGGCTGAACAACAAGAATAACAACAACAAACAACAATCAAGACACAACAAAAAAGTAAAAGGAGAATAACAAAAAGTTGTTAGCCAATTTACTAAATGTCCAGTTTGCAGTGTGTTGAGCTCGTTTGCCGCTTTGTGTACTTTTTGTGTTTCGTATTGAATAACAAATTATTTGTACCATATGTTTAGGGGCCTTAACACAAATTTCAAAGAAAAAGAACAACAACTATGAAATCAACCGGAACACCAAATGGACATAATGTTAAATGGTCAGTTAACTTTGAGTAGTTGGCCAAAAAGTTGTAGATCAAAGTTAACTGAATTGCCGCCTAGTTATGTAAATAGCTCACATCAAGTTGATATGTTTTAATGCTTTAATTCCCATATAAATAATGCTTCAACTTTGGTTAAAGCTACTTGAAAAGTTCAACATATCAAGAGTTTTTGGATGGTTTTTGGTGTTAGGAAATGCTTGTTTCGGTTGCCCATCGCCTGTCACGCTTGCGGGGATTAGCAAAAGGATCTCTGTGCTCTCTGCTACGTGAGTAATTTTTCAAAGCATCCAACCGCACACAGACATTTGCGGCAAACGTGGATATAGATGCCTGCCAATCGTTATGAAGTCCTGCAGAGAAAAAAAAACTGTAAGGAAATGTTGTATTGATAATGCTGCGACTTGTAAATGCCCTTTAATTGTACAAATAAAATTCTACTAAAATTATTATTTATTTGAGTTACATATGAATAGCCAAAAATACATTATTTACTTATTTATATGAATTTTTGTTCAAAGGGATACTTTTTAAATGTGAAAATAAATAGGAAAAACTGACGAATGAAAATTCTAATTTAATTCAGATTATTTTAAGAGTTAGTTGCTCATTTCTGAATATCAATGAAATATTTGATATCGAATTGTAAAGCTGTTTTAATTTCGAAAACTGATTAAATACTTGGTTAAAAATGTTAACCTGTACGATAAAAATTGTGTCAATATACTTAGATTTATAATCGTAAAACTTTTTTAAATTATTGTCAGCTAATATACTTTCCGTGACTTTTCAAAGTAGAGTATAGCCATCGCTCAACATTTTTGAGTGCAATACGACACAAAAAATAGAAGAGAGAGCAACCGTAATACAATTTGTAGGCTGCTCTTCATTAGGATTTTTTATTTCTTTTCGAGCAACGATAAAAAAGAATTTATTGCCGCAAGTTCAAACCAATTCGTTGGGTAACATTTTTTTTATTTTTGGTTTGCGCCCCAATTGCCACGCTTGCTGCATTTTCAATTGCATTTAATATATTTGAGGTTGGGGCATTTTCTTCTCTGTGCGCGCGTTTCCAATTTGGTGGCAAGTGGAAAGTTCACAGAATAGACGTAGCATTTAATTTTCACATGACTTCGTTGAACTTCAGCGGCATATTTTAGTTTAAGATGACGCAGTTGAATTGCCAACGGGTTGGGGTAATTAGACCTTGTTAATTATCTGTAATTAGAGCAGTGTAAAAATTTAACCTTACCAGCTGCTTTATGGGTGCTGTAAATCTTAGAGAGTTGTGAAAAGTGCTCTCAATTAGAGCTGCTCCAAAATAATGAAAGTAAAGTTTGTGCTCGTGTATTGGCGCTAAGTTCAAGTAATAAGCAGTATTTTGGAAATAAATATTAACTACTATTAGTTTTTAGTCCTTGTTGTAATATTGGAACCCTATTAATAAATAAATTGTATCCACAAGTGTCCTATTGATTAGCACACGAGCAGACAAACATTGTAGAACATATCTAGTACTTAACTTATTTAAATAAATTATATTTATTAATAGTGAAGTGTTGGGTGTTGATGTATCAACAACTAAAGAAACATAATCGTCTATATTATTATATTTTAATATAATTTATTGCAGAAATTTGATCATACTTTTTTCACATTAAAAATATGTAAAAGAAGCGCATAAAAATGTGCAAAAAAAAACCGTCATAAGAAGACATATCCGATCTCAGATATCTCGAAGACCATAAGAGCTAGAGATAACCAATTTAGTATGTATATTCTTGTATACCATATGCACATCAAGTTTATTTCAAATTTCGTATACTTTCCACCGCAGTTATTGATAGAAAAAAAAGACGAGTTATATTGTAGTAAAAGTTTTAAAGTTATTACTTTAATTTTTGACATGAGCAATGCTGGGTAAGTTTTAAATCGGTCGAATAAACACCGAAATTATTGATGAAAACTATTTTTTATGCATACTAAAACAGCGCAGCCCCTTGGTTGACAAGAGGGGTTGTTGAACTGCTTGATATTCACTATCTGATTGCACTGCTTGATTTTAATATGTGTGTATATGAGACTATTTGTGTTTTTGGATATCTGATTTAAGAGGATGTCTGGTAGTCGAGTATACTTGACTAAAGCATTCTTTCTTGTTTTATATTCAATGTTGTTTTTGTTGTGTTCTTCAACTATGTACTTAGAAACCAAACTTTTTTGCCAATTAAATAAAATTTACAAGTAAGAGTTTGTGCAATTGGCGCCTTTTAAACATATATATAATCTTCTGTTTTAAAACTACATTGTCTTACCTGTATTGAACAAAAAGTTAATACATAAATAACAACCAAATGTCACCACTTAAAAATATAAAAATTAAACTTTATTTGCAAAATGCCTAAATACTATTTAAAACCAATTAATCCATAGTAAAGCAATATTTACAATTTCATTTAATTTTCAATAAATTATTAAACTAAAATTGTTTTAAGCACAATGATATTCATAAGTATTAAACTTAATTTTTCCAGCTATTTACCATCTTTTAAACAATAAACTTAACTTAAACATATTCATCATAAACATGTACAACCCCCATTTAAGTAATACACATTTTAACAAATTTTTAACATTTATTTTATAACTCTCATTACCACAAAAGATTTTCTATTAATCAATGAAACGTTTCAGCACAAAGTCCTGTGCAGCTCCAACCACAAGTTCCTTGAAATTCACAGCATCCTCCGTCCAAGTCCAGACTCCAACTGAACTTTTATTGGGTGCTGCCCTGACTTTTATAAGCCGTATATAGCCAATGAGAAAAGCGCATTCAATTTGTAAATTAAACGGGATTGGCGTAGGTGCTGTTTGGGGTTGATTAGAGCGAAAGCTTTATGTGCAAACGAAAGCTTATTCACATAGCTTTAAAGCTTAACACAGCAAGAGCTTTTTGAAGGGATGAAATTTACCTTTATTAAATGGGTAATTTAAAGTAAAGCTTTACTGCTACAGAACTGTTAGTTAGCAGTAACAGTGGGGAAATAGTTTAAAATACATGTTTAAGAGACTTAACATCTTAACTGTTAGACTATTTAACAGATATGTTAGCTTTAACAGATAAGATTAAGAGAGTTAAATTTTAACAGCACCGCTGGGGAAAGCTTTTAACAGACTGTAATGTGCAAGGGGCAACATTTGAAGAGAATATTACAGTGATATGTTAAGAACTTACATACAAATGGTATGTATTGTGTTATGCTTATGTTATGTTATGTTTGTAACTGTTATTTTAAACTTGAAATTCTCAATAACATACATTGCCAAAAACGGGATATTAATAAGATATATAAAATAACGACTGACAGGCAATGGAATTAAGCATCTAAATATAAGTAAATATATAGCCATAAAGCAAAAAATAATACTAAATAGCTTTTATAAACTGTCATAAAAATATTTCCGACTTGTTTTTGGTATTCTTGGCTTTTGTAGGTAAAACAAATTAAGTGGAATTAATGCGCATACCTCTGACTTTTCAACTGTGCAACCACACAGAAACACACACATATGTACATACGTACAGACAGACATTTACATACAAGTCCTACAGTTATGATTTTCGAATGACCCAAAAGGAGTGGAGAGCCTTTGTGGTATGCGTTTTGGACTCGCTGTTTTTGACATTTGAGTTCACCTCATGTATGCATAAAATATTCAACAGTGAAAAGACCAAGGATATTCATCAAATAGATATGTACACATACCTATAAATACTGATTCATAGCAATAAAAAATAAAATCAGCTAAATTGAAATACTTGTAAATAAAATGCAGCAAAAATTAATTAGGAATAAACATAAAAGTTGATATTAAAAAAATGCAACAAAAATTGGCAAAAAAAAATTACCCCACTTTTCACCTGCTGTCGCTGGCAAGCCTTAAAAAAACTCACACCCTGTATATATGTAGAGCTACTTGTTATTTGTTGTATATGACCAACAAAAAATAAAACGAAAAAGATTCAAAAACTTTACGCCAGACGCTTCACTTGAAGTGCCCGCCACAGCCCAAGTGGGTAAAGTCCTTTCAAGTGGATTCAGACGGGGATTCAGACAGGAGCACAGCCAGGACAAGCGACCCACGTGCAAATTCTGTTGCCACAGTTAGAGAAAACATTTCTTTTACATTTTACATTTTGTGTTTTCTACGTTTTTTTTTTTTTGGCCAAACAACCAGGCAAATATTTTTATAATTTCCTTTTTATAGAAATTTGCATTTTGGTGCCTGCCATTTCCGCTTTGCCACTTTGCCATTTCCGGTTGTGACGTGCCATAATTGCGTGTCCTTTGCTTGAATTTCAATTGTGTGTATGTGGTCTAATACGATTTGGCTTGATTTTCAATTGATGTCAATTCAAATAAATTAAGTATTTTCAATATGGTTAACGTTCGCTTGACTAAATGTCATTAAATTATTGGGTAAATGTAATTGCTATAAAGTATTGAAAATTCATATATGAATTTGTCAGTAATAATGAACAGACAAATGCAATTTAAATTTCTAAAATTTGTATACGAAAATATGTCATCAATTAAGTATTTTTCAAGCTCAACAATAATTTATTTTCAACAGAAAATATATTGAATTTCATAAATTATTATTCAAATTTAAATAAATTAATTATGAATATATAATTTAAATTCTTTGGTGTGAATAATTAATTTTATAAATTCATTGAACTTCTTTGATCTGTTTTCTTTTATTTAATCGATTAAAGACCCACAAAAATAAAACAGCAACTCTTCATAATTTATTCATTTGGTTGCTGTATCTGAATTTCAATTTCGATTCACATTCGCTTAACGCATCCTTTATTTAACCCTTTAATATTTTAATTGGCAACAATGAATGTAATTAACATTTAAAATTATCAAGCCAACATAAATTGTTTGATAGTCATAAATATAAAGGCGGAGACGAGCACACTACAAAGACACAGCAAATGGAAACAATAAGGATAGAGTTCCGTATGCAGTCGTCCTTGTTGCGGCGTGTTGTCTCGACTCTTATAGATGGCTTGCCAGGACAACTGACAGCGGCGCGTGTTAAACAAATATATCAAACCCGGGTAAAGGCATAAATGTAGTATAATTTAAATAAAATTGCATTAATATGTTCTTGAAAACGACATTGTATACAGCTGCAGCAACAGTCACACTGCCTGGACGAGTCTGGGCACGGTTCCAGGACTCCACAGACTGCACAAAAGTCCTGCCTGTTGGCCCATAACTCATCTTAGCCACAAACACAAACATACCCAAACCGGCAACTCACACATATTCACATTCTCAGCAAATTCACACCAAAATCAAAAAGCAATAATGATGCTCGAAAAGTGAACAAGCAGAGCATTCCTTCCACACAAGAGTAGTGTGTGTGCTTGTGTGTGGAGTGGCATGCAACACAGCTGAGAGGCAAGCGGCGTAAAGCAAAAGGTGAATGCACGCCGGGGAGTTTAAGTATGTTTGTCCTGCTATCTCAGTGGGTCGAATCCCGCCAAATTGTGCTCCGCAATTTTTATAGTATTTGTCGTTATAAATTTGACATCAATTGGCGCAGCATGTGACCAGCGCAGGACCAAGCTGAAGTGAACGGAAAGTGTGAAATAATAAAATATATAAAAATATATATATAGACGAGTATACTTTGTATTTCTTTATAAATGCTTTAAGAAATTATATATCGAAATATATTAAATGCAATTTTACTAAGAAAGCGAAATAAAAGACTCATAAATATATTGACATAATATTGAAACAATTTTATTTGCTCTCCCATCTATTTATAGAGTACATAGTAAAGACAATGCATCAATCATACCATAAAGATGTTAATACATTCCTTAACTTAATTTTTAATAGTTCAAGTTTTGTCACTACACAATTTATATTTCCTTTTGTATTTTTATTTTAATATTTATTTAATATTTATATATATATTATTTATATTTATTTAACCATATAAAGTTTTGCTTGGCCTTGTATATTTATTCATTAAACAACTTAAAATAAACAACTTCAGTTTATATATGCGCTTTTAAAATTTCGCGCCAAATGCTGTCACACAAAGTCTGACTTGTATATAACTTGATTGTCGACTTAACTAAAATTCAACCTTTAGTTACACCTGAAAAATTAGTTTAGGAACTT
Source organism: Hirtodrosophila alboralis (assembly GCA_035043045.1). Taxonomy (NCBI): domain Eukaryota; kingdom Metazoa; phylum Arthropoda; class Insecta; order Diptera; family Drosophilidae; genus Hirtodrosophila; species Hirtodrosophila alboralis. The sequence goes on along the minus strand of JAWNNH010000152.1, from coordinate 117,611 downwards.
GTTAGAATAATTTATATCTGAAATTGATTAAAAATAATAAATGAAAAGGTAACACATTGTTATGTGTAAATATTTTTTTTATTTATACTCTTACATCATTTGTGGCAACTTCATTTATATAAATAAATAACCAAATACAAACCAATATACAACATAAGACTTAGATTAAAGTAATATTTTTATGTTTATCTTGTAATGCAATATTAAAATATAAATTTCTTCTTATTAAATGATGATATTATTATTTATTTAATATAAATTTTTATTTATTATTAGTTAGAATTACAATTGTCGAGCTGGTGTGAAACTTCACGTGATTGGAGCTATCGAAACTGGTGTGAAACTTCACTTGATTGGAGCTTTCTAAACTGACTTTATTACCTTAAAGCCTAATAAGCTTGTGAATGACTCTTTTAGCAGGTTCAAGTCCTCGCTACATATCTTATACAAGAATATAGTTAAGCAAACTTTTTGCGCAATTACAGCTTTGATAAGTAAATATTTAAAGCAGTGAAATATGCAGTTAACTGCTTGCTTTATGCAAATGCAGCAGAAAATAACAAATTAAAAAAAATATTTTGATAAATGCATGCAAGATAAAACCAAGTATTGATCTAAAATTATATATTCCATTATTACGTAAGGCGTTAAAAGAAACATTTAGTAAATTCTTATGTATGCAAAACGTTAAAACAAACTTACTGGTATCTGAAATTAAAAAAAAAATTTTATTGTGCAATGTTCTTACAAATTTTTTGCAAAAGTTACGTTTCTTATAAATATAATACATTATTCATTAAATGGAATGCTAAAAACCTGAAATTAAATTTCAGCGAATATATATGTGTACACAGATCTATTGAAAACAAAGATCTAGCATCATAGACATTACTTTGCTAGTCAAATTAATTATATATTTTATATTTAAGTTAGTAGCTGCAGTACTAATCTGTCTTCGCGATATTCTACCCACCCATTTCTCTATAAATCACCTGACTTCCATTATAAATTATTCAAATATTTAACCAGAAACAGCTTCCACATGCCGCTGTAGATTGCATCCCCTTTTAGCCGCTCGAGCTAATGACGTGTGAAATTCTTCATGTAAACTGATGCTAATGTTGTCTATGGATACAGACTCCAAGGATATCTGCACACTGCCCATATCCTTTTCCTGGCCCAAGCTGTTTTTTCAATTTCACGCGCCTCGCCAAAGGACATAAAGAAAAGTGCAAGCGTTTCATGTTGGCGCACTGCACACAGGGGAGTTCAGGTGCACTGCATGGCAAGGGGGCTTATAAATAAAGGGGAAGGGATGGGTAGCAGGTAAAACTTTCAGATAGACAGGGGAGTGATGAGGTGCGACGACGTCAACCCCAATTCGCAATTCTCGTCACGTTTTTAGCCACTTTTTGGGCGACAGGCGGCAGACGTCGACGCGAATCGCGTGCAGACAGGACCCTAAAACGTTGCACGTGTGTGCATGTGCATGCCACGCCCCCAACCACAACTCCTCTTAAAAAAAAACAGTTTTCGACAATTTCAAGTGCATTTGAAAATTGCAAATAATTTTTTATAATATTGTATAGCATTTTGCGCTGTTAAGAGCGCTTGATGGGCTATTATTCAATCAAACAATTTTATATGGCACAGCTACAGTGCATACTCGGTAAAAGGAATAGCATTCAATTATTGCTAAACTCTTAGGCAAATTAAAATCTCAGTCTTATAATCAAATGCTTAACTAATTGCCTATACAAACTCTTTGCATATATTATACATTTTTATGATCATCTTATTTATGAGTTCGCTTCATATGGGGCAAAACCGTAGCTAATTAGGTTTATTGTACTGACACATAATTGCAATTGCTGCGTTTTATTGTTTACTTTATTTCAAAAGTTATTTTCCCCTCAATTTCGTCCCTTTGGCAGCATGTAATGCCTGATGAAGTTTTTGTTTGTTTTCTGTACGTTTTTTTTTTTGGCACAATTTAAGAAAAACTTTTCGCATTTGGCCGGCAATTTCATGTGGAGTTTATTTTTTTTATTCAGCAAATTTATGCTGACAGTTGTAAAAATTATGCAAATTTTGTTTGTTTCTTAAAATGAGCATAGAAATTTAGGACGTTTTATTGGCTGAAAACTGGGTCTTAAAGTATTTTATAATATACATATAATACATAATATCAGATGATACATGCGGATTACACAAGAATTACAGGATTACAGGTGGACTTTAAAGAGGAACACCATAAGATGTATTTTTTTTTGGGGAAAAATCATTTTAACACATGTCATTAAATTATACATATTATTACAATTTATTTTATAAAAATCATAACTTGCAATAATCCATTTACTTCTTGCGCTCTTTTATTTAAAATTATAATAATATAATATATATAATTTATAATAATAATTATTTACTGAAAGAATTTTCAACTTTTATTTAAGCAGAATTCAAACCCACTTTGCATTTTAGCATAATTGTTCAAATAAATCCAAATTATAATTGATTTCTTATTCTAGAATCTATTGAGCAGCCTAGATCAGATTCCTATTTTTAAACATAAAACTATTTTTCATAAGATGGCGGAATACATGTAGATGGTCTAAATCCAGGAAAGGGAACCTAATTCTAATGCCTCCAATTTTTTATTCTATTGAAAAATGTTCACGTTAAATAATAAACTTATAATATGAGTCAATAAACTTTTGCTTGAAATTTTAAGTTAATTTCAAAATTTAATTTCCAAATATGTAATGAAAATCTAACCATATATCTTCCTAATAAATATGTTGAATGATAATGTTTAGCTATCAGAACTACTCCCAAATAAAAACATATTTCAACGTTTTATCAATAATACACTTTATTTAAAGATGCAAGTCTATTACATTCTTATGGTTACAAGCCCCTGGGTAAAACTGAAACAATACATCATCATTTACGTAGCTAATATATTTTATATAAATGTCGAAACTGCGCTCCAAAGAAAACCCAAAAAGAAATATCCAAATACTTTAAAATCGAACAAGGAAAAAGAAAAGCAAGAGAGAAAAACTCAGACTCGATTGAAATATAAAAACCACAAAACGGGCAAAAAGCAACAAAGGAGACGGAAGGTCCTGGGTCATAGGACAACACTAAAAACAGGCAAATTTTATTTGCATGCGGCTTTTCAATTCGTCTAAGAACATAAAACGAGCCAAAGAACATTGAGGAACCTTGGAACGGGGGAACCCTTTCGATGATGCAAAATAAAGTAAAGTTGTAAAAATAAAAGAAAAAATAGAGCATATAGGAGAAAGAGCAGCAGATTGAGAGGGATAGAGAGAGAGACAGAGCGAGAGAGTGAACGGAGGCGCGGCGTCTTAACAATTTCCTGCCAACTTCTGCTTCATTGCATATTTCCGTTTCCGTCCATGTTTGTCTGTCTGTCTGCCTGTCTGTTCGTCCTTTATGTCTGTCAGACATCGTCTGCCTAGCACACATGAGAACTGAATACTTAGAACTTAGTACTGAGTAGCGGCGACAGCCTTTAAATTTTTTTCTTTTACGATTTGCAATTATTTTTGCTCATTTCAGCAGAAGCAAACATGCCTGCAATTCCTTAAGGACAACTAAAGGACCAGACGCGCTCCCCAATATAGTGGGAACTAAGCTACAAAGGAGAGATGTGGTACCCCTTTCCCTGCCAAGAAAGTGAGAGCTACAAACTACTTCCAGCTGTCCCTCACATTACAATTTACATAAGTTGATACCCGGCAGTTGATATTTCTCAAGTTGTGTCCTTTCTCTGTGAGTTCAGTTATTTGTCCGCTTGAGTAAAGTTCTTGAGCATCGCTCTGAGCAGTTTACATGAAAAGCATTTTAACTACAACGAGGCGAACGACATAAATCGACATTGGCAACATTTTCCGGGAATACCCAAACCTGCACCTACTCCGGTAAGGATTGTGGTAGGGAAATCCTTGCTGCAAGGACTTGCTGCCAGTTGTCTTACAACTGCATGTCGAACATAAGAAGTTGGATTGAAGCTGTCATTGCATAGAGTATGAACAGCTGTTTTCATCTGTTGTGGAATGACAGATCTCACTTTATTTTCAAGAAAGCCAATCAGGGATTTTCTGATTTAAACTTTCTTAAAAGTTTGGCGAAATTCTCTTAAATTTCTCTTAAATGTTGATATTTTTCCACTACAACAAAATTATAATGATTAAAAAAAAATTAAAACTCTAATAAATGTTTGATTTCTTCAAATATAATAAAAATATTGCGCCACATACAAAGTTTAAAAATTTGTTTTAATGGAAATTAAATTGATCATACACTAAAATTTTAATATAATTTTGAAATAATATACAAACTTTGTTAAAGTAAGGTTTAGTTATATTATATATACATTTTTTAGAAATTCAATTGAAAGTATTTTAATTATTAAAATACATAACTAAATTTTTATTATAGTCTTAAGCCAAAAGTTTTAAAATTGTAACGTTAGCTTAAAGGTAAAACTCACTTAATTAAACTTTTGATTATTCGAAACTTCCTGCATTAAGTATACGCACCACTTGGGCAATGGATTCTCTTGCGTGTAATGACAACCGCCTGCCATGTGGCAAGGTCTGCATGCTGTCAACATGTGGCGCTTCCAACTCTGTCTTCAATTCCGTGTGTCTTTTACTCCCTCACACTCATGCTCTTTACAGCGCCCCACAAATTGGCCACGTAAAAAAAAAACAAACAACCAAAAATCCCCTTTTTGCACTGAATTGGTAAATGAAAATAGAATAAACAAGTAGTTTAATGCTTAAGTATGCTCGACTTTTAAATACTATATAAATAAGATAAAATAATCATTTATTTATATTTATATTTATTGCGTAATATTCAACCGTAACTTTAACGAGATGAAAAGAAAATATACGAAGGTAATTTCTAAATGATTATTATTTTAAAATCATTATATTTCAATAAAATTTCCATTGTCGACAAGAAAATAAATTATTTACAAATTTATCATACAGAGAAATTTTTTGAAATTGTAAAAAGAGATTTATTCCGATTTTTTAAAAATCAATAACTATTTACAATGATTTCAGGAAACTTGATGGATATAATTTTTTCTGATAAAGTTTATAAAGTCAAAGGTCTTTATAATGGTAAAAGGTTAGTCAAAAGATAAGCAATCCAACCCAATTATTCAACTAATAGTTGTATATGAATTTTTACTTATTGTCAATTAAAAATTAGCTTAGAATACTCCACATATATTTTTGTTGGACAGAGTATATGCTGAAAAAAGCGGCAAACATTTGCCTTTGAAGTGTCTTCCTGTCTCATTCTCAATCGAAATGTTTCGAACGCGTGCAGAAAATCAAAATAAAACGTTTTTCGTTTCATTTGCAATGAAATTCGCAAGTGCTGCCTTTGTTTTGCTATATATCTACATAAGGATTTCTATATATATATACATATATATATATATATATTTATGTATGTGTCTATATCTTTGTTTGTTGTTTGTACAGAATCGAGACTCAAATCGTTTTCCAATATACCGGGACGCCTTCTCTATGGATGGGCATTTTCTATGCACACGGCATGTGGGCAATCGGCAATCGGCAATCAGCGGCTCCGCTTCCGTGTCCGGGTGTCATTTCCCCGGAATCTATGTATGTGGTTGTGTATCTGTGTTTCTGTTTTTCTGTTTAGGGCGGTTTACCCGTTTGAATTCTCTGTTTTATTTCTCGCCCTGGAAAATGGCCCTGAATATTTAACTAGCTGCAATTGACTATGATTGTTATGTTTGTTGCTGAGTTCCCCACAGCATTGAGTCCACATTTTACAATTAGAGTGGATTTTCGGATGGAGTTTGGATGGCAGCGGTTCTGACTGCCTTTTCATTTATCAATTTGCTTAACATTTTATCTTGTTGAAGGCTTCTTCGCATTTACTTTGAGTTGGGAAAGCAAAAAATTGCAATTTTAACGCATGACTTCGCATTTTCAATGCGCTCCCGAGGCAAAGAAGTGCTTCAGATTTCTACTTTTACTTAGACATCGTCGCGTAATCGAATATAAATTGAATTTTTTACAACAAATGGATTTTGCCAAAGGTTTTTCATCATTATTTTTTTTAAATTTTTTCCGGCTGTTGGGCTGCCTCTTAACTTCATTCAAACGAAATAAGCGTCAGATTAATATATACATTAAAAAAAATAAGCAAAAATATATTTATAAGAAACTCGGCACTTCTCTGTTAAAAATGTTTTCTATTCAGACTATGTAAACCACCAAAGGCAACTGCATTTCTGGTTGTATTGTTGGCTTTGTCAAGAAGTTTGCAGTTGCCAGAATCGAATATGTTTTGGCAACATCAACAATCAACCCACTCAGAAGCTAGAAATGTTTTTCAATACCCTGCATTCATTAATGGGTAAAAAGGGGTTATTAATATAAATATATTAATTATTGCACAGTGTTATTTAAATACTTGAAAATAAAATAGATTTTTATTTTTGATTATTAAAATAAAAATCAAAAAATATCTTCTATTTTCAACTTTTCCATAAAAGTTGGCAAATAATTTTTATTATAAATTTTAATTATTGATTTTTATTATAAGAGTAATTTAAGGTTTTTAACATAGAAATTGAAATTTAATTATTGTCACAATCCAATTATTTTAAACGAAAAACACAAGTCAAAATTCAATTTTTTAATAAATATTGGAAAATATAAGTTTATCCTGTTTCCAGGATCCTACGCCCTGATTTATTATATCTAAGATTTTCCATTGATTGATTTTCTTTAACTCCTGACTCTTATTTGCGATTCCTGGAATAAATATTTTAATTAAACGACCAATCATTATTTACGAAAATTGGTTAAATTTCGACATAGATATAATTAGGAGATGTGTCAAGAATATTTTTAGATTCCCAATCGGAATACAGGGTGTATCTTAATCGCACACAATCCACCAGAACTGTCGCATTATATTATTGTGTGCCAGACCATATATGATTAGTATGTCTCCGCCCCTATCCATGCCTCTTTTTATCTTTATAATTAAATTTCTTGGCCCAGAGCCATTTGCGTGACTGTCAATGTCTGTTTAGAGAAAAACATGATAATTTATAGCTGGGATTTAATTTGGCTTGAAATTTATTGAGACTGGTCAGGCATGCATTAATTAGTCATGATATCAGTGCCGGAAAGGTGAGCTAAAATAATGAAAAATTTAAACAGTATGTGTTATTTTAACAATCAATTTTAAGTTTAAGTAATATCAATAAATACTTAAAATTAATTTATTTACCCTTTTATGTTGGTAATCTTAGTTGGGTTGCAGCAGCAAATAAAATCTATTATTTTTAATATCGAGTTCTAACAATGTCGTAAAGCAAACAAAAAACCAAGCTAACTTATTTCGATAGCTAATAATAATTTTTGTAGTTTAATCAACTCCAAAAAAGTGTAATAATTTTCAAGATAATAGGATAAATCTAATAAAATAATAAACCAAAAAATATAAAAAATAATAATGCAGTTTTGATTTAATAGCAAAACATTGCAATTGGATAAAAACCATAAATAAATTATTAGGTATAATAATTATATTTTATTGTATTCTATAAATCAATAGAATTAATAATATTTAAAAAACAAAAACCTATTTATGTGTAGTTGGCCTGGCACGTGTTAAAACCAGTTTCGGTTAGAAATTGTTTTGAATTTCTCATTTTCATATATACACGAATTTCTGGTATAAAAAAATTGGCTTTAAGTTTTGCTCGACACATTTTCACATTTTCTGCACGCATATTTGTCCCTGCTTGTCCCCTTTTCAGTACCCCTCTCACGTTGTCTAACTGTCTGATTGAATATTTTTTGCGTTTTCATTTTTGGTGTTTTTGCTGGCGCTCGCACTTTTTCCAAACCGACACTTGAACGCCATTTTCTATGGCATGTTTTGCACTTTATGCATATTTTTTGCATTTATTGTGGCCAAACATGTAGACGAGCCTGGTTTCCCTATGTTTCTATGTTCTATGAGTTCCATCCCAAAGTAATGTATGCTCGTCACGTTTAGCCACTTGTGTCCTGGGCTCCTGCCCGGTTTGCTGTTGCTCCGTGTCTTCACATTCACTTAGTCCAAGTCTTGGCTAAACCTCTTTTGCATATTGATACGGTTACACATATGAAATCCACTTGCTACCACCCTGCCCCGAAACCTGCCAGCTTTGTAATGGAAATTAACAGCAGTTTATGTTGACTGTGGCCAGCACTTGAATTTACCCAGCACAGATATGAGCTAATAATACACTTGGCATAAATTACCTGCAGGCAAATGTATAAGAAAATATTGGAAAATATTTAAGTGTTTTTTGTTGAGCCCTTTCGTGTTCCATATGTTCTTGTAGTTGTAATTTTCTTGTTGTTCATTTTTAAATAATATATTTTATTTTTTTTTTAAACGATTTTCAAAGCATTTTGACGTCATTTTGAGTTCCAACAGGAAGTCTCCCTGATTTAATTTAAGTGCATACATACATACATGTGTTCCAGTTTTTTACTTACATCATCTTATGTTTTTTATTTTTATATCCTACAGATTTCAACACTCAAATTGTGCATTCAAGTTTTTTCTTGTCCAATGTTGAGTATCTTATATATTTAAGTTTTAAAGGTTTTATTTTTGTTTTATTCCCTCGTTGTGGTAAGCTCTTTTCATTTTTACTTTGTTGTCATCTGTGGAGTTTTATCACTTTTAATATGTATTTTTATTTATTTTTTACAGATTTTTTTTTTTAGTTTTGCGTGTTAACAGTTTAAATTACTATATAAACTTGTGAACAAAAGTAACAAAAAATGTACTTCATATAATTGTGTTGATTTAGCATTGCATAGTTTTGTGCGCGTGCTTAAGTGCATTTTGTCTGCTGCTTGCAAGTTGAAAGTATTTAAAAGCAGCGCCTGAAAGTAGAGAACAGAAAAGGTAATTGCAGTAGAAACGTCATTTAAATTTTAAATCGACCGCTACGCTTTGGTAAACTGACCAACCCCAACAAACACACTAAAGTCTAGGCATTTTTTATTGAATTTTGTTGCAAATAGTTTGCCCGTGGGCCATAAAAATGCACATAAAAGGCGGCATTGTGCCAAACCCAACTTCAAAATAAGTAAAAAAGTTGCAGTCGTTATTTCCACACTGTGGTATACTCTGTACTAATTCATATAGCTCTGTCACATTATGGATTACGGGAATGACTACATTCTATCATAAAGTAAGGACATTTCACAAAACAAACATACTCTCTTTTAGTTTTTTAATAGGATATAAGAAACGAAACTCCCACCCAAAACATTTTCATGTAGCACGCGAAAGCAATTAAATCAACAAGAACGCTGCATGTGGATAAACTTTTGGCGCCCAAATGGTGCACAAAGGCGCCTCAATGTCAGCTCATTAAAGTTTATAGGGTGATTTTTGCATATCACTCTAAAAGTGGGGTAGAGAAGTGCAGGGAAGAGTGTTGGCAAGCAGCCCTTTTACAACCGCCACGCCCACACAAAAACCTTCAACAGTTCCCCTTCATTCAAGGCGAGAGACGAAACTTTATTTTGGAGAAACATAAATCAAAATTTTGCTTGTTAACTCGTCCGTTTAAATTAAGTTGAACATTAGGCCAGACCTAAAAGAGCGCCCCACAATTTGCCGAAATTTAAAGCATTTCCATGTAATTGGTGTGAGAAAATTTGTAAGAAAAACTCGAAGGATAAAGGAAATGCGGCGGCGTCGCTACTGACAGCTAATGAAAATATTTGGCAACTTGGCTAAAACGAGTTAGAGCCTTGAGGTAGAATGGTAATTAGCGCAGTGCATATTTAAGGGGCTTACTTTTGGCCAAAGAATGTGGCATAAGTGGGCAAAAGGGATTGAAATGGAACTTGAAATGTCTTTCGAAAATGTTTGCCAAAGCACAAATGCATAAAAAACTTGAGGAAATGAAATTAGTTTGACTTCAATTGGTGAAAAAGGAGAATGCAATCAAATCTTTATAACCATAATAAATTTAATCGCTTTACACGGAAAAGTTAAAATGAAAGATGTTTTTTATAATATATAACATGAATTTTTCTTTATAAATGCACAAATGTTTTACACTTTGATATTTACTGGTAGATCGATTAATATAGTAAGAGAATTTGTTTTTAATGTTATTATGAATTTAATTTTTAGTCTAGAAGCTGTCCCAATCAAAAATGTATAGTTTTTTTAATAAAATTATTTATTATTGGTAAAATTTGATTTTTTACCGATTTTTAATTTTTTTTAAATTTTTATCCCTATTTATTTTTAAATGACAATCAGATTTATTTGTTTAAATGTATAGAAAATGGAATAAAATTATATAGAAAATTGAATAAAATTATATAATTTTTATTATGATATTATTTTCTGGAAAAATTTAACTATTCAAGATGTGCTCTCTTGTATTTGCCACTCTTTTTTTTCAAGTGATGCCTACACATGTAAAGAAAATTGCAATGGTCCGGAATTTCAAAATATATCTCTTATATCTCTCATTCTAGCCATTCTAGACAAGGTGTTAACACCAAAAAGGTTTGCCCTCTGGAACTACATATGTATACAATGTAGAGGAGGTCAAGGGAACATTTCATGTGATTACTCACAAAAGGCAGCTCAGTGGGGTTTTCTAATCAGACTGCAACGCCCATGAGCCAGGTCCCCAATCAGTCTTTCCACCCCCCCTTGTATGCCCAGGCCGCTTGTTATTGTCATTGTTATCAACGATGTCACAGCAAACAGCCACAAATTCTCTACAACACTAACAACAATACTATAAGTATAGGTCTGAGGGGGGATAGGGTGAGGATTGGTGTAAGGGGTATTTCTCATGTGGGCATATGTTAAACATTTTGACACTTTTGCGCACGGTTGAGCCGCCGACGCCATTGCTGAACTTTGACAATCTAATGGAACTTGATGAGGGTTCACTTCCGCTTAAACACAACAACAGCAACAACTAAAAGAGCAACAACAACAATTTCAACTCTCCTGACTAGCATTGCAAATTTAGTTAAATTTAACAACAACAAAAAAATACCCAAAATTTGTAACAATTTGCAATTGGTTTTAGTTTACAGGTACACTGGTCAACTATAATCAACATACTGAAATCAGCGACAGTCAGAATTCTGTTAGAATTTGTGATTGGGTGTAGGAAGGGGGACAGGTACAGGGTGAGGAGTCAGCTAGCAGGTGTACGTAAAACAAACCGCATTAGCGGTCAACACTGCGCTTTGTCGTTCCCATTTACAGTTACCCAGGCGCAGAATTCAAAATGGAATCGCGTTAGGATCTGTTAACGTTCCGAAAACTGAAACTTAATTAAGTGTTGGTTCTGGCCCTTTGGGCAAGCTTTATCTGGTGAATGGTTGGGCCAAATGTTGTTTTGTGGTTGTCGATAAATTTTAACAGTTTTGGTTTTTGCGGATTGCAGTTGATTTTTGTGGAAATTTAAAAGATAAAGCGACTGAATGCAGATCTGGTGTGTAGTAAATACTCTATACGGAAAATTTAAATTCTTAACCATTCAATACACAATTTTACATCATTGTTTATTTTAGAGTATTGGAAAAAAAAGGGTATTTATATATAACTAAAAATATATATATATTAGACTCTACATATTCAAATTATTCAAAAAAAAAAAAAAACAAAATAAAACTATTTAATTAATTATTAAAATTATTGACGGTTTGATGTTATTTTTTTTTACTGAACATGGAGTTAATTTGAAATAATAAACCTAAATATTTAAATTTTTTTCGAAATATGTTAAGCAAATTTTTACCAATATAAAGTAGTCCAATTAAAATAGAAAATCAATCTAGAAATAAATTAAAATAGTGAAGCAAGCTCAGTTTTTACAACGTTTCTGTTATGTTTATGATATTCGTGTACAAAATAAGTATATATCATTTATTTAAATTAACTTATAATTCATTTACCTGTTACATATACAATTGCTTTATTGCACGCTCTTTACGCATTTTTCATGGATATAGGGTGTAATTATGCATACACAGACTTTGCCTCTTCAATACCCTCGAGACAGAAACATTTTTATCTTGTGTATAGCAATTCCAAAGGACAATCCTCTGGGACTTCAAATGTTATACGGTGGCTTAACTGAATCCACGCCTCCCCTTTACCCCTCAGTTCGCTGTGCTGCCAATTTTCGTTATCGTTTTCAAATTGAAAATTTGCGTAATCACATTTTAAGTGAAAATCGCTTTACAAATGAAATTAAATCGATTTTGTCAGCCAGACACTTAAAGAACGATAAGAATCTTTGGCAAAAGTTACGCATACGCCGCGTTCGAGTTTACATTATGGCTTTCAAATCCCCTTCCGTTTCCGGTTCCGTTTTCAGTAACTTTAAGTCCGCTGCACTTTTATGTGCAATGTGCGGCATCTTTTTATTATTTTTGTCTCACCAAGCCCGATGCATTTCAAAGCGCCATCAACGTCATCAAATCGTTAGTCAAATACGCAAAAAACTTTTTCTTGACTTCAACTCAAGGCAATAAAAATGATGAAGTGCTGTGCGATTTCTAGAAAGTGCAGCCAGCTCTCATATATTCAGAGAGAGAGTCTCACTGCAGTCTAGATAGCTTTTACAAGAGTTTCTCGCTTAGATCTATGCTTTTGCAGAGAGCATATTTAATATGTAATTGCATATGTAACATGAATAAACATTGAATTGCTTTCAGTATCGAGTTAGCTTAGATCTATCAGTTAGCTATATTATAATCTTCAGTTCAATGACACTATATATACATAAATCGACAAACATGAAGCTCTCTTTTCTCCTTTGCATTTTAATGAATTTCTGTGGAACTATGGCAAATCATCAAAAGATTGTGCGTGAGCGTAAGTAATCCCAATCATTGCATGGAAACAATATACAAATGTATATATTTTGGTTAGCAAGATGCGTATTTATGGCTGATACGGGGCCCTGCAATGATAAAATAATGGTATTTGCCTATGACTACCCAATTAATGAATGTATTCCCTTCTTTTATGGTGGCTGTGGTGGTAATCCGAATCGATTTGAAACAATAGATGAATGCAAAGATGCTTGTTATCTGCCTGGTGGTGATGATGATGATGATGATGATGATGGTGATGACTAATTTTAGTTCCAAGAAAGACTAAAGAACTAAAACATAAGCTTAGGAAGGAAATTGAGAAAGATACAAATGGAACTATAAACACACCCCAAGCGTAAAAATCAAAAATTGTATTTATTAGCTAATCGTAAGGATTTAGATTGCAAATTCCATGAATATCTGTGCCAAGAATTATTACAATATACTTAGTATTATACATGCACTTATAAAATAATAAATATTGTAAATACAAGTAAATTACTACGAATTTCATATTATATTCATTCTTTACCAAAAATATTGTTCTTTCCGGATAACAACCGGCGTATTAACATTACACGATTTTTCAATAATTTTAAATATGATTGAATACTTGTTTTTCTATTTTTAATTAAAAATCAATATAAATTTTACATATTTGATTTATTTTTTATAAAGAATCTCTAAACTTCGTTGAGTTTCAAAAAACTTTGGCTACTCTTTTTATGCTCTTTGCAAACGCATAATTTCAGTTGAAACTTCTTTTTGCTCCGTCGAGTTGCAAGTAATGCGTTTCCTTTTTTTCTTTGACGCTGAGTGTCTCTACGTCGCTGTCTATATCTATAACTGTTCCTTTATATACACATATATATTTTTCTATAGACGTCTGTTTGCTGCCAATCTGAGCAGCCATTAAGACAAACAGCTGAAGTAATTTAACAACAGAGTTTTGACTGCATTCAATTTCGAAGCAAGACTTCAAGTATTTTATTTGGCTCCCAGGACTCTTTGGCTATTTTTGACATGCAATTTGCGCTGCAGCCTCATAGAAAGTTTATTTCAGAACAAAGCAGCTGATGTCTGCTGACGTTCTTGTTTATGAGCATGCAAAATTCCAAAATGTATGTCTATCTAGCTCCTCTAGCCCAGCTCTGTATGCATAATTGTCTGGTAGAGTTTGAAAAAAAAAATATATATATAGTAGAAAAGCTCAGCTTGGACACTGTGCTTTGTTGGATTTATGCGTTATTGCGATATTTGCCAAGCTTACGGCTAATAAGAATTCATTTTTGCAAAATGCCGCAAACAACTTTATTAAAGCCGAGTTGCCTGTGCAAAAAGTGTTGCCTACTTTCGTGCGTCTTTGAAGAGCGTTCGCTCATTAGCCGCCCAGGGGCATTTTCAGCTTAATTAGCGGCATAAAAGCTGCTCACAGTGAAAGACCAAAAGAGACCTAGTTAACTGAACTCCTCATCCATATTCCCAGCTGGTCATGTGACACTTTTGGCCTCCGCCCACTTAGTTAACTTGCTGCTCACGTTGCTGTCCTCGGGAATGGGAGGACTTTTATGACTGATTATGTTGTTTTTCGGCGTTTAATTGCCACTTGGCCCTGTGGATGGATGTGACTATTTTTATGGCTAATGAGCAACTTGAGGTAAGTTCTTGGTCTATTTTTGGGCGCATATCAGGTGTAATTTCATGAACTGAGGCTATTATAATGATTGGTGTAGCTAAATGTTGGAGGAGGAAAAGTCCCTGTTCTGTGCCGGCTGACCAATAAAATGCATGAAATTATGTGAGGGTTGTTAAAGTTCAGATAAATTAAAATGAATGGCTTGTTGAAGTGAATAAGTTGAGGGGCAGTAAATTTGAATTTAAGTTGTAAAAGATGAAAAAATGTCCTAAGAAAATACAGAAACAAAAGGTTGAAAAAAATTAAGTGTAAGTAGGCACAAACTTAAGCATTGTATTTAAATTGAAAAATAAATTATATTATGAAGTACAAGAGCTCTATCAATATGCTGCTTCTTACACATCTTTAAAAAATGTATATCTACTAACAAAAATAAAATTTTAAATAAAAATTACATAATAAAAGCTGAAACTAATAAATTTACATAGAAATATTTAAAAACTTTATAAGAAAATTTTAATTTAAAATACAGATTTTTAAAAGTCCAGCTAAGTTATATTTAATACTATAGATAGGTTGCTTATTTATTTGTTTATTCTATTATTGCTTCAAACATATAAGTATTAATTTTTGTTGTTGAAATTATTTTGATTTTTTATTGACAGCAAATATTTATTTTTAAACTAGGTATTATATAACCGCACTTTCAATGTTAAGCAGCAAATTGTAGTTCTAATTAATTTCTGAAATTATATTTATGACTATTGACAGTGTTGATGCTTTAACGAATTATTTATATAATTGGAAGAATAAATTATCTACTACTTTACTGCAGAATAAATACTTCATTTCTCTTTACTTGATTGTAAACTGACAATTAAGAAAGTTAAATATTTGCATGATTTTTCATTTAGGCAATTACGTTTCATATGGCAATTACAAGCAACATTATATATATTTATGTAACCTTAGCTTATACCTCATCCCACTCCAACAATTTTGTTTTCCATTTTATCTCTCAATTTAAAATCCAAACAATCAAAACTCTGACATCATACACTCTGACACCCACAAAAGCGTCAACTGAACATTGAAATATATTTCACAATAAATTAAATTTCATACACTCTTAAGTTCGTTGGCTGTTCAAAATTTAAATAGGTCAAACATGCATTTAATTTCCGCACGAATAAAATGAATTTGTCTGGAGTTCTCAGCTCAGCCTACAGCTGTCAGCTACATACAAGACACATACAAAGTGAGGCAAAAACGGAAACAGACGCTCGACAGGACAAACACATATACATATACACACTGTGTGTGTCACACTCAAGAGTACACACTCACAAAGGACACGTGAGGCTGACTGAATCACCTTCTGTTTGGTCGACATCAGTACTCTTAACTTATTTGGCTCCATTAAAATCTTGCTAAATAAATATTTAATGCGTGAACACAACTGGGAAATTGAGCAGGGGAACAAAATAGGGGACTGAAGTTGGAGCAACAGCCTGCCATATGATTTATGAGCTTCACAGGAACTGGATACTGGCACAGGGTCCTGCCACAGGACCTACCCAACAAACACAGTCTGGACCGCCTTTTGTGCTGGCTAATGGCTCATAATTGATTTTTATGCCTATTGTTGCTCCTGGCCCTTTAAATGGTGCGTTGTTAATGCGACGCACTGCAGCATTATACTCCTGCCTCACTTTATTTCTGGTTTTATAACAGAATGGAAGAGGGGGAAAGTATATTAAAATCTTATAATTTCAGCCACATTTGAAGTGTGCATAAATTAATTTTAATGCCACAAAAGTTGCGTTTAATGATCCACCACCGAGCTGGTCATTTGTTAAAGTTAGAATTTTGGCAAAAGCTAAATAATTGACAATTTAAATTTATGGTGAGGATGATTCGAGTTTAAGCCATGGAAATTTATATTTATAGTAAATATAAAGACTAGTTAAATTTACTTTCATTGCTAAATCAAATATTTATTTAAATCAAATTTTACTTAAATTATGAATATATGATTTATTTCAATTCTAAAAGCATGTTAGATAGATTTTTATATAAGTTGACTGAAATCAATATTCAATTTAAAATATTAAATGTGATTTAAAAGAAGATACAATTTATTAAAATTATTCGTGAGATCAAGTTAATATTTAGTGTTTATGTTTAAATACCCAAATAAATAATATAAAATTACAATAATAAAGTAGGTCATTATTATTTTATTAAAAGAAATTATTTTTATAAATTCGAGATGCCAAGAATTAAATATCCCTGTCAAAATTTTTAATAAAATTGTTGCAAAAAATAAATTCATATTTGATCGCTAATAAAAATATCAATTATATATTTTTTGAAGTTTTTTATAAGATTAGTATAAGCAATACTTGAGATTTGGAAGAAATCATGAAAAGCAATCTGTTTCTAATACAAAAGATTACTTTTTAACCACTGCTTTTATAAATAAAATAATTAATAATAAATGCATACAGTTACAAAAGGATCTATGCCTAGTGCCACATAATTAAATATTTATAAAATTGAGAAATTTATTTATATAAAAGCAGACAAATGCACACAGCTAAAGAGACTCGCAGGATTTTCATTACTTTAAAAAATCGCCGCTTTTAATACAATACACAATTTATAATAACATTAAAACATAAAATACCCTTTGAAAATATATAGAATTCACATTCTTTAATATTATATTTTATAGAAACAGAATTAAAGCTTTCAGAGAATCTACATCTTCAAGTCCCTGCCACTTTCCCAACATTCTATATTGCTCAACAAATTTCGTTAACCTGTCATATAAGCATAGACAGAGTACCAAATTAACCATCAACCCCATTTTCTGCTTATCAAAACACACAAACCAACTTGATTTAATAATTCTAATAAGAAACAAGGCAAAAACATTGCTGCTCGCCTCCTCCAACAAAAAAAAAGAAGCTGTTGCCTTCAACTAAAATCTAAATAAATAAATGTCCGTTTACGACACCTATGAACGTGGCCATCACATGCCAAGGAACCCCACCCAGACCCAAACAGATCCAGGCAGACTTGGATCCAGGAAGGCATAGCACCTTTGGCATCCTAAGCATTTCATGCATTCGCTTTAATAATGCGCATAAATTGGTTGGACCCGTTGGACCTCTTGACTGCTTCATTCCCTTGGTCCAGACCCTTATCCGCATCCCAGACACAAATGTTGGCCAGACACGCGTGCGTTCATTTCATTTTGGCTTTTGTTTGACTTTCCCCCGACCATTCTCAGACTCCGGACTTTACTCCAACTCCAACTCCTATTCCAAAACGGGAGGCCCGTCTGTCTATCTGTCTGTCTAGTTGGAGCATTGTTTTTGGAGCATTCTTCTCCCTGGCTGACCCCTAGCATATTTTTGCAAGCGTTTAATCTTTAATTTGCCACTACTGTGTGGCAACCCTCACCCTGACCCACAGCCTGCCCAGCGCCTGCCTGTCTATCCAACTGTCGACTGGCAGCTCCTTGCCTCGTCCTGGCTCGCCTTTGCCCTCGGCTCAATTTATTTGTTTTCAGCTTAGCTTTTTCGAGGGAGACGCATTAAATTAAATACTTAGCCGCTGGAATAGTAAAAATTATGCCAGCATTTAAGTGTTTAATATCCGTCTGAGACTTGGGCTTCGGGCTTCTTTTGAGGGGACTTAAATGTCGACTACGAGTCTGATATTTATTAGTTGATTCTAATGGAAAAACAGCGGACAGTTGGCATACAAAATTGTTTTTGGGCTCTAAATTATGAGGGAACATAAAGAAATTTGGGTTATCCTTTGTAAATATGTCACAGAAACGCATTAAGTAATGTTAAGTTATCATATCAGTTTAATGGAAACAATATTTAAATAAAACTCTATATTTTTTATAAATTATGCAAAGTTGTATTTGTAATATTATAAATGTATAACAAGCGCAGAATTGTATTTTACTAAAATGATTTTAAACTCAAAATTAACTTAACTTATAACTATTAATATTGTTAAATTGTTTTTAATTGGCTCTCTGGTTAATAGCTAAATTTTTCATTTATTTCTTTTATCAAAAATACATTTTCTTAGCAAAATTTTTCTTTAATTCCTTTTATTTAAAAATATTGTTTTTTTCAATTTTCTACATTTTTTAAATGTCTTCCAAAAAAAATTGCTTTTAAATGTGTTAATCGAAATAGTTCTTACAGTAAATTTATATTTTTCTTGTATTGTTTCTTAGCTTTGTTTAGAATATTTCTAAATTGAAAATATTGCGATTCAAGAATTTTTAAATAATTATCTTTTCTTCCTGTTTTTTATGTCCAATTTCTTCCATGTCTTCATACAAAAGTTGCTTCTTAAATTTCCATAAATTTATTTTCTTGTGGTTAACTTTTATCATATGTCTCTAACTTTACTGTACCTTATTGTCTATGAGTCTATCTACTTCAAGAGTTTTCTAATCTCTAACCTTAAATGTGTAAATCTAACAGACACCTTAAGCGAACAGAGCGGCTAACCCAAGGACCAAGGACAAACTACACTGAATGGCGCTTTAGTTGTGCAACTGCTTCTATTATCCAAGCAAAAGAGAATAGCTTGGAGGGGCATCTAACCGAGGCAAAGGACCAAGCCCAAAGGACTTCAATTCACTGCACTCGAACTGAACTGCACTCAAGCGATGCCTGCTGCTGCTGTTGGCAGCAATTGTTAATAAGATTTGCACATCATTTCACGTGTCTTGGCCAAATGTCTATGTGTTGTTGTCTATTTGCATGCAATGAAGCCACAAGGAGCCACTGCAGCTCCTAACTCTAGTTAGTTTCAGCCACAGAGAAACCCTCATAGTCTCACAGCCTCACAATTTTATTCTGGCTGGCAATTTGCATTGTCTGGTGGCATTTTATGGCAGGACGCAGTTGGTGCTACATTTGTGTATAGTTCTCTGATCCTGCAACTGGCAAAATGGCAATGCTTAGTGCACAAAGGGGAATACCATTTGAAATGTGCAACCCCTCTCTATCTTAAGACCCGACCCTCTTCTGCTTGTTCCTTGTCCAAGCTGCTTGACTGACCATTATTGCATTTTTGACATAAAACTTAATGGAATTTCCAAGAAAACCCTGCTAGGTCTTAAATATTGAAAAGCATTTCATCAGGTTGCACTTAATGAACAAAATACAAAGTAATCTGGCACTTTTTTATAAATGAATAATGTGAGCCTCAATTGATTTAGTTTTCTCCCGGCAATAAATTTTGCACTCTTTTTTAAATATTTATTGCGCATTTTAGCTCCCCTAAAAAAAGGACAAATTAAATTGCTATAAAGGCATGATTTGCTTATTTTTTTGGGGGTCACGAGTAAGATAATAAAAAATAAGAAATGAAAAAAGGTTTCCCAGATAAAATGCGACAAATTAATTGAAATTTATGGCGCAAAGGCGTGTAAACTCCGGGGTGCCAAAAGAATAGAATACGAGGGTAAATAAACTGATGATGATACATATAAAGCCGGAATTAAGGAATAATTAGAGTGAAGCTTTGAGCTGACTGACACATGTTGAGTTAGAGCATTGATTTTCTTAAATTCCTCAAGCTTAGTAAATACCCAAAAAAATTTTTAAATCTTTTACTATTTGGTAAACAGAAAAGATGCTTCCCTTTGGCAATTGGTGTCCAGGTTATCCGTTTTTCCATATGCAGATATATTCACATTTCCTTACCACATAGTAGACTTCATGGCCCTCAACTGTGGTTAGCATTAACGAGCCGCAACGAAACTTTTGAGAGAGCTCAACTCATTCAAAGGCAAATTCAATGTGACAACAGACTGGGGCCTAAAGGAATTTTCGTTTTGTGTTGCCCTTAAGGCAAAACAGATCCTAAAAATTGACTCAATATAAAATCCATTAAAATATCAACAAAACTCAACGATGTCGCCAAAGACGAAGACGACATCAAAATGTAATTTTCAGGCTGGCGCACAGCTTACGCATAATAATGAGATGGTATATGGAAATGTGTATAAGAATGAGGTTCTCAATGTGCTGAGGTTTTTCCTAACACCTAAGCCTTTTCCCAATACAGCACAGGTGTGTAAGGATTTCATGATGATGATGATGATGATGGCAGTCAATAAGGATGTATTTTGGCCTACTTCATAACAATTATCAAAGCATTAACATAAGCTGAGGAAGGTTTAAGGGATTATGCTTAAGATATATTTAAATGAAATAGTTATTCCCTAATAAACTATAATATGGTTATTAAGTTATATTATAATAATAAAAGAACTGGTTAAGCACCATAATAGCATAAATATAATATAAAAATAAATTATAAATGAATAAATTGTCGTTAAATTGTTTAATATTATTTTACAAAATTTTAATAAAAAGTGTTATTTTTTTATTGAAAATTTATTATTAAATTGAATTCCTTCTCTTAATTTTTATACCTAACATATACAGATACAGATTAATATTGTAAACTATTTATTTTAGCTATTATTATTTTTTAAATTAACAATTTTAAGAAATTTTATATATTTCTCAGATATTGAAGCATGTCTTGAGTATCACATTTTTTAAAAAATCGTTATTTCAATTGTGTTAAATAAAAATTAAAAATTTACCGTCAGGTATTTTGAGACTTTTTGTCAAAGATTAAATATTTAATTTTCCTGATAAAGTTTATTCATTTTCTAAATATTTATAGTAGTAAGCTTATACTGAAATATCATATTATTATTTTCAGTTAAGTTACTCATTTATCAAATAATAATTTTTTTAAAAATTTACTCTCATTTCTCTGTGCTCAGCACGTTTTTCACATATATTTGACGACTCAATTTCAAGCCAGACACATTTTTTCCAAACAATTTTCATTGATTTTCATTACTCCAAGCCAATGGCTGCTTGCAATTCAAGCGACAATTTAACCACATTTCCGTTTCCTTTTCAATTTCAACTCAAACTAAATTTTGGGTTTCCGAATTGTTGTTGCACATTTGCCAATGTCAGGGCCAAAATGTTCTTTAAATTGAAGTTCAAGTGCAAGAGCAGGAAACACGTAGACCGTAATGTCATTTATATTTATAAGGTAGTTTTTTTTTGCCCGGAGTTTGCTTTAAATTTAAGCAAAAATAATTTTGCACAATTTTCCACAAGCGTTGGCAACTGACAGCAACTAATTGCAAGTTATTTTTGCCTGCAAGCTTTCCTGCTTTTCAGTTTTCTGCAGTCTCTCTTGTGGTTTTTCCCTTTGGTTTTTCACTTTGCTTCTCGCTGCAAACTTGCTTGCAAAATATAACATTATTCCATGGCATGTACTAGCATGTTCTGAAGAGCTTTTCACCTGCCTTCCCCTCATGCCTGGCTCTCATGTAGTGCGAATAATTTGCTGTCATCGTCGCTGTCGGCGCTGGTAAAGAAATTAAAAATCGGGTTGGAATTATTTATGATTCCGTCCTGCTGCTTCTTTATATAATTAAAGTACTTAAAGCTACACACAGAATTCATCGCGGCAGCCTGATAAATCTATCTCTTGCCAGGTTATATTTAACAGAGACTCGCCATAGTCTTAAATATTGCATTTTAAATAATAAATAAGCCTGCAATCGAAGGTCGAATGAAAAATCAATTGTAATTCAATATAAACAATTTTTAAATTTATAATGCATTTTTTCAGACTCTTTAAGTTCAAAATTTGAACTTTAAATCAAATACATTGCGTATACGTCATGTGGTGCGTTGCAGAAGTTTGTGTCATCTGTGGTACGTGTTGCTTCGCCCTCTTATTCTTGAGAGAATCCCCAGCTATATTTGCCTCACTGCCTGTCATTATTAATGCGTATAATTAGCGCACTTTATAAAGATTGATTGGTGAGTCTTTGTTCCCAGCCAAGCCAAGCCAAAAGCCAGCTCCAGACGGGGGAAATTCACGCACACAGAAACCACATCGTAAGCAAATACACATTCTTACAGTATTGGGTTGAGCACGCACTTACACACACATATGTGCGTGTATACACACACACACACTTATACACACTCAAACTCACACACATGGTGTAATATGCGCCACTTGTTTATGTGCCACACGCATGACTTGAGCGTAATTTCTTTCCTTTTATCCTATGCCAAGAAGTCGACAGGGTATGCTGATTTATAATTAAGGAAACTATACAATTTTAGCTTATTTTAATTAAACTCATATTCAACTCTCCATGACAAAAAATTAAATATATTATATATACATTTTCAATTTTTGTAATTTAAATTCTATTATATACCGTTAACAGGGTAATATATAGTCAGGTATATTGAACTTTAGTGCCATATTTGCTTTAATATAAACAACACGACTTGTTTTTGCTCCTTACGCATTTCGTTGAAGCTACACGGGAAGTGGGATTTATTGTTTTATTAGCAATGCAGGAAGTTGTCTGAGAATGAAACAACTCAAGCGATTTCTTTTCTTCAAGGGTAGTGTATACCTACAAAGTGGTATTAAAGAGTTTATCGGATAATGAGAGACTTTTAGTCAATATAAATACGTTTTTGTGGTAAGTATAAGCTCAATACATCGATAATAATAAAGCATTTTATGTTAACTCACAAAGAAAAATAAAAAGAGAGAGAGTTGCAATATTTGGTAGATCACTGAAGATTATTCAAAACACAGATTTGTATCATACATAATATAAGTTTACCGATCTCGGCACTTAAATCTATTTTTTTAGGCCTCTATTTTTGTTGCCTTTTAATTTGCAGCTAAAATTTTTAAAAATTAAAGATACTGCTTAAAATACTTAATGAACATTAGTGCATATAAAAAATTCTTCTTTATTTATTTTAACATTCACTAAGAGAACCAGACCTGGTTCAAGGGAATTGTAAGACACCTAATAATAATATTTAAGCACAACCTTTACTTTTCTTTAGCTATATTAATATTCTAATAAATTCTCAATTCAAAAATTTAGTGAGGGCATCAAGAATTCTTGAAGACCCATCATACTATTTAATTGTATATTTTTGCTGTCTTAAGCGGGTTTTTGGCTCTGGTCAGCTTACAAGAGGGTTCATCAATGGCACAGCATGTTAGTATTTAGTTGGCATTCAATTGAAGAGCTTCATCCACTTACTCTCGGCCTTGTTTGTCTTATAACTAAGCCTAGTCTAGGACATAACTAAAACATATACTAACACACGCACACACACACACTCTGTGTGTATTTCTATGGCTTAGTTTATGTGCTTGGCATTAC
The DNA here is from genome assembly GCA_035043045.1 of Hirtodrosophila alboralis. Classification (NCBI taxonomy): domain Eukaryota; kingdom Metazoa; phylum Arthropoda; class Insecta; order Diptera; family Drosophilidae; genus Hirtodrosophila; species Hirtodrosophila alboralis. The sequence goes on along the minus strand of JAWNNH010000152.1, from coordinate 93,700 downwards.
ACTAATCATGCAATTTCTGTTAGATTTTTATTGGCCAAGAAACTTGGCCATTAGCACGCTGAGTGCATGGCTAATGAGAGCAGCTGGCCAAAATGTGTTGCCTGCTTTTTGGCGCGTGATGTTAGTTAACATTGAGCTAACTGTACGGCAGTGCTGTAAGTTTTGTTGTATTTAACTCGTCAAACAATTTGCTATTTGCATTAAATTTGCATTTCTTAGCAAATTACAACAAAACGTTAGATGAAACAAAGCAAAAACTGACAATGAACAATTGCGACAACAAGAAATTGAGACAATTGGCTAAAGGACTGTCTATCTGTCCGTCCGTCTGTCTGTCTGATTGTCCCTCTGTCAATCTGTCCGCGATGGCAATTGTCTTTGCCTTGGGGCCTCGTAATTTGAAGCTCTTGTCAACAGAATAGACAACAATAAAGTTTAAGGAAGTGAAAAGTTCGAGAAATGTTTTGAAGAATTTTTCAGCTTTTGTGCAAGTGCAGTAAGAAGTTGATAAAGTTTTTTTTTAAACTTAATGAGAAGCTGTGAACGTTGTGAATGATGTGGAAAATTGCTATGAAAATATGTATAACAATAGTTAAGTAAATCATTTGTTATAAGTTCATAACAATATTCCAAATGTATATGTGAATAAGCAAATAATTATTTATATATTAAAAATTTGACTTTATAGTAGTTTTATAATTTTTGATATTTGATATATAAATAACTAAGAAACCAAAAAATCAGAAAAAATCACAATTAATATCAAAAGAATAAAAAAATATAAATAATTATTAAATATCAAAACAAAAATTTAAATTAAGCTTTCAATATGAAAAATTACCAAATATTTCGGATAAAGTGAAAATATATAAGAGAAAAATAATAAATTAAAATCATTTTGCATGCAAAACCATTAAAAAAATAAATTATACATGAACTTAAAAAGAGATATATTATTAATATGGTTTGGTTACGCAGGGTTGAGACACCTGCCTTCATTAGCCTATGCAAATTATTTACGATTTTTGCTTAGCCAGCAAATCAAACAACAACGTTAGCTTCCTTTTATTGTAGCCTCCTCCACCCACTCCAATTCAACCTTACCATATAAATTAAATCACGGTAAATAAAAGCAACCGCCAGCTTCAGATTCAAATGGTAAACCTTAGACAAGTCGCCCTCTCTCAACTATCCACGAACTTTTTGCGGCATTTCATCTAAATGTTAATAAGTCTCCCCGGCTGATGGTCTCCCTGTTCTTGTATTCCTCAACTCCAAAAACTCTCTCTCGGAGGCTGGGCTTTAACAAGGTGTCAGAAGCTACGCGGAGGCATTTTCCACTTGGTCGCGCTGATTGAGCGACTAGGGCAAAACATCCTTGAGCTGATGGAGGAGGGGGGTGCAAATCCTGTCAGCTGGCGGCGTCTTGAAGCATACATCCTGTTTATTCTACTGGCTTATTGATGAGACACAGCTTGGATCTGCTGTTTGTTTGTTTTTTTATCATTTTATGTGTGGATTTGCAGCATAAATAGTTGCAGAAAAATAAAACTGGGCCAGGACTTAGGGCAGCTTGAGTACTTGACTCCTAAACGGGAGGTTTATATTGTTGCTATTGATTGATTGACTTCAGACTGGCAAAGTTTGCTTAGGTGGATTGTTATTATAAGATATGTCGTAGCCGTGACTAGCTGTGGCTGGCAAATAGCAAGATTTTCTTTAACTGAATAACAGTAGAAGATTAACTGAGTTACTTACTGAGTTCAGGTAATATAGCCAATCCTGATATATATATTTATATATGTCACAGTCCCGATAACAGACAGAGTCCCATTTATTGCAGAAATAATTACACATATGAAATTAGACAAACAATGAATCAACTTTTACTCATATTCCAAATAAAAACATTTTTAAGTGAAAAATAGAAAATTTAGTTAATTTTACTAATTCCTGTCTATAATATTTAAAATAAAACACCAATATCACAACTATCACAGTGACTATAAAAGCTCATCTCTATTTGTTACAGAAGCTAAAAATAAATTCAAGCTGGCTAAGTTAATTATTTAGGCATATATAAATTATTTTATGTAATTTATTATATTAAAAATTTTATCTCAATTTTAAACTTTTATTATATTTACTTTCTTTTACATGTCTCTCAGTTTTGGCATTCTTCATAAATAAATTATAAGATATTTTTTAAAATAACATCAAAGACTTGCTTTCCTGGCATTTTTATGTTATATATTTCATGCCTCCAAATTTATTGACGCATTCTAATAAAAAATGCATGTAACTCATTTAAATGCATGAGAATTTACACACACAGCTACGCATATTAAATAGCATTGTAAATTTATTTCATTTATATATTTTTAATTGAATTATATGCATAAAATATTCAACATGCGCACAAATTGGAAAAACTCTCGCTAAAATTGCATGTATGCAAATGTTTTAAATTAATTTCCTTTCCACAAAAACAAAAGCAAACAATTACCAGTACATATATGATGATATTGACCATCAGCTAATATATTACAACACAAGCAATTAAAATATGTTTATGCAGCAACCAGAAATATAAACATTTAAAGTCTATCACAAAACTAGTTAAATTTAAATGCAAAACCCAAAACTAAAGTCATTTTCTCATCATGCTAATCGTGGGACCCTAAATTTAACGCCTCGTCAAACTTTACGCACCTTTTCCCACTCATCCCATCCATCTCGACCTTTTTGACTTACGTAGCGCGAAACTGACACGAAAAGCAGTTGAAAAGTTTGAGATTTTCCTTGGCAGCCTTTTAGGCAAATTAACTTGATGGAAAACTGTGTCAAGGCAAAGGCGATGGTCTATGCTATAAATAAATAAGATTTGGGCTGAAAAGCTTGGCCCACAAAATAGGGCATATATGTAGATATACCTCGAATCAGATATCGATTAATGGATGGAAAAAACCATTTTGAATTACTAAGAAAAAATTACAAAAATAAAATAAGAAAGAGCACATTTTGTCGACTTCTAAATACCTTCCCTAAAATATCTGCCAGGACATATACATAGAACATGCGCAAGTCAAAAATTTTATTTTCTAAGTAAGCTAAATATATAATAATTTATTTGAAATCAAAATATATTCATATATTATAAAGACTTAAAGACTTACAAGTTTGAGCTATTGAAGCTTTTATAAATTTATTAAATTATTTAATTATCAATTTTTCTTATACATTTTTACATATAATATAATTCAGAAATAAATATAATATTGAAGACTAGTAGCCAGAACTTAGAACCCAAAATAGATCTAACTTTTAAATTAAGCTTTTCAACTTAAATTTCATTCATTTGAATATTTTAATGTTGATTTATACAATTATTAAAGTCATACAGCTTATTTAAGCTTATATTATTTCCAAAAATAGACAAAATATATTTACAGTATCTAGTCTGAGCTGTTTGACTTATTCTGAGGTTAAATTTCCACTCTAATTTTTTGCAGCTTTCTAACTGTCAGATAAAAAAATCTTAATCGCCTGCAATTTGTCTGGCCGTCCACACAGAAGGACGCCCCCAAAAACCAAATCAAAACACAATGCTGTAAAGCCCCAATACAGACCCCAGCAAACAAAGACATTACAGGGCAACCTTTTTCATAAGAACTCACACAATGCGACCACAACACACAAATACACAAACAACACACATATAAGTTCAATTTCTGTGCCAATTACAGCTGTAGACCTTCAATGCTTTGAACTTTGAACTCAGAGACTGCTCTATAAACGCCTTTCTTGTTGCCACAAATATTTATGGGCCTGAAAGCGAGAAAAAAGAAATATATACTTATATATTTCTATAAGAACTTCGCAGTTGCTGAGGTTGAAATAAGGATATTTTTTTTATTACAGTAGATTGCCATCTTAATTGAGTTGCAATTGGAATTGTGAGCAACTAATGAAAATGTTTTTAAGATACTCGTACGTAATCCTCAGCAGCTGCCTGCCATCATCAATCACACAATTATTGTGTGGTATGAGGTTATTTATTGAAAGAAACTTTAACTAATTAGCAGGTGTGTTAACTCAAACTTGCGGCCATTGCGTATACGCCACATTAAGCCAACCTGTCAGTTAATATTAGTGGCAAAAGGTTTTTGCCACTTGCTTATTACTTGCGCTTGATTGGACTCCGGTTGCATGTGGCATGAAACTGGAAGTTTGTGCGGCATATGCAACTTTGTTATTCTTGGCTGTCAGCTGCAGTCTACACTCAAAGAAAGGTATATTTTTGATTGTAGAAAATAGACATAAACATAGTTTGAAATATTACAATTTAATTGGGATGTGAGTTTCACATAAGTTGAAAAGTCATTTAATTGGGATGCTGTATTGTCCTCTGAATTATAGAAATTTTTATTAAAGCGTACAAAAACTTTTTCTGACCAAGCATTGCATGTGCTTACAAGTCTTAGATAAAATTAAAAATTCATCAGGTATTCATTAATTCCACATCCATCTATATATAATTTGCTACTTTGTACTTTATCTAGACTACAATTTTTTTATCTATCTATTCACGGAAAAATTTTCTATGATACTCTTCATTTCTTTTTCCCAGTGTAAGCTCATTTTCTGCTGCAGTTTGAGTTTAAAGCTGCATTTCTGAGCTGTTAGTTTTAATGTGCGCCAATTAGAGTTTTAATTGTTTGAACGTGGGCTATTAAATGGGCGCTTACAAAAGGCATAAAGACAATTGCAAATGCCTGGCAAGAATATCTTAATGCTGTTCATATTTTGAGTGCATTCGATGTGCAATTTAAAGGGTTGGCCACCTTTTGCAGCAACCGGAAACTGCCAACTAACAAGCAAACTTGTATCTTACAGTTTGTATCTTGTATCTCTCTGGCAGCACTTAATGCGCGTTATGAGTCAGACAAGGGAGGGCCAAAGGGCGCTTGCAAGTAACTTGCAACTTTTTTGCTAGCTCCTAAGTAGGAAAATCGCTTCGAGACACGACCAAGGATACCAGACGGGCGCAGATCCAAAGAGAGAGATATAGAAATATTCCGGGTGTGGTTGAAAGTAAGTACGTGTCATATGACAAGTGAAATGTGCACAAAATTACTTGTTTAGCTGCGGTTACGACAGCTTGTCGGGTTTATGTCTTGTATATATATTGCGTATACGTATATTTACACATAAATATTGCAGTTCTGAGTTACTTTGCACACTTGAAATTTTGTTTTATGAATGCAAATGCAACGCTTTGCTGTAATTTTGTAGATAAACATTTCAGAATTCGTGGCATTTTAGGGAATACTCAAAATTGTTGCACATTTTGTGGCGAAATATTTCTAAGACGGGAAACAGAGTGTGTACTTAATATAATTTAAGAAATTTGACAAATAGTCAGAAATTGCTATTCAAGGAACGATATGCAAGCTGATAATATAATTCAAATACAAATATTAAATAAATAAGAGAATATAAGTTTAATATTAAAACATTTATATATTTAAGTTTATAAAAGCTTTTCAGAACCGAAAAAATAATTAATTATTTTATTTAATTCATTTTATTTAAAAAAAACTCTATAAATCGAAGATCTTGTAATAGAAAACAATATTCAAGTTTTGGATTAATTATTTAATTTCAGGACTTAATGTAAGGTTTATGTAAATTAGTAGAAAATAATTATTTATTTATTTTAATTTTAAACTTATTTATTTACTTAATATTTTAATTACAACAAATTTACTGAAATTCAAATGCTAACTAAAATATTTAAATTAACTTAAATATATAAGAGTATATAAAGAAACTTATCTTAAAAAATGTTTTAATTTTTCAACAAACGTGTCATTTTTTCTAAAATTATCAACTTAATAAATATCATATTTTTAATGGAAATATTAAAAAAAAAAAGAAAAAAAACTACATCCAAGTGCTAGGCTTAAAAGAGAACCCTTATATGTTTTTCTTAAGTTTCCACTCAAGCTACTGACAAGTTTCATTAAATTTGACAAAGGGAACAACTTTTCTTTTTTTTCACCGTCTTTTGCGGCACCCCGCAGGCAAATTACTAAGCAAAGGAAACAGCAACAAGAGGAAAAAGTTTGTGCCAGTTTTTCCTCTTTTTTGTTGCATACCTCAGGGGATGTCATTTAGAAGGCGACGAGCGCGCGTCAAGTGTAAAAATTAAGCAGCTGCGAGCTGAGCAGGCAATAAGTGAGATAAAATTACATGCCAAAGGGAAAGGGAGCATTAAGGGCGGTCTAAAAGTAATTGTAAAGTATGCGAGTGGGCGTGGCCACGCCCATCCACAGAGACTTGAAGACAGAACAAAAGGCTATGCTTAGAAGATGCCACAGCCACAGCCACAAGAAAATGTGGCACAAGGTCGAAAATGCTCAATATTGTGTATGATTTTTGGTGAAAGTTGCACCTTAAAAGAATATGTGAATTTCGGATTACAAAATGTGCTTAGTACGCATACTACTTCCATCTATAATTTTACTTTTCATCAGAAAAGCGACGTGACTCGAAATCTGCACCAAAAACTTTTTCAATCTAAAATTATCAAAGTACACATCTAAGTTACCCAAAATCAAAAAAAAAAAACAAAAAAATGAGAATGGAAAACAGCAAATTAGCAACATGGATAAACAGGAAAACATAGAATACGGCAAGACAAAAAGTCGAAACAAAATGGCGCCGAAAGAGTAAAAGAGACAAAGTAAGAAAAAGGCAGGCGCATATATTCAGATGAAAGAGTAGCAAAAGTTTTACAAGCAAATCACCAAAATTGTTCACACCTCATGTGTGGAATTTAAATTTTCCGCTCAGACACACACACACACACACATATACACACAGGCTATACTTTTTAGTGTGTATATGTATATATCGTTGCTCATACGCCCTGTATATCGAAGTGTGTGTGTGTTTGTGCTTTTCAGTATTGCAAGCAAACAGTAGGTGTAAAATTTCATATCAATTTCGTTGGGATTAAGTTATATTTTAGTGCTTGCCAAGGTGTTTATATACATCTTGTTGTTTGTTGTGTGTGTTTGTGTGTGTGGAGTGTGTATCGCCGAGATTTCATGCACGTGCAACTCCTTTGCTTTTATGGTGTAGTGTATGCCGAGAAAAAAAAGTGATTCACCAAAGGACCAAATATTGATAGAGCCTAAGAGTTTGTCATTGATAGAAGCATAAAAATGAAGTAGTCCGAGTCATCTGAGACTAAAAGACAATTTAAAAAAATATATATTAATTTAGCAGCATAAAACAATTAGTGAAAATATTGAATAAAATAGAGCAAGCAGTAAAAATCAGAATTTGAACATCAAACTGCCATTCAAACATGAGAGTTGCACGAAAGAACATTTTCTTAAATATCTCAGTATTTATTATCCGATCGGATTAACATTTTTACATGATACTATTATAAAATATACGAGTAGATCCGTATCAATAACTGATATATCTATCTCGAATAGTTTCAAAGTTTCTTCTGTCTCTAATATACATTTGCAATGTGTAATGAACACAGGGTGTACAATGTCAGAACTGTATTTATTTAACTATTACAAACAGCATTGTTTTTTTTACACTTTCGGATCAAATTCACATTAATATTAACTATAGCAAAATGTTGTTGAAAAAGCCTTTAATCAATGAAATTAAGAAATTTTATTTAAATTATGATTCACATTTTACCAAATCATATTTCTATGCTGCAAATAACTCTTATATGTTTGCAGTCAAAATTTTGATGGGTTTTTTATTTAATAATTCATAAAACGTTATATTTGTAGTGTCCATTTACAGAACAACTCAAGTGCTAGTACACACAAATAAATAAATATATGTACTTCAAGTTGTAGAGAGTTTCCTTTTTCACTTGCCGTTTTAATGTCCAATGGCGCATTGCCTGACCATTTGCTTAATTCAATGACTTCAGTGACTCGAAACTACACACTTGTGAGTTGGTACACACACATCTTGCCCCACACATGCACACACACACACATACTCTCAGATTCAGATTCGAGTACTACAATTTCCTGTTGGAAGCCCAAAAATACAAATCATAAAAGTCATGGCTCGACAGTTCATAAAAAATGCGACCCAGCGCAGCGATTGCCATACAAACAGGCGCATTACATGGATAAAATCTTCCAATCTCCAACTGCGATGGCATGACCGGCATATAATTCAAACACGTACCAATACAGGGGTAGAGAGGGACATCAAGTGTGCAACGGGAGCTTCGGTGGGGGCGGTAATCAGGCAATTTCATATGAATAACTTAGCAGGCAATGCCGCCTGAGTGTATGCAATAAATTTGGTTTGTATTGCGAATGCGACGTTGCTTATGAAAATTTTAAAAGGCGCCGAACTATGTTTCTTGACTGAGATTCCCTCAACTTCCTCCCACACCCCACTTCAGGTGCGCATGCCCCCCACCTCACCCAGAACAACAATAGAATGGAAATTTATAACGCCGAAACGTGCTCAGACCACGTTCCAAGACAGTAAAGGTGTTTATTACTTATTTAGAGCAGCACGCCTAAACAGACCCACCAAGGTGAGAGATATAAAGATATAGAGAGGGTCTTCATACGGCACACCGAATTTTAGATACTGCTAAGTTTGACTTATGGGAAGAGAAATACGGTTATGAAGGGGAGAATTCGACAATTTATGTAAATTTTATCATACTATGATTTATGTAAAAATATTCACATGTGTAAGCCTTTAATAGAATTTTTTTTGAATTATGATTTATTTTTAATTAATTATAACATAGTATTATTTAATTATTTGTTTTTTACTTAAGTTTTACTTATCAACAGTTGTTTTGTGGTACTGAGAAAAGTATGATTTGATACAAAACTCAATCAAATTAAAGCAACCAAAAAATAGAAAATTAATTCATAATTTTTAGAAAAAACATATATTTGAAATATCGTTATCAAATTGTTTTAAATAGAATTATACTATAACATGCATATGACACAATTAAAATGATTTATTTAAAAAATTGTGAAAATCAATATAATAATAGCCTATTCATATTTCAAAGATCAATACGAAACAATATCAATTGTTATTAACTACATAAACTTTTTTTATTTTTAAAAACATGGTCCATTTTGAAAATGTGAATGAATTTCTTTTTTCACATAATTATTTAAAAACTATTGTATAAAAGATTAATGGATTCCTCATCCGATCGGCATATATACCAAATGTTTCACTAAATTTAGAAAATGCAACTGAATAAGGTTGTCTGAAAAAAGTTATTTATATTTAAGGTATTGTTTATACATTCACTTGCAAAGTTATAAGTTACTAGAACAAAGTTATTTTTAAAATAAATGTCGACAAGAGCAGTTTCCTATTTTCAATTTAGAAAATAAATAAAAGCCCACATATAAAAGATTACAATTTTTATGGACAAACTAAAACTAATATAAAAAGCTTATAACTCGTTTCAAGCAGTCAATTCAACCCAAAGTCGAAAATAATTTCATTTTCAAAAATGGAATTATTCGAAATGCAACTTTAATTGCAATAAGGGCTTTAAAGACTCATAAGTCTTCAATAAATATTTTCTTTTCATTTTCTCAAAGAAAACAACTTAGTTGAAATGCTTTCTTCAAGGGTATTAAAACAATATGGTAGCTGGCACCTTTGGCTGCTCGCAACGGGTGGTCGGCAGACACTTGATCGTTGGTCCTTGGTTATTTGGTCGTCCTGTGGAATACGTGCCTGTGGCTTAGCGCCATCAAGTGGCAATTGGGGAAGTAGCGAAGTGGCGCTTTGAGTCTCGCCAGCCACTAAACATTTTAATTAGAAAATTTTGCACAGCCAGTTGAGCCGACCACAAATCCAATTATCAAGTAATTATGCATTTAATTTTGGGCGCTGAGGCGCAGGACTCGTGTGCATTATCGACAGTCAGGACGGTCCTTAATTTACTCCACAGCAACAACAAAAATCGTCTCACATATGCAAAAAGCACAAACAACTTTTTTGATACATAACTTTTGGCTAAATTTCAATTTAGAGCTCAGCAAGTTGTCTGGCAAAGAGTTGGCAGCCCACATACAGGAAGACAAACTGGGCGCTGTCTGACGCCCCATTTTACACACAACTGCCACGCCCATTATACACACTATCCAACATGCGCAATTAAAAGTTTTTCGTCTGGTTTTCAACGCATATTACAAATGTCGGGACCGCAATCAGTATCCGAAAAGGTCAAGTGCATACTGAGAGAGTCTGCATAGTTTCATATTTGTTGCAGCTACAGGATATACAGGACATGCAATTTATGAGCAGCATGCAACATTGGTAATTGGCTCTAGTCGTCTACGGTGTATTTTAAAGTTCTTTAAATTATTTTTCGGCAAACTCTTTTGGCTTGGTTTACAATTTTCAACATAAAATTGTCAACATGCCGTTTGCAGTTGACACCAGGCAAATATTTACCACTCGAATGCCAGCGAGGGTCATTGGGTCCAATTTTTTAGGTTTTCAACTGGAAAAAGTGTGGAGGAAAAAAAATGCGCTAAAATTTATGTGGTGACCTGGTTACTTGGTGGGTTTTATGGCAAATGTAATTTTATTGTGGTAGGCTCTAAGCAAAGTCTTTAAATATTGGAATTTTTTTTAGATTTTAACAAACCAGAAAAAAATATTCATTCCAAAAGGTAAAAAATCGTGAATATTTGTTGAAAATTTTCAGTTATGTAAAGTTTTAATTAACATTTTATCATATTCTATTTGTTCTTGAATCGTTCCAGGTTTTCGAGTATTTTATTTAAATTTATGAAAAATTTATTTAATTTCAAGATTAGTGGGTCTCATTTAGAAAAATAGAACACATTGTGTTTATTATCGAAAACATTATGTGCACCTTATTTTTAAACAGAAAATTAATTGAATTTTTTCTTAGAATTAATGTACCAGTTTTGCTTAATAAGATATTATATATTTATTGTATATATTTAAAAAAATATTTTTTTTTACAGAAATGGTAATAGGTTTTATATGCTGGCTGCTATTAAAAGATCTCTATTAAAAGATTAATAAAATCTTTAGTACACACAATTTTGTTTAATCAATTTCCAAAGATAAACTTTTTTTCATTACAGAAATTGTGTTTACAGCAATTTTTAATTATTGAACTAAAATGTACAGCAACATATAATAATTTATTGGTGGTCAGTGAAGAACAATATGTAAATATATTATCAAGAAATAATAAGAAATCGACTTTTCAATACTAATGGGATTATTTGTTTCAGATATGTAAGTTTAAGGCTCAAGTTTCTTAAACTGCCAACTTAATAATTAAATTTAAAATTTAAGTCAGCATAAATTTAACTAAGCTTTACGACTGCTGTTAATCAGTTTAAAGTGTACTAGACGCAACCCCAGCTTGGTATTATATTTAATTAAACCCTTTACACCTTAAATTAAGCCCCAATAATGCAATTAACACCCGCCCACGCACAGTCAATATCAAACCCATTAATTAGACGTTAATAATGAGAATATCAAAGCACTCAAACCAGAGTTATTAAAATGTCTATAAAAGTAGCCAAAATGACAATCACGTAGTTCACACCTTTAGGAACGGTTCACGGTTTAGGTTCAATATGGAACTCCAGGCGATGACAACCCCAGAGATGCCCATCTTTGGCAATACATTAAAACTGATGAAGTTTTGGTCATATCTATTCGTTCATAATTGGCGACGCTATTCAGCAATGATACCTTTTGGCCTGTTAAATGTTACTCAATATGTGGACATCTATTTTAGTACCGAGTCCCTTGCCTTTATCATACGCAATGTCTACCTGGCAGTGCTGTTTACCAATACAATTGTGAGAGGAGTTCTGCTGTGTGTGCAGCGAGGGCAGTATGAGCGTTTTTTGGAACTGATCAAGGGTTACTATCTTCAGCTATTGGCAAGTACACTAAAAATACATTAAATCTATTATTTATATTTTTTTTTATACATAACATACTTATAATATTGATATTTGGCAATATTTAGCTCGTTAATATTTATTTATTTAGATTTAAATTATTTATTTATACTCTGAAATAAAAATTGTATTAAATCCTTTAAATGTAAAAGTTGACTCTAACTTTTTTATTTTTAATTTTTAGATGGTATAAACTATATTTTATTACCATGTAAAAATTAGATTCTCAAGTTTCATAATTTATACGTATAACAAAATAAAAAAAAAAAAACTAAATTATTATTGTATTTGTCGATGTTCCCGGAGGTATTAAATTTTTTTAATTATATAATTAAGCGGTATGTTAACTTAAGTAAGAATCAAAACAATATTGTTGTATTGTGATATATTTTAATATTTGCAGAGCTTTTAAATTAGTTTTAAAAAAGAAATATACAAAAATGTATATATTTTCTTTTAATACATTTTTAATATAAATTTTTTTATTTATTGAACTCGATGGGCGGCTAATAACAAATCATTGCTATATATATATATAGCATATTTGTTATGTGTTACACTTATTGATATATATTTTTCAGAATTCTACGGATAAACACATATCCCAATTGGTTACTGAAACAACGCGAATGTCCAATTCAATTGGTCGTATTAATTTGCTAATGGGAACCTGCACCTGCATTGGGCTAGTAACCTATCCCATTTTTGGCTCGGAGCGTGGTAAACAAGTTACCGAATCTTGATGTTTATTGTAAACACAATGCCATTTTCAATTTGTGTTTGTATTTGAAATTGTAGTACTGCCCTATGGCCTGTATGTGCCCGGTATTGACAAATACGCTAGCCCCTACTACGAGATCTTCTTTGTGGTGCAGGTCATAATGGCGCCCATGGGTTGTTGCATGTATATACCCTATACGAATCTGGTGGTCACCTTCACATTGTTTGCCATACTCATGTGCCGAGTGCTGCAACACAAACTACGCAGCTTGGAGAAGCTGGGGGGCAGGCGGGTGCGTCAGGAAATTATATGGTGCATACGATATCAGATCAAATTGGAGGGGTAAGTTATTTGCCCTGAATTTACTAATATTAAACTCAATTATTCTGTTATATTTATAGGCTAGTTAGTGCCATGAATATTTTGAACACCAATTTGCATTTGGTGGAGTTCTTGTGTTTTGGAGCGATGCTTTGTGTACTGCTCTTCTCATTGATTATTGTAAGTTTCACTTAAAATCAAAGTTAATTTGAATATAATTTAATTTTATATATATCTGGTTTTCAATTATTTTTAATATTTACCATATAAAATCAAATATTACTATTTTAAACATTCTAACACACAAGAGCTATTAAATACCTAAATACATATATATATACGCATAATGCTATTTTCTAGTTTGACATACGAGTAATAAGTAAACTTAAAAATTTGTTATATTTTTATTTAGGCTCAAACAATTGCACAGACTATTATCGTCATATTTTATGTAGTCATGATATTTGCCAACAGTGCTGTCATCTACTACGTGGCCAATGAGCTCTACTTTCAGGTAAATTAAATAAACAAAATATATCAAAAAAAATAAGAGCTCTCTCTTCTTTGATATTTTGCACAGAGTTTCTATATATCTATTGCTGCCTATGAAAGCAATTGGATGGACTTTGATCTTGAAACACAGAAAATCTTAAAACTTCTTATAATGCGCTCACAAAGGCCATTGGCGGTAATACAATTTAAAGAATTTTATCTTTTTACTAACCAATTTGTGAATTTTTATGGTTTATGTCTGATGTGTGCAATTACTTATGTATGTATGTTATTTCCTTAGATACTCGTTGGCGGCGTCTATCCGATGAATCTAAAGATGTTGCAGTCCTTGTTCAACGTCATCTACTCCTTTTTTACTCTGCTGCGACGCATCTATGGCTAAGTGTCCTGCCAGGTTAGTCCTCTGTTATCCTTTGTTGGGCATTGTGGTGCTGCAACTGTAAAATTGATTGCATTTAGCTTTTGGCCAATAAACGTTTAAAACATTGTCCGCAATTGGATTGGCCAATGCATTTGAAATTGCATTTGCACGTTCAAGCCAAAAAAAAGAAGGCAAAATAAAGGCAAACTGGTAGAAATAAACTATAATAAAAATGCGTCTGGGGTGTCCTCTGTGGGCTCCGTCAGGAACTGTACTTGACCAACGTTCGGAGGGTCCTTTGTTGTGTTGTGGCCATTGGATATGCCCGGCACGTGCCACTTAGATAACTTCTATTTAAGCAAATATAAATCTAAAGTGTGTTAAATTAGATTAAAATGTTCTCGTAAAATAAATGCTGCCTGGAGTGGCATGTGGCACAGAACAAGAGTTTTGCCTCTCAAGTGTTGTTTTCAGTATTGCTTACAAGTTTTACAGCATAGAAATTTGCAGAATCCTTGGTAAGTAAATTGTTTGCAAGCTTTTCAGTTAATTAATGTTGAAATTGAAAACTGAGTTGTTTATAAATGTGTTTGAGTATGTTCATTGAGTATGAAAACCGTATATGTTAAATGAAAAGCTTTTATGTAGCCTTGGGTCAAAGTAACAGTTTATTTAATAGCCCTCATAGAGTTTAAAGTTATTTTACTGAAGATAGAAAAGACCACAAGCTTAAGTCATTAGAAAACGGGTATTTATATGAATTTAAAGCATTTAAATCAACATTTTTCTAGTTCATTTTTGTGTGTTAAAAAAACTTAAATTATTGTCCGATTTTTAGTCCATAGAAAAGGTTTTTGAATTTAAATATCACATATTAAAATATATAATATATTTATTCAAAAACTTTCTGTCTTTTTAACTTTATCTTAATTTTATATTGATTTTCTTGTATAATTCACTTTTAAGCTTCTTAATTCCATTCCTAGCTTTAAAGAAAATGTTCTTTCCTATATTTTTCTAAACTGCTTTACAGTTTCAAACTCCACACATTATCGCTTCAATTTTCCTAATCAACATTAGGTTTTACTTCAACGCAACTTCCCATGCCATTCCATATACTCCCCACCATATACTCTCTGACATTTTCCACATCCAACGAGTCGTCAAATTGACTTTAATTTAAGAATTTTTTATATGATCCCCACACACACGCATAGTCCTACAAAGGAATTGCTGCCTATGCGTGGCACTTGCTTCATGTGGCATATCCCTCCCTGTCTGCTGCTTAATGGCATTCCACTGCTTCCACACAGTTGCCTGCCCCAGCTCAGCCTTCCCCTCCAACTCCTCCAACTCTGTCTTCTGCCACACATTCTGCTGCCCATGACTCGCCGTTTTACTGCATACTTTTTGGAGCCAGGAAACAGCAAAAACGCTGATGCGACAATTATAGTTATTGTCTGCCTAACCAGGCGGGGGAATCTCTTACTTTCCACCCACCTGCCCCTCCCCACTGCCATTGTCAGTGCTAGTCACTGGTTGCACGTACGTGAGGCAGCAGCAACACACCTCACAGTTGGCAGGATGTGTGATGGTGTGGGTGTTGGTGAGGTGCGTGGGCAGCTGCTGTTTCTCTTGTTGCAGCCAGGCTTCAATTTTCGAAGCCGCCTGTTTTATTGCTAATGTAAACATGTGCTGTTGTTGTCATACCCTGTTATTAGCAATGATAAAGGGTAGAATAATTAAAATTTGCTAAAAAAAAACATTGAAAATATAAATATATTACAGCTTTTTAACTTATTAATAAAAAAATATATATAGTTTAATTGTTGGAAAATTATCTTAATTTTCCTCAGCAGGAACATATGTAATTAAATAA
This sequence comes from Hirtodrosophila alboralis, assembly GCA_035043045.1. Taxonomy (NCBI): domain Eukaryota; kingdom Metazoa; phylum Arthropoda; class Insecta; order Diptera; family Drosophilidae; genus Hirtodrosophila; species Hirtodrosophila alboralis. The sequence goes on along the minus strand of JAWNNH010000152.1, from coordinate 77,885 downwards.
TATTTTTAAGAGTTTTTTCACCAACAAGACTCTGACATATTTTAACATCATTATATAAGTTTTGAGGGGTATATAGTATATATAAGAAACATAATTATATCGGCTAAAATATCAATCTGGCGTAGCTATACATATAATATATTAAACCTTCCATCGCAGTTGTAATTTAAAATATTTCCTTAGTTTTCTTAATACCAAAATGTAATATTTAAGTTTTATTTTTAAATATATTTTTAAAAAATTAATAAATTAAAAATGATTATTTTCTTGGCAATACCTTACTGCACAAGTTTGACACTTGTTTGCCCTTTGTAGGGACATTTAGGATCCTATTTCTATCTTATCTATATATTTAGTATTTATATAAATAAACGGACTTTGGCATAACTCTATCAAACATCTTGGGAGTATCCAAGTTAAGTATAACCTTTGAAAAGTGCAGATTTAAACATAAGACCTGTTTGACTACTTATATCCTGCTCCGTTTTACAGATTTATATTATTCCCAACTAATTTTAGTTTTTGGGGAGATTTCACTGGCAACTTTGCTCAGTGAATAATAATACTAATTTATTTGTTGTACTGATAAGTCATCACAAACTTCCATTCTGTGATAGAGCAACATTGTTATTAATTGGCTTTAAATAATAACTTAAGGACATAATACTTAAATATATATTCTGATTTTTACAGGGCATCTTATAAGCCCAACTGACAATTTCGAAAGTCTCTTAATGTGTGTTATTGTTGCCTCTGTCTGACAATGTCTTTGACGCCAAATTGACACATTTTGTAGTCGCCGCGTGGATATGCGCCGTACTGCTTAAATAGTGTGCTAAAATGTTGTACGTGCCACCGATATCAAGGGGCAGAGGGGATAGGGGGTTCTTATCATTCTCCTGGTTCTGTGAAAGCTGTCAGGCAATCTTTAATTTCAATGGCAGGTAGAATGAATCGAGAAGAAGCCCTCAAGCAGATTGAAGCAGCTAAACCAAAAATTTATCAGAGTTCAAATCAATTTTCAACACCTTGCCTCAAGCGTTGTGCGTGTGTGTGTTTTGTGAGATGATTGCCCAAGTAGCTGGCCAGGAATCTTGGCCAACTTTGGAGCTGTTCCCCAGCTGCCTAATGAGGCTTGCCATGGAATGATAACCCTTGCCGCAATTGGGAAACTCTGACTTATGTATTAGCTTTCAATAGTTGTGCGACCACGCCCCGCATTTTATGCCTATTTTATGCGCATCAGCCCGAAATTGCGTACGTGTTGTAATTTTTAAAACATTTCTCTTGTACTTTGTGTATTTCTCGTCTCTGTTGACATTTGATGTCAGGCACGGTCGGAAGAACAGATGGACGGACGGACAGTCCTTAATCCGGCGCCAAAAAAAAAATAAGCAAAATAAACTTGTCAAAATTTAGGTCAAGCGGTCAAGTGTTTTATGTTCGGGTTGATTCCTTCAAGGGTTTTATGCTGTTTGCCAGCAGTGCTCGCAGTTTTGTTTTATGACTTCAAGTTGGGGGAGGATTAACTATTTGGATGTCCTGCGTGGTTGCAGCAGTTGAGTTTTGGCTAGAAGCTAAAGGATTTGTGCGTCAATATTTGAGCATTTTTTGTTAAGAGTGAGATTTCTAAAATGTTGTACGTACTACATATAAAAAGATCTCAAATTTAAAGCAATTTATTTAATATATTTAAATTTTAATAAAGAAAATATGGAAAGGCACTTGGTCAACGTATTTTTTTTATAAATTTAAAGATATTTTTAACCAGCTTTAAGAACTTTTAATTTAGAATAATTTTTGGCAAACAAGTTATTAATTTATTAAGTTTAGATAATATAGCATCAATGGGAACGATCGGTTAAATATCTAGACTTTTTACGGACTTTTTTGAATGGCTTTATAATATATACTCACCAGCAAAATATTGATATTCCTTAACTTTATTTATTTCTTTCTTTTTTGCAAAATTAACTTATTTAATTTTTGGAAATTTATAACATTAATGAATAAAAAATATATAAAAATAATTGTTCAAGCTACAGAAAATCTTTCAATAAAAAAGTTAACTATACTGCTCATAATAATAACGAAATAACATAAAACAAATTCAAAAAATTCCCAAATTCATAGGTAGCAAATTCCATTACAAATTTAAAGGGTTTAATTTAAAACTGAAGAATAAAACAAATTAAAAAGGAATCAAACAAGATATTGTTCTATAGAATCTATTGATAAACTGCCAAATTAACTCTCAGATGTTTGGTATACAAAATGCTGCTGCATAGTGTAATTATATTCACTTAATAATTATTATAAGTACTTAAAACAAAAAGCCATGCAAAAACTCTTTTACTCGCACTATAAAATACAAATATTTGTCTACCATTTTCACAGTTTTTACCGTTTTATAATAATAATTCATAACACTCTACAATGTCAGATTATAAAGCATTTACAAGTTTTTTGCAGTATACGAATCCCCCTCAAAACCAACTCCACACAGTTTCCACATCCCTTGAGCTGACAACTATTTCCGGCTTTCAACTAAAAGAGCAAAAACCAAAAAGCAAAAAGCAAAGTTCAAAAAAGTACATCCCCAAATAAATTAAGGGATGGCCCAGAAAAAAACGACGATGCAGGGAAGAGAAGGTCTGTGGCCGTGCTAAGTCCACCCAAAACATAAATTATTATCACACCAGCCGCTGACATTGACCCAATGAGTTTTTTTTTTAGGAAAAAAAAGGTGAACAGACAAATGTGTTGGGCATAGAATTTTCTAAAGGAAATGTAAAAATGTGAAAATAACTAAGCTCAAGAATTTTCCCATCGATTCTAGGCATTGAAATTTGTGCCAGGGTCTTACTGAAAACCCATTAGAGTATCATAAATTATTTAGAGCATTGCAAATGCAAGTTGAGGTGAATTTCTACTGCCAAGTGCAACTGAAACTAAAAGCATTTGATGTTAAGAAATCAAATCTAATTAACTGCTTAGACGTGGCATTTGTTTGCTTAAAAGGTAAACTGATTAAATTAGTTAAGCACACAAATAAATATCGAATCGATCTTCTACCTAATTGCCAATGCCAATCAAAGTCGTCGGCAATTTTACGTTAAAATGCACTTAATTTGCAAAATGCCAAAGGATCTACGACATGCAGGCGACCAAAAGTGCAAATGAGGGTTGCGAACTAAAGTTTGCACTTTTGGAGCAAATTGCTATTTATGGCAGGACGATGGCAGAATAAAGGATGCCAGGATGCCAGAATGGCAGGTTGGCAGGCAGACAACAGGCGCCTGGCAATGGCCCAGACAAGCCTGCAAATTTGTTGCACAAATCTGATTAAGGTTGCAGTTTGGTAAGCGATTTATGAATGCCAATGGCTACGCAACCCGAGTGCAAGGATTATATGTGTGTTTTGTATCCCTTTTTGTATCTGATACTAGCTGCAGGCGAATGCGGGCAAAAGGCTTAGATACAATTGCAAAGTATACAAAGATTCCAGCAGGTGAATAGACCTCCAGCGAACTGTGATAAGAGTTGTATCTCATGTAGCTAATGCCTGTCTTCATGGCACATTAAATGCAACTCTTTATCAGACTTACACAATGAGGAAATGTAAATTGTAAAGGTAACATATTATATGATACTTTGTAAATTCCTGTGGGATATTCGTGCTGAACTGTCATTTAATTTTTAAAAAATTGTATTCTTTTATAGTCAAATTATTGACAATACTCTGCTAAATATATTAAATAGAAACGAATTGTAGGTAAAAACTTAGATAAAGTGCATAAATGTATTAGAAAACTTAAAAGTGGTGATTAATAATCAATATTTACAAGATACATCCAAAATTTTTATTGCAGAACTATCATCGATTTATGAGCAGTCTCTCCTCATAACTTGCAGCTCTTATGAGCTATTGTTGCATTCCTAATAAAAATGTGTACACTTTTAAATTTAGTAAATGAAATTCAATTGGACAACAGCAATAATATTACTAAACTTATTCAAACTAAAGCAAAACTTTAAGGATTTATACATATTCTATGAAACCACAATTTACATTTGCCATGATCCTGCGCTTCCTTCAGGCATTGAAGTTTCGAAACAGGTCCCTTTGCTTACCGCTTGCCGCTTGGTATATTATTCGAATTTGATTATCATGGGAATGTCTTTTTTTGCTACTATTTTTTAGCTACTTTTTAGCAGCCTGTACATCTATTTATTATGCATTTCTTTCCATCACTTGTGCGACCAAATGTTTCGTTGTTGTCTGTTGCCAGTCTGGCGACTTTGACACTTTTTCGCTGGATATTTGTGGACATATTTGTATTGACGCTGTCGCCTTGTATTTTATGGGGAAGTGTCCTGGCAGAGAGTTATCCTGGTTGTCCCTGACGTTGTTGTATGTATATGTGTGTGGAGTCTCTTGGGCAGATTATCACCGTTGCGGACAACGAACCAGCAATGTCAGCCTCTTTGGCTTTTTAACATTTCAATTCTAATTTAAATTTTATATTGTGTTTGTAGTACTACTTTTACTTTAACATTGCTGTCTAAAGCATCAGCTAGACATGACATAACTCTAATGGCACTTATCCTGAGTAAATATCAGAAATATTTGCAGTATTTTAGCGTGTTGAAATTTTCAAGCTCTTTAGTCACGCCATTTTACACACGCATGCAATTAACTAATGTCTTCTAGCCTTGAAAATGTTTTAAATACAATACACAGTAAGTCATAAGCTAACAAAACAGTTAAATTTATTGAAATTATATTCCAACAACTTGACTTTAATTTCTGGATAATTAATTAAATTTTTCCAAAATTTGCCATGATGCGCTAATTATATTTATTGTCAATTTATTAGACTTGGACAGTTTTTTAAAAATATACAACTATTTGAAAAAGACTTAATATTGTTTATTTTTTTAAATTATATTTTTTTTATTATTTGTAATTTAAATAAAGTTGTTAAAAAATAACATTTATTGTAAATAAATATAAAACTAAAAATAAAACATTTAAATAATTTCTAATGAAAGCTTTATAAGTATATTCGCATTAATTGCTGTTTAAGCACTGATATATTTATAACAGATTCATCATTTATAATCTTGTGAACTTTCAAATTTGCAAAGTACAGTCACATTTGCTGCTGTTAGCGCAATGTTAATTAACATTATGTCACTTATGATTCTGTCAACTCTGGTTATCTTTGCTCTATTGTGCATTTTGGATTCTCAAATTGTAAAGTGTTTGTTGTTGTCTGACTTCATTGTTGTTTTTGTTATTGTTATTGTCTGGCTGCCACTGTCACATGTCAAGTGTCAGTTTTTCGGGAAGTATTTGAGGTTCGAGTCACAGCTGCGGGAAACTAGTTTGCATTATTTGCATTCACTGCAGTCCAAAAGCTGTTTCAACACTTGCCAACAGCCCTTAAGGACTCTGCTAATGATAATTTATCTTTTATATATATCTATATAAAATATGTATACTTGTATATACTTAAACTCAACTTGATTTACATGCCAAAGATGAAAAGTGAGGAGTCAGCGGAGCGTTATAAACTTTTGGCAGCTGGCAAAAAATTGCAAATCTTTTTGGTTTGGGGATAGACAATAGGGGTTCTAATGGGTTAAGCACCGTAAACAATACCAGCAGCTATACAGAATAAAACCAAAGAAAATAATGGCTGCTTAAAATACAGCATCAGTTTACATAAATATGAGAGGAACTACTTTGGTAACTTATAATAATAAGAGTATAAAGATTTTTCAATTGTATAAATTGTTTTCTTATCTTATGCACAGTTTCAATTTCCAGTCTTTTAAATTGTTAGGAAGTCAACAGAACGAAATATCTAAACCTAATGTTTCGGTCAATTTACAACAAAGTTTCACTTTTATCTTAAAATAGATTTTTTCGTATGTCACATGAAAGTCATTTAATACAGTCTGTGAGCACATTGAGAATACTTTGTAGAGCGATGGCAATGGAATTTCAATTTCAGTAGACAACTTTCTAATAAGCAAGTTAAACATTTTGTTACATTTTGCTCTAAATTAAATAAGTGAAAACTTTTTGCTTGTTCTCCTCTCCTGTCAGGATAACAACAAAGCCGCTGATTAGCCAAGTGGCTTTCCAGGCCATCCCTGGAGCTGTCAAAGCGACGTGTTAGAGGCAAGTGACATGAATAATTCCCAAGTGTTGGCTCCATTGTAATCACATTTGGCCAAATGGCAGCTCAATAAATGGCAAACAAAGCTGCAAGTTTTAAATTCAATTAGATTTAATTTACGCACGACAACTTCCTGTTAGAGTAAACTTCAAGATTGGTTAGCTCTAGCTGCCAGGTTGCATAATTCACTGTGGGATTTTCTTAAAGTTTACTTTAAAAAAAACTCTCATTGTCTAGCATCAAATGTCAAGTGAGCTCCTGACATTAAATGCGCAAAAATTGCAAAACTTTGCTCATATAAAATGCATATTAAATCATTTTTATGGCAGTGTTCGCCAACTTCAACGCAAATTTTCCACCTCATACATTTTCTAGGGTTTCTTTAGTTTCTTGTGGCACCATAAAAAAAAAATGTTTCCACCTGTTTACATTCTTGTTGTTACACTTTTTATATATTTTTCATTATTACACCGTCTTGTTTTATGCGTCATTTGGCTAAAGTTTGTTTAGAGGCCACGCCTAGACGTTTAAAATAAAAAATAAACAAAAATAAATGTGCTGCATTGTTGCACGCGGCGTATGAGTGATATTTTACAGCGTTGTCATTTCTTTTATAGTTCATAGAAACATTTTTTATTGTACATATGAAATGTTTATGTGCACTTTGTGGTCTAATTTGCAGTTAAACTGTTTGTAGAATGGCTTTTCAAGTGCAATTTTTACATAATTTTAGTTTACAAAATCTCTCTGTGTCCGTTTTGGAATTTTAGACATTTTACAGGTTTTCTAAATGTGCAATGTTGAGAGCAATAATATTCCATTTGTGTTATTAACTTAAGAACAAGTTTTTATAATCTAAATTATAGATATATCTTTCAGTAAAATTTCCCTTTTTGTTGTCAGTTTTGATTAATCATTAAACATGAATTGCTAGCCGTCTTTTATAAATAAATAAATGTATATATAAATAGACAAAAACCCCTTGAATCGTACCTGTTTTATAAAAAATATATATGATTGCATGAATAAATGTCATAACTGTCACAAGAGTCAAAAATAAGAAGCATTTAGGAATATCAGCTGTCACTTCTTGTATTACAGCTTTGAGGCACTTCAATTATTTACCTCGTTTTGGTCGTTTACTTGCCCAAAACAAATTGAAATTTATTTTACTTGACGTTTTGTGAGACTTTAGCGTCTAGACGAGCGGCACTTAGGCACGCGCCTTTAGTGCCACGCCCAAAGGACTCTTAGCAGGACCTTTCCATTGTCCAGCTGAAGTTTCCAATGCAGTCCAAAGCACGCCTATAATTATGCCAGGCAAAACCTGTCAGGTAATATTTATGTGCACTTAAAAGTATTCAGTAAAAATTATAATTTATTTTCTGGAAAATTTTTATACGATGTAAAAATTATATAAATATATTTTTAATATTAACTATTACTTATAATAAATTCATTTCATTTCAGCAGTCGTTGTGCCATTCTCTTCGCATATTAACAAGCATTATTAAAAATAGACTTTAACTAAAATCATCGATAAATTTCACAGTTTCTGAAGCCAATATTTTATATGTTTTATATTCTTATGTTTCGAAGGGGTCAGATTGATAATAAATTTTGCCTATTTGCCTATTATTTAAATTTATAAGGAAAAACACATGTTTCTAAAACTTGGCTTTGACCAAACTACACAAAAATAATAAAATATAATTGAACCAATTTTGAAATCTTCTAGCATGACTAGAATGGTATTAAGATTATTTACCAAACATTTATAAATTTGTAGAATAATGGTAAGCTGTTAACTTCGTAGTAGACTTAAAAACTTTAGAAGTTACTATAAAAATATGTAAAAATTAAAATAAAATTATTTATTGCTGATATTCTCAATTTGATATTATAAAAAATATGAAGTTTAAATATTTATTTTACAATTTGTCCATTGAAACTATGTGTAGATTATATTACAGTTGAGCTAATCAAATAGTCAACTTATAAAACTTTTATTTCCCAATATTTTCTATTTTATTGACTATTGCCAACTTTGGCTAATTTTTTTTTAGTTTTTCATTAGCGTCTAGAATTTTATGCAATTCCTTTCCCAAATGTCTTCAATACCCAATTGCGTCCCAAGTTTTTTCCTCCCAATTGTTATGCTCATTAAATGCGTCTTTGAAGCGATGTGGAAAGCAACAACACGAGAAACTCATCAAATAAATCAAATTTTTGCTTGTTAACCCCTTCATTGAGATTCTTTTCATTTTTGCTGTTTTTCTTGATGCTGGCAAAAAAGTTTTTCTGGTCTGGTCTGGTCTGGCATGGCCTAAAGGGTTTTTCGAGTAGCTCAGCAAAAGTTGCGCCAAAAATGGCGTTAAAATGTGTAATCAGAGAAACGACAGAAGAAGTTGGAGGATTCCAAAACGAGGGGACCTGAACTTGTCAGCGTCTGCTGAACGCAACGACTAAAGACTGTTAATGAAAATTGTTTTTGGCCTTTTGAAAAAATATCCTTGAAACGTTGAAATTTCTTCCCATTTTTTTTTTTTGTGGGAGAAGTTTGATGGTCTGTTGTAAATGATTGGTGAAAGTCACACGCCCGCAGCGTTGCCAAACTAATTAACGCCAAAATGCGAAGTTGGCCCTTGAATCATGCTTGACGTGTTTTCAGAAAGATGAGAGCAATTTGTAAGGGTTTCCCTAAGCTTCTACTAAATAACATTTACTAGTGCTTGATGCAGTCTATTGGGATTCTGTAGAATACAGAAAAGGTATAGCTTAGAGAAGCTTACAGATTTTTAATATAATATTAATGGGCCATTAAATGGGTTTCTGGTACATTTTTTTATACTCAAAGTAAATAAAACCTAAATAAAATAAGAAATAAATCAATCTGTACGGATTATAACTAAGAAAAAGGCAAAATAACGTTCGAAATAAACATAAAAATTTAAAATTAAAAATATTTAAATACCCATAAATTCAAGCTCACAAATAGTGTTTAAATTATATATTGCAATTATGTACTTATGATTTATGCCTTGAATTATGATCAACAATTTATAAATTATGCATAATTTAGTTAAAACTTCACAATTGATTTCAATCAATTCATTCAACCTGACGTTGAACAGTTTTATACATATAGATTTAAAAAAAATACATTTTTATATATTTAAGGTTACCTAATCGATCAATGTTTAAGTATAAGTAATCTTGCCAAATTCTTTTTAATATAGCAGAATTTTTAAGTTCATTTCTCATTGCAGTCTGGCTAAATCTTTAGCTTTATCTTGAGAAATCTCTCTCAAGAAATTGTATGACTCACCTTCTGGCACCTCACTGGTATTTCTTTTATTTTTGCATTTCGATTGAATAAACAAGATACAAATTTCAACTCTTTTAACGATATTATCGAGCAGACGATACCATAAAAACCGTATAGACATTCGGGCGTCAATTTGATGGCCCAGACAAAAGAAGGCAATGGCAAGACAGAAACAAGTTCAGAAATGCTTTTAATGAAGTGAAACGAGCAAGAATTTCAGACAGATAAGCGAAACTCCCTTTAAATTCAAATGTAGCCGAACTGCTAAAGAATTCTAATAAGATTATGGAGTTCAGACTACCTGAGAAATCAATCGAAACAGGTAACAAAAAGACAGACCCAAGGCTCAATGACAATGGAATGCGGGGTTTTTAATATGATACGATATGATATAATTTGAAAGAACATTATATGATAATTTCAAGATCAATGTCAAAGGCTTTTTGAGAAGAGGCTGATGTAGAATTTGTTCGTTTTAAAATATGTTAATGAGCCTAAAATAAAAGTAAGTGAAGAATTTAGAGTATTATTATGTATATCAAATTCGATTTGAGATTGAAAAAAATAACAGAGAATAGACCCACAGCTGCTCATAATTGTACAATTGTAATTGTGGGCAACAATTATTATTATTTCCTTCTGATGTGTCATTCCATAGGCCTATTAAAAATGCGTGTAAAATTCAATCAGAGCTGCGACAAAACATAATGTTATCAAAGTAAATAAAGCTATTAACGCCGTTTAAATTAATTAATTTAATTTCTTTATAGAGCTACTTAAAATGTCTGGCTCCGACACTCTTCCCATAATCGCCGGCCTTTTTCAAGTTGAGCGTCTCTAGAAATATTTGATATGTTTCTTGGAATGTCAAGAACTACAATACAACTGAAGGCACGAAGGGGAACTTGGGAGAGGGGAACAGTCATTAGTTTCTATTACAAACGTCGCGAGTTGACTAATTGCCCCTGGTCAGTCCATGACCAGGCACAAGGCACGGAAGCTGATGAAAGTCATATTAAAACCATATAAATGATTATAAATTGCAAATATATGGAAACATATATATTTCATGTCTACAATGTTTTTATCAATGATTTATGATGACTGTTGAAAAACAAAACCTTTTTGTGAGTCGTGCAAACTGCAATTTATAATCAGTACGGAAAATAAAAAAAAAATACAGCTTGGATCGCTAAAAGATTTTATACTACTTTGTTAATTTAAGCCATTGAACTTAACAAATAAAAAAAACAAATTAATAATTTCGAGCCAAAATAAATCTAATTTTCTTAATTTTTGGCAAACCTCTTTTATAGAAAGTTTTTTTTGGAAATTACATTATAATTAAAATTAAAAATGGATTTGATGCAGAATAAATACTTAATATCTAAGAAGTTATAACATTGCAAGTCTTAAGCAATATTTTGATAGTGAAAAACTGAAGACTATAATTTAAAAATATACTTATATAAAATATAAATAATCTTTACTTATCTAATTTAGGTTACGAACTACTTTCTTCTTGTGCTACATTAGTTAAACAATACAAAATGTGTAAGAAATAATAGGTTTATAATGGAATGGTGAACTGGGTGATACCCAGTATACTGGTCGGAAACACAAATATTAATTAAGTTAACGTATTGAACTTTGTACTTTATAATTAGCTTATCCGGAAAGTGTAAAATTTCAGTATTGAAACATTTTAAAGGGGTTTTTCGCCATTTGGAGCTGTATATGTATAGTTTTGAATACAAAAAAATGCTAAATTGTGTTACCTAAAGTAATCTGAACCAATTTTGTTAAAATCGGATGAATTTATAATATGGCTGCTTTATAGAATTTAAAAAATATTTTACATTATAATGCGATTTGCGCAAACGAATATAAAATACATCAAATATAAAATTAAGCCGAAGTTTCTTTATAAAGAGTAAAAACGATATATATATACAAGTTCCAGACTAGGCACACCCTTCTCGGCGATTCTCAAATATTAACGTGAGTGTTAAAATAAATAGCACTTAAATTTATTATTTATTTTTTTTGTCGTTTGCTAAAAATAACACAGTATTGGTATAAATTAAATAGTATATATTAAATGCTAAATGTGCCTTTCTCGGTGATGGACCTAATTATTAAATGCACAACTTACTTAAATCTCTATTTACCGTACAGGGTACAGGGTATTCATATATTTATATATATTTAGGAAGCATCTCAATCAATATCAGCTGCTGCTATCTGCAATCAACAATCAGAGCGCAGTTTGCTCTTTGGCTTCCACATTGGCAACATTATCAAGACACTATAGCTATATATGGCTTATCTTCAGTATATATATTTTATAAGAAAAGCAAAAGAATCAACCCGGCAACCAGCATGTAAAACAGCTGATAACAAACAGAACCCGCAACCCTTTGAGGAAACGTCATTTTTGCATTGTTTGTTGCAATGCATATAAAACATGCGACAATTGACATCAGAACAAATATTCATATAAATGTACTTATTGTACTTGAGTGTGTAAATATGTAATTAAAAGAAAGATCGCCACGCAAAGTCCAAGTAAACGCGCCTTTTCCTGCCTTGCCAAAGTTTTGCGATAAAAAACTAAAGAATAAAGTTAAAATAAAAAAAAAAAATTCTCGAATGCGTCGAATGCATACAAAAGATATCACAAGCCGTACACATGCGATATGCATAGAAAGAGAGAACTAAAAAAAATATATATATATGTATATAAAAAACAAAGGGAAAGACTAAAGAAACTTTGATTCCAAATGGCAGCCAGACGACTTGGCGACTTGTCTTTGATAAAACATTAAAAAATGTTAGAATAAAATGCATTGAAAGCATTTCCAATACAGAACGGAAATGCGGCACAGACCCACAAATGGGTTGGTAGTCTTTTGTTGGATAGTGTACATATATGGCAACCCATAGATATGGAAGTTGCACGGACAAAGAAAAAACATAAAGACTTTGCAACAGGCATACTTAGTAGTGTTTTGTAATAGATATGGCAATCATAATCATTAAATTGGCTAATAGAGTACTAAGCGATGTTTAATATTTTATTTGCGCAATATTAAAGCAAAAACGGAAGTAATTCCTTGTAAATAATGTTTAAAAATTATCAAAAATAATTCAAATATATTTTTATTTGAGATATAAGCAGCATACAATTAATAAAAATTTTCATTTTTGATTTATCTAATATCCATAAATTATCTCTGATTAATGGATAATTTATTAAAAATATTTATGGAAATTTTTTTTATATCTTTCATATATAAAATATTTAATCTACAATAAATTGTTTCGTTTTGAGTATTTAAGCATTTTATAAAATCAAACTAGTACAACATTTATATTCCAAATACTAACTAAAAAAAAACATAAAATAATGGGTTTAAATATGCAATATTTAATCAAGTTCATCTTTTACAGAAATTTCAGTTAACTTAAAAATGTTTTAAATTAAAATCAAATATTTTAGTTATGTGAAACCCCAAATTTCAAACTGAAAAAAAACCTAGCTTTCGTTTTGCATAATTTGAATTAATTTTAAAATATATAAAATATTATATATTTGTATACATTTTCAAACATTCCATACATCCGATGAGTAACATGTTTGTCTCCAAAAAAAAAAAACTTAACAAAGCCTTCAACAAAATCTGATATGATTATCTAATCTTTAAATGCTACAAACAATGTTAGAAGGCCTTCCATTGTGAGAGATATAATTTTAAAAATATCTTTATTAAAGCTATCATATTTCTACAACCGCAACAAAGAAACTTTATTCAATCGAGTTTGTGATAATCACATCAAATTACACAGAGAAAACATTTGAGAAACACAACCAATAAAGTTATCAAACAGACACAGAAAATCAAAATACATAAAAAAAAATTAAAAAAAACCAAAACAGACAAATTTATAAAATTCTTTGTAACAACACGTAAAATTCTCGGAAAACACAAAATAAATGAAGCGGTGAGAGACGCGACAGATATTCAATGGGTTTTATATTTGAAATTAAAAAAATTATGTTGGCGCCAGTCTCTGGAATCCATGAATGACAAAAGAGGCGCAATTGGAAACTAAAATTAAACACTTGCTTCTTTTATATATATATAGTTTTTTAATAAAATTAGGTGGCATGTGCCATGATAGTATCTAAAATTGGCACGTTCCATGCCTAAAAAAGATAAAGATGCGTTTTGCATTGATGATTTGAATAATTGCGTGATTCGCATGCCGCGTCAAATGTATGAATCATGTGTAAAGAATATCTATATTAAATTTTGAATATTTCTGTTGAATGATTAGAGTATGCTGAAAGACCCACGATGAGTCAATTGATTCTAAAGTGTTTTGATTATCTCATCATATGTGGTACTATATATGACACCAATTACACTTAAACTATGGAGGTTATTGAACTTATAGTGCAACAAAAAATGCGACATAAATAACCTGAAATGCCGCCTGGTCAAACAATAGGTAGGCAGTATCAAAGAGGAAACAGAAACACGAGTTTAAAAATTTTTGGATATACTATGAATATATTGTATATAAGAAATAATAAGAAGAAGAAGCCTTTACCTGTGTTTACCTGTGTTTATTTTTTCAGTTCTATTGCAACATCAATCAAACATGTTCGTTTGCGATGTTTCGGAATTTATTGGTTTAGTCGAACATGTTCGTTTGCTGTGTTTCGGAATTTATAGGTTCGAGTTGTGCTCGATTGCTTATGTTTTTTTTTTTGGGAATTTATTTTGTTTATAGATTACCTTTCTTATCGGATCAAAGAACTTTCATAAGAATGTCAATTGTGCAATCTTAAGTTTTACTTTCGTATTACACTTATAAAATAAATTATAAGTTCATTGTCCAAATCCACAACTTTTTGTTACACAATTCTTAATTCAGATTGCATTTCAATAATATTTTCGATTAGAATATAAATTCGTAAAGATTTCAAGTTTAGAAAAAAATTAGAACTCACTGAACTAAATAAAAAGTAAAAGCTCAAATTATTATCACCTAAAATAGTACCAAAAAAATAATAATACCTTTTTGCGAATATCCACTAGTTTCCCTAGATTGTAGTAATCATTTGTTAGAAAATATTTCAAATTAAAAAATAAGATTAAACACAAATCTTGGTTTTATTAGGACAAGTAAAAATAATTCTAAAAAAATATTTTATAAAAATAAACATATATATCATTATAAATATTTATTTTTATATTCAATACAAATAATATGACTAATTTTACTTTTTTTTAATAAAATGAATATTATTTTTTATTTATTTATTATTTTTCATAATTCAATTAATTATAATCTTTGGCAAAATCAGAAATAAATTAAAACTCGCTTAATTAAATAAAAAGTAAAAACTAAAATTATTATCTAAATAGTACAAAAAAAACCTTTTTTGCGGATATCAACTAGTTTTCCTAGATTAATCCATTCAGAATTGACAAAAAAAAAAATATTCACAAATTTTTGTTTATTAAGATAAATAAATATAATTTAAAAAAATTATGTTATAAAAATCGTTATAAACATATATATATTTATATATAATTATTTTTATATTTAATACTAATAATATAACTGATTTAGCCTTTTATTAAGAAGCACTGGCTCACTTTCTGATATTTCTGTGATCATTACCAAATGTTTGCCCTCGACATAGACGGGTTCACCAAGACTTTCCCAGTTTGTATCTAAGCCCTGCACATAGAGCTGTAATTTTCGATTAACTTCTTTATTCTTATTTAGCCAATTCCATAGCTCAACCATAAATTGAGGGCTAATTAAAGAACATTGTCGCAAATTCAGGTTATTTAGATGGGGTAAACCTCTCACAAGTTCCATCAGCTGTTCATTTGTAATGGATGGCATTGTAAGATCCAGAGATTCCAGCTGTTGTAGCTTAAGCAAAGCTTCTATGGACACTTCTCTACAGGATACACGTAGCTCTTTAAGGCTACAAATTCCACAAATTCGTTCTACTTGCTCCTTTGATAGATATATTCCCTTTATGAAAAGTATTTGAATTTTTGCACCCGATTTGGCTTCAAGAGCATCTAAAAACTCGTTTCTTAGTTCACCCGAAGTTTCAATATGAAGCTCTTGAAGTCGGGGCAGTTGGCAGATCAACTCAAAGGATATTATACGATCGATTGGAAAGCATCTGGTAAATTTAAAACATTCCAAATTTGGACAGTTCTTAACGACAATATCAATGTGCCAATTTCGGTTTTTACATAGCGTGTGAATATATTTTGGATCATAAATTAGAATTCTTGGAGTTGTATAGCTTTTCACATGCTCACCAATTATAATCAACAGCTCATTAAAGTTCTTGTTCCCCAAATTCTCAATCAAGTAGTTTGCTAAGGATATGTCGATGTTCCTATAACGATGACTAGCATAGTACTTAAAACTTTGGCATAGCTCATTGCTAGTTTTTGCAAATTGAAATTGACTCATAATATCGAGATGGGATAATATCTCTGCCCAACAATCATCGTTCAATTTTATATGGATATTGTCAACGCTGTCCGTATGAGCATCGTCTGTAGCCCTAACGTTGTTCATTTTTATAAACGTTATCCTTGAAGGTTGAATAATAACTTAACTTACAAATGTGCATAAAGAACAGCTTGCAATTAAAATTAAAATTGCATACAAAACATTTTCTTTTATTAAATCGGATTAAAATGAATATACTAAGAGTGCGTGATTAATTTTTATAATAAAAGATTGCAAATGCATTAAGCAGCCCATAAAAAATAGGGTTAAATGGTTGGGACTCAAGAAAAAGGAAAATATAGAAATATAAACAGTATTTTTATTAATCACTCAAAGTTAATTTTTCTTTTTATTTTTAATGTTTTGCGGTTAGTACTCATTGCTAAATGATCGATGGCCAATAAAATAATAATAAGCAATGAATAATCCTTTGGGGTTTTGTGTGCAAGTTGTGATTCTTAAATATATATTTAAATACAATGCTAGTTCAATATCAATATCATCAGTAAAGCAAAAGGGAAAAATTACGTTTCGAAATGAAAATAATTAATCATATTTTTTGTAGTTTGTTATTAATTAAATCGTTATTAAATATAAAAATATGCAAAAAAAATCAACAAATTATAATAACCCACTAAAAATGTATGTAAATTTTTGCATATCTATAGGCGCTGTTTTTTCTTCACTTGTACCTGCAATTCCAAACTGCTTCAGCAGTCAGTATATAAGGCATATAGGTGTCTCTCCATTAAAATTTTTGTTAAATAAATTATTCTTTTTATATTATGTTAATTTTTATTCTTACCCAATATATTTTATATTTTTAAATTTTATTTTAAGTTTTAAAAATCGTTCTCCAGCCATTTGCAACATGTTTGAGGCATTGGCTCGATTGTATCTCTTGAGATGTTGCGTCGTTTCAATTTGCCGGCAACATTGTTGCTGCCACTCGTTTCAATTTGCCGGCAACATGTTGTTTGCTTGCTCACACTCACAGTCAACGACGGGCAGCTGACGTGAACAGTTCGCAGTTCGCAAGTCGCAAGTTCGTACGCAGTTCGAAACGGCTATCGGCTCGTCGATGGTCGCTCGCTTGCTTGGCGTGCCAAGAAAACAACAAAAATAATAAAAGAATTGAAAATAAAATTTTGCAATAAATTCAAAATTGGTTTTTTCAAGCACAACGCGAAGAAATGCGACGCGGCAATAACTAACAACAGCAAAAATATTGAATTATAATAAAAAGTATGTGCTGAAAATCGAAAAAAAAAATCATTTAATATATGGTATACTATATAGAGAATTAAATGGTCAGCGGAAATATCAAAACAAACGTGTTTGGCATGACATATGCAAAAGCTACGCGCCAACTAAATAAATAATAAGCCAAAAGACGTCAGCAAACAAAAAACTAAAAAAAAATACAACAATAACAATAAACACGACACACAGCCAACAAACAGACCAAGAATCGGTTCAAGCGTACTCAAAGATACTTTTGTATCTGTATCTCGGGCTTGTGCATTTTGTGTGCAGTTGCCAATGGGATTTGATTTGATTTTATTTTTTTTTTGTATTTCGATTTTCTTGTTTTGTGCGAAAGTAAAAACTACCTGCAACAACTTGGCAACTGCCCCGAGAAACCAGTTTTGTGAAAATTATTGGCCATTGCTTTTGTTTTGGTTGATTTTTTCGTCATTCGTTAGGTTTTATTTTGTTTTTATTTTTTTTATTTTTATGCTGTCGAAATTTCCCCCTAAAAAATAATATAACCAGAAATTGGCCATTCAATTGGCTCTGCTGCAAGTGTTGCACGATAACAGCTTCGTAAATTATTAAGTTTTTTTTTGTATTATTTTTGCACATTTTGTTGCGGTCAGATTAAGGTGAAGTACCAGGAAAATTGTAACTTTAGATAAAATAGACAATATTTGTAGGACAGCTATAAAGAAAGATCAGAAAGATTGTTGCTTAGAGGGGAGAAATATATGTAAACTTGATCGTATATTATATAGTATTATATTTAATAATAATATTTAATAAAAAATGTTTATTTTAGTTATTTTTTTACAATAGAAAAATACAGTTATGTAAATGGTTTATTATACAATTTTGTATTAAATATACATATTCTTTTCGGTCTATAAAAAAACAGAAATTTTGAAAGGTTTATAAAAATGTTTTCCATATTTTGGGCGTGTTAAAATTTTCTAATTATTTTATCCATATTTGTTAGCGTTTCGTAAGAATTAAATAAATAAATTCCAGATATATTGTTCTTATAAAACATCAAAATAATTTCAAGTTTAAAAAAAACCATACAAAATTAAAAATTAACTAAAAGTCAAATTTTTTACAAATTTTAAAATATTTAAAATATTAATATAAAAATAATGAGTCCAAATCAACTCCAAAAATTACTTGGCTATAGACAAAACTGTTAAATAAATGCTGAACCTAAAAGTGACTTTATAATATTATAAATACCACAAAAAATTACAAATTAATAATCAACTAAAAAATCATTCAATATATTATTTCTAATTTCACAGTTTAATTAAAAATCAATTAAAATAAAAAAAAATCCAACAACAAATAAGTGCTAGAATAATCAGCTGCAATTAAATTCCTAAAAAATATAACGATCCAAGTGCCGCAGAGTATTCCCAACTCTCTCAACAAATCTCAATTTTAAGAACGCCCCCAAAACACACACACCACACACACATACACAACAAGTATGTTGATGCATACCACATCGACTACGTCGACGGCGACGATGACCAACTCATCCTCATCGGCCACGCCTACGCCGGGCTCAACGTCATCCAACAACAGCGCCACGCTGGAGACGCTGCAGCAGCAGCAACAACAGCAGCAACATCAGTTGCAGCAACAGCTACAACAATTGCATACAACAACAACAACCACAGCAACAAACAATTCACGTCCACCTTCTCGCGCTCCCTCCATTCTGGATAGTCCCACGCTGGCGCGTGTGGAACGCGCTCGCCTGCGTCTGGAGCAGGAGCGGGATCGGGAACGCAGCAGTCAACGTAGCAGCCAGGGGGGAGGCTGCGGTGGCAGCAGCAGCGGCACAGGCAGCACTGCAACAACCATGAATCGTGAGGATAGCCTGGAGCGCAGCATATTGGATCCAAAGGTGAGTTCACAGAGTCCAGAGTTGATAGGCTCCACATAACATATAAATTACAATTAAGTTCTAAGAAAAAGATCCTAAAAATGAAAAGATTACTGGGTGTATGTTGGTATATGGGCAGGCTGAAAGGAAAAACCCTTTCAGGCAAGTTCCCAAGTCGAAAGATTGACATAAAATAAATGGGTTTTGATTAAAGAATTAAAAGTCTCGATCGTGCGAAATAATCGATTATAACTGAATAAAAATCTAAAAAAACATATGCACACATCTCTAAATAAATTAAAAATACATTATATAAAACAAGATTCACTTTAAAATGTGTGAAGCGAATCATTAAAAAAAACAATCATGCATAATTAATAAAATGACTTGTTTAAGAGTTGAGAGTCATTGCTGAAGTTTGCTGATGAGACAAGTTATTGTGACTAACTTAATCACTATTCCTTCTTTCTGCATGTGCTCATCAATGAATTAAAATACTTTTAATTTTAAATTAACGAATAAAAAAGCAGTGTTTCAAAAATGATTACTGAATTATAATAACAAAACAGAAATTTAAATACAACGGAAAATTTGCTGCTGATTTTCAGCAGTATAATATATTATTTTTCTTATTTTTTTTTTTATAAAACAAAAAGGAAATTTATTTAAAATTAAATTAACGGATAATAATTCTTTTGAATTTTATTAAAAATTAAATTAACATATAATAATTCTTTAGAAATTTTAAGTTCCACAAATAGAAAATAATCGCAAACTAAAACTGAATTTTGGATGTGAATAAAATGGATTTCTTATCAGAGAAATTAAATATTTTTTTAATAATTATTATATATATAAAATAGAAATTATATATTTATGAAATAGAACTTTATAAAAATGCCAGAAGTGAGAGGATTTTTTAAAAAATAATTGTTTATTGCAATGTGAACTAAATAGTATTGATACCAGCTGATCTTTAGAAACTGAAAGTTTAACAAAATTAAAATAATCAGTTACTAAACCTGAACCGATTAGCTTATCTATTAAAATTGTTAGTTTTAAATATGGAAATCCTTTCCTAATAGAATTTTAGCTTTTTTACTTTGTTCAGGGGAAATGTTTAGCCAAATGGTTCAGCTTTAGTATATTTTGCTATAGCTTAAAGAACCGCAATCTCAGTTCTTGAGTTCTTTTGTCACATTCTTGGTGGAAACTTCAATGTCCACTCGACTATAAAGGTCGTGTCACAAATTAGTCGTGGACTGAGCCAAAATACAAAAATGTTACCCTCAACCATTTTCCAGCTAAAGCAAATAAGCCATATTCACATTTATTTGTTAGACCGTCCAGTTTGGCCATTTTGTGCGCTCTTGACGGCATTTCACTAATGGCTGGTCCCAGGTCCACTCCACTCCAGTCCACTCCAATCCCCCCTCAAGTTCCCTTTGGCGGGGTTCTACTTACTTGGCCTTCCGGCTGGGCTGTGAATGTATGTAAATGCTTTTTATTTTGTTATTATTTTGTTAACGCTCTTATCTCTCGGGTTTTATCTGAACTGCGACACTGAGTTGTTGGCATTGCGGTCTCATCATCTTCAGAGCATAAGCTCTTTAGGCTCTGCTCGTTTTTAAAGCTTACAATACAATGTTCTGTTATTTTTCCTTTTATTTATATATATTTTCTGTGTGGCGCAATTTTTGCATACCCCCTTTTGGCCCGGCTTGGGTCAGTCCAGGTAGCTTATAAACTTTGGCCAGGTAGCTCACAATATTTAGGGGTTTGCTTAGGCTGCACAGCAACAGCAAAGATAATGAATTGCAAAAGATATCCAGCAACACAGTTCAGTTCACAGAATAACAGAATACTGATAGAACTGAGCTGGGTTGGACTTAAGATAGATACAATCACTTACTCGTATCTACATATGTTGGTAAACACACAGAGACAAGACAAATTGTATGCGATGTTAACTCATTACATGATCGATGGACATTGTGTGCTTAAGAGAGAGTATTTGAGTTGTTGCTAGAATTTTGAAGTTCACAAATCCAAAGGCTACCAAAAAAAATAGAGTATACAACTTTTAAGCTGAGTTTAAGCAAGCTTACTCTATTAAATATACAATTAAATATAAATATTAACTGTGTTATAGTTTCTTAAAAATTTACTTAGATAATTAAATTTGCAATGATTTATTAAATTGTAGAAATCTAAATATAACATATGAATCAAGAAATAAAAGAGTTTTAGAAAGAAACTTTATTAAAATTAAATTTTAAATTATTGCTTGGATTTGATCAAAACCAAAAATCTCATATACTTTCCATGCATTAGTTTATAATAAGGAACTTTTTAATAAACAAGAAAATTTTTAATAGAGTTTAAAGAACAAAATAAAGAAATTTATTAGCATTACAACTTAATATTCTCTTTTAATAAATACATAATTTTCTTATGGAATTATGAATGCCCTTTTAAGATCCCAACGGAGCCTTAGAACTTAAGTTTAATTGATTAAAAACAAAATCACTTAATTTATTCCCATTTGAGAGTGTTTTTTGAATCTTTTCTTTAAAAGAAAAAATGACTCAATTACTTAAACAAAACTAGCTTTTTGGCTGTTTCTTAGTACATAATATCTGCAATTGAGTTACATATGCGACTTTTTATATCAATTTGGTTTGCTTTTCAATTCACTTTGGCTCTTGGCCAGTTTTGTCAGCTTTAGTCAATTGGATTGATTACCTAAGAACTTGCACAAGTTAGCTCTTGAATGCTGCCAAATGTTACACCCATTCAAATGTAACAAATTCTATATAGGACTCACTGTCTGGTTCCAAATTGCCTGCATAATTTCCACAGTTTCCTGCCAAATATTTGCGCAGTTGTTATGCAGTTTGTTTTGCCTGATTTTCTTTTGCTGCTGTCAATAGATTTCAAACTGGGCTGGGAAACTGAGGAAAAGCCGAAGCTGCAATGTCGATAAATTTTCTCGACTTTTTTGCCAATTTTCTTTGACATTTTTTTGCACTTTTTAGCAGCGCAGCTTTAAGCCAAGTTTTGGAGAGACATAAAATCCATGGCTTGGATTGCAGTTTTTTGGGGTCAACGTAAAAAAAGACATTTAAGTGGGTACATTGAACCCCAAAGAGCCTAACGCTTCAAGTGCTTAAGACATTAAAGTTGAGTTCGTAATTAGTCACACTTAAAAAGCCATTGGCCCTTCAAGTTTTGAGCCCCGTTAGTGGCCAAAGCGAAATATGAGCAAAGAGTGGTAACCAGAGACAAGACGAGACGAGTCGAGACACTGCCAAAGTTATGAACAGGAAAAGAAGCGTTGGGGCAAATGTTTCAGTTATAGTTGGAGAAATGGGAGATGGGAGAGCAACTCACTCGAGCAGCACGCAAATGGAAAGCAAACAGCAACAAATCTCTGCTAAGAAAGAAAACTAAACGGAAAAACTTGGTACGTGCCCAGAGACCATATGACTGGACTTGCCCAGATACAATGCAGTTCTCTATTCAACTCTCTACATCGTACAAGGTATACACGGTGTATACTACATACTTACTACAAGTGTGACCCACCCAAAAGCTGGCCCAAAAGCCAAACAAACGGTGTATCTTTTTTTTTGGTATGGCTACAGTTATGGCCCAGTCAACAGAGAGTGTCTTTTGGCCAGTATCTGGACAAGCATCGCTGCACTCGAGTGCAGTTGCCAAAGGGCTCAACTTGCACAACTGGAGCAGAAAATTTGCAATGGCAACGGCAACGTGTGGCATGTGGGAGAAATGTATCTTATAGGTGAAATGTTGCTACAAAGAAATGCAATCAATTCCAATGATGGTAAAATATACATTGTACATATGTACATATATATATTCGCAAAACGACCCTCGACAGCAACTGCCACAACAACAATCTCAAAACAATTGCAGAGCCCCCCACGTAAACAATTTCAATAAATTTTACGTTCAATGTCAATTTATTTTCTGTGCTGTTTTTTGCGCGCATTTCAATTTGACGGCAGAGCGCCAAACAATAACAAATTCATATTCGCATGTAACATATTTCAATGTTTTTGCAACAAATTAAATAAAAAAAAAAACAATAACAACAAAATATATGAAAAATGTGTTTTCCACACGGCTGAATGCGCACTGAGGCCTTAGAAGTGGTCAGCCCATTTGGGAGTTTAGGAGAAGTCTGGAAATGAGTTAGGTGACACATTTATAAAAAAAAAAAAGAGAAAAAGAAATGTATAAAAGAGAGATGGAGAGAGAGAATAAGTAAATAGGTGGAAATCATAAAATATATAGGAAAAATTAGTGCGTAGGGAGAGAGAGTTAAGCAAAAACTTAAATATTCAAATTAATTTAAATGAGTTTTAAAAAATAATTTTGTTTTTTTATTTAGCATTTATATATATATTTTTATAATTGAATTTAAAATAAGTATTAAAACACTAAATTTGAATATTTTACTGTTTGCTTTTACATAATTCAAAGAGTGTCATTATTTTTTCATTTTTTTAATAGAAAACACTTTTTTAATTATTTTAAATCTCTGCTACTTCAATTCAATAAAAAGAAATAAATATATAATATATATATAATATAATAAGATTTTATTCAAGAGTATTTTATTTAAGAGTACTCACATTTCAATAAGCTATCTTGCTAAATTTATTTTAAATTTTTAGTTGAAAGTATTTAATGTATTGTTAAGTCTAAAACAACAGTTTACAAAATGATATCGTAATTTTGCGGATAATGATACAAATAGCATCAATTCAATAGTTATTATAAAATTTATACATCAATTAAATGTTCGATATTCGATACCACACAATTTAATTGGTTTATTCTTTCAGTAAATAAGTTGGACCTTTAATTAATTAAATAAACTCAAGCAACAAAATATTCTCAAAAATTCCTATATAGCTTAAAAGATAATCCTTCACTAATCATAATGATATTTGCTTTTTATATTGAATATATTTAGTATTCATCAGCAAAAACGCACAATCACTTGTTTCGTTAGAAAAAAAATAAATAGAAACAATTATGACCCCATAAATTAGCTCATAAATAGCAACACCAAAAATAGCTGTAACACTAAACCCAATTCCACACATCACATCCCCCTCTCTCTGTCTCTCTATTAAATACAACACACAGCTGAAATAACCAAAATACAGAAAAGGTAAATAAATAGAAAATCAAATAAATTTTTTAGGGTTAAGGCAAAAACTGCAACCGGGTAATTTGAGTCGAATTGCCACCAAGCACGCATCGGAAAAATCGTTGAATAAACATGGGGCAAGTGGGGAAGGCAGACACACACTCTTCTTATCTGCAAAGTCAACCAACTCAGTTTATTTGAGGGTGACTGGCTGCAAGATATCCTGTATTTAGGTTGTGAAAGCAGCAAACAGATAGACCTAAATGTACTTAAGTACACATACGCATCAAGCAGTGCAGTTCAAGCGCTTCAGTTGCAGTATAAGCAAGCAGCACGGTTTCTGGTGTTTTCCGTTTATTTAATAGGTAAATTATATTTTAATAGAACCAGCTAAATTTGAATTAATTCTGTGGTATATATATTTTTAATCTGCATTAACAAACAAGTCGCTAAATGAGGGTGCGCTCATGAGCTTAATAACCACCCTTTTACTCAGTTTTAATGAATACAGGGTATACAAATAGAGCAACATTTGCCGTCGAGCTCCCCGTTCGACCCATTAGCCCCACTAAAAGTAAACTAAACTGTCTAACAAACAGACAAAAGGCAGACAAAGGCAAAAACAGCAGCGACACGCAAGAAATGCGTAAAAATAAAACTGAGCCAACCAAAAAAAAAAATAAAAACTAGATAAATATGTATATACTATACATATATATATATGTAAAAAAAATCATATAACCCCCTCTGACTTGAAAGGCAAACCCAAACGAACGAAAATGTTTTCATTCATAAAGCGAGAGGCAAAGAAAAGCGAAGGGTAAGAGAAAAACTTTAGCGGAAAATATGCGCCACAATAAAATATACAAATAAATGGACGGGCTTAATGCATATAACGGGCTGAGGGGCAAGGGCTGGCAAATGCGCGACTCCTCATAGGCTCACTAGGAAGGACTAGACCCAGTTCCCAGGACCAAAAACCAGACAAGAACCAGAGCCTCACATTCAGGTCCAGGCAATTTACGCAAGGGAATTTCCAGTCGAAGCAGCAAATGGCACACAGTAGTGCAATTTTTGGCAATGTGTGTGGAGTGGAGGGGACATATCTCTGTTTGGTTAAGCAAATCAAATGCAAAAGAAAATTGCGATGGAAATATAAGAAAACTTCCTGCCACAAAAACTTTAAGCACAAAAAAAAAGCCATATGCTTTAAGGAAAAATTCCAATAAAAGATGAAAGGGCGGAATTGAAAAAGAAATAATATATTATAATATTTATAATCTAAAAATGAGGTATAAAATATTTTTAATATTAAGTTGCATAAAAATAACTATTTTAATAGTAATTAAAAAAATAGGTTTAATAGGCAAATACTTATTACAACATTGGAAGCGTTCTTCTTAGGAGAAAAGAAAACAAGTACATACAAAATTTTATTTTAATTTAATTTATTAAATTTAATGAAAAAACAAGCATTAATGAAAACCAGTAGTGTCACTTTTAAGGCATATTTTATTACAATTTTAAATTTTTAAATACAAAATACCGTTGAGTAATACAAATACTAAATCGCAAAAGACATGCAAATAAATTTGTTCTTTTTGTTTTTAAAACTGACCTCGAGACACACATTTCAAAATTAGAAAGGTGGCTAAACCAAACATTTTAAAAGAATGTTGATAAAATTATCTGGCATTAAATTCCCACTAATTTGGCAGTAAATTTGACAACACCATCTACATTAGTTAAGTGTTTCTCAGATAATCATACTTAAAATGAGTATAAAGAATAAAATATATAAATTTGTTGGCATTATATAAGATTAAAATCAATATCAAAAAATTGCTAGTATAAATAAAATAAATTAACCAACTCACCCAAATTTTTGCTAAAATTACAATTTAACTTTATATAGAATTTTCGGCGTAGTTTTTTGATGCTATATGGTGTCTGCTCTTTTTTTTTATATCTTAATGCTGTTGCTCTCAGCGTAAAGTGATATATCCCAATTAAGCGATCTGGCCACTTTGACCCATAAAAATAAACCGAAGTCGAAAATGCATGAAACGTGCACCCAGCTGCATAGAGGGCAATTTTTATTTTAATGCACTTTGATAGATTGCATTTGTTGGACTGGGAGGGTTTTAAGTAGAGCAGTGTGTTAAATTTTATATGGCAACATGTAAATTGATTAAAATTGATAAAAAGTGGAATGCAAAGTGCCGCCAAGTGGCAAGTGAGTGAGTGTGAAAGGGCTGACCTCAAAACGAGATCATATAGGGTATTATGGTAGTTGAATATATATAAGGGAATTTGTATTAAGATAAAATGTGTACTATGTGATATATAGAAACTTTTTAAAGCTGAAGAAATTGTTTTTTTAATTGACATTGCAAATGAAACATATTTAAACTTCAGGATCGAAAATACTCGTATTAATAAATATATTATTTAACTTTAAAAATTAAGATCTATTTTCATATAATACTTTTTGAAATTATTGCTTAAAATAAAAGGCACAACAAATTTTAATCTTATATATATTCAACTTTGAATTAATCTTCTCTACAAAGTTCTCTGATGAGAAAAAATAAATATTTGGTTTTTAAAGCTATTCTATACCTTCTAGAAAAACAGTTGATAGTAATAAAAAAAAACTAATTTAACCCATTTAAAAAAAAACTGTCGTTTAACTTCAATTAGCTACAAGTTAGAATATTTATCTTTAATTAAATTCACAAAATTTCAAAGCAGTATAAATTAATATTACAATTATATATTCGTACAATCAAAAATATACACAGAACTTTTAAGTAATTCTCTTCAGTTTAGTTTCTACTAAAACGAAGACAACAGAAACTTTAAAATGTTTTCAGTTTTCTTGAATTTTGTTTTGCTTTCAAGACTTGTCTCTGTCCCTGCACAAACTGTCAACTTCCTTTTTCCCCATCATCACATTCTCCGTTGAGTTCGACATTAGCAAATTTTCTACGGAAAAACTCAAAACAATGGCGCAGCATTAAATTTGCATATTACATCAACATGTTGCATGCGATTTGTTGTTGTCGTTGTTTGTATCTAGTTTGTTGTTTTTTGCCACGAATTGTTGCATATATACAATTGAGTTAAGCGCCCTGCACTTGCGCAGCCACACTCCCCTGCCCAGCCCCTCCTGCCCAGCAACACGCTGACTAACTTCGAGTTAAACGAGGCGTGGCAGAAAAAAAATAAAATATATTCAAGATGCAACAAAAGTTAAATCATGAAATGAAGATGAGGTTGAGGCTGAGACAGAAGATGCAGCTCAAAACAAAGAAGAAAACCTCATCAGCCCCATTGCAATCAGCGTTTATTATGTGAGCTGTATTCGCGAGTGTGAGTGAGTGTATGAGTGAGTGCATGAGTGAGTGTGTGAGCGAATAAGTGAGTAGATGCGTGAGTAACTCGGTTAGCATTTGATTCACATCTCATTATAGCAAACAGCAACCTGCAATCTTTGTGGGGGGCGCTTGTTATACTCTTCACACAGGGTATTATGATTTAGTCATGAATACAGATTTAGTATATAGAATATTCTAGAACAACATCGACAGATGGCTGTCTGAAATATAATAGCAATATTCTTAAGAAATATGAAAATTATACTTTAAAAAAGTTTTTATTAATTTTTAATAATTTCAATAAATTGACTATCTAAATCAGAAATAAACATAGGTTAGGGAGTCTCACTTGTACATTTGTTGTGCGGATATAATTCTTAAAAGTCTTTTTTTTTTTATAGATTGTCAAGTTCATAATGTCCGTCTGTAGAGAAATCGGCTGGATCAGATCTATCTATATTATATAGCTGGCATAGAAATAATAAGTTTTCAAATTTAGTTTTTATGTAAAAAATTTCTTTATTTTCCTAGATATCCCAACTACTATTATGCGGTATCCAAAATGATAAAATTTTTTTAGATCAAAGTACTATATCTTATAACTGCCACAGAAAATTTGGTTGTAAGGGAATTGTTTTTCTTTTTGGTTTTACAAAATATTTCAACCAAAGTTAACAAAAACAAGTTGTATCATATTTTATGAATTTTATCATAACTTTATCAAAATCAGATCACTATATCTTTATTTTTGTATAGTAAATGTAGCGCTAGTGTAATCATATCTTCGGCATATCAAAGTTTACTATTTTTCCATGATTAATAAATATTTCAAATCTTTAATATGCGAACTGGGGAGCTGACCTCTATCATCCAGATGCATTCATTGCATGGCAATTTGCTTCCTTCCACATGTTGCCCATGTTGCATGCCCTTTATAAATATGTACATAGCACATGCACATATTGCATATACATATGTACATATATGATTTTTATTATACATACTTTAATTGCCATTTCCCGTTTTAATGAATTGTTTATGAAAAAAAAGAAAATAAAAAAACAAAAACTATATACATACAAGCCTATAATAGGGGGCGTGGGTCATGGCAACAACAATACACACACACACACATACATACATATTTATATAAACTAAAGCCGGGCAATTGTTGTGCCCATTTTCATTGCTTCCGTTTTTGTTGTTGTTGTTGCTGTTGCTGCTGTTGCACTTGCCAAATGGCAGCGTGTTGCCTTTTCTGGCTGTGGGATACAAAAAGGGGGGGGCAGGGGAAGGGGCATGGTAACACAACTGTTTGCATGACTAACGGAAATCGTTTTCATTTGTTTAGCGCTTCAGCTTGTAGGTGCACAGAGGCGTCCCCCCTTTTTGTATGTGGCACCCTCTCTACTCTTAACACCCCTCCTCCCCTTTCGAATATGACGCTACCTTGCGGTTACAGACCCCAGATCCATAGACCACATATTTAGGGGCAAGGGCATGACTTTTATATGCATTTTCTGACCGCATTGGATTTGGGGTCTTTTTTTTTTGAATATGATCTATGAAATATGATTTGGGGGGGGGCAACCCCTTTATGTGTGGCATGTGTTTAAGCTTAGCCTTGGGCACAGTTGCTATGGGGTTGTGTGCACTCTATAAGAATGTACATAACTGCTTACATAACATAATTGATGAAATAAATAAATAACTTAAATATAAGAATAAATAAAATATAGTCAGATTGTTTCTAAGAACATTTAAGCAATAAAGTATTAAAAAAACAGCCAATTTAATTTTTTCTGTATAAAATATATTATTAACATGACGTAACATAACATTATTTAAAAAGCATGGAAGTAATAATTAAAAAAAAAAATTTTTTAATAAATTGCTTCCTTTCTCTTGTTTCAATTTTTGGGCAAATAAAAAAGTTTATATTTTATTTTAAATTTTACAGGAAATGTAAATATAGACTGATCATCTTAATTTTCAAATTATTCCTTTCATTTTCAAAAATTTGTTGTTAATTTCATTGCTCTAAGATAACCAAAACGAGAATGATTCACTTTTCTCAAAAGTTGTGCATCAATCTTATAAATAACTTGACTACCTCAACAAATTGTCATAAATATTCCAGCAAATCAACTTAGTCAACTCTATCTATCAACTAAATTGCTTTAACAATTACACAAAACATTTCTTATCAAATGTCGGCGTCTAACGGAACGTCGTTTTAGCTCTTATCTAAAGCTAAAAAAAAAAAACATAAATAAATAAATAACTGTATGCAGCGTGCCGTCTATAAGGTTGACATCATACTGCCCATACTTACTAAAAAATAAACACAATATGGAATGAAAATGAAGTAAAGACATATAAAATTTAAATTGTTAGCAGCGCTCGTTGGTTTTAGTTGGGTGGATTGTGGTTTTGCTTAGAACCGAGAATATGACATCATAGTTCCACAGACTTGTACTATATAGAGGGCGGGATATGGGGTGTGTGTGTGTGTGTGGTGTGTGTGTATTGGGGTGTTAAGTGCTTGGCATGTGCTAAGTGCGTGCAGTTGTTGCTTTTTGGGGTTCACTAGCCTGGCAACACAAAACCAAGCGAATATATCACAATATTTATATAGCTAATTCCTAAAACTTATAAATATAAAGTGCAAAATTTATTTTTAAATAAATGGCAATGATATTTACACTGAGACTACTCTAAACTCTTTATAGCCTTGTTTATTTACTTAAATATATAAAAATTTTCAAAGAAATCTTTTATAGTTTTGTTTAATTGAACAACTGACAAATTGGCAAATTTCAATTAAAACATATTGTATTTATTTCTATTTTTTCGTACACTCAACTCAATACAAAAAAAAATACCTTTACATTCTCTTACATATATACACACAAAAACTATACAAAAATATACCGAAAACAACAAAATAAAAAAACGCTACAACAAACTACTCTCTGTCCTGCGTCTCGTCGCCACAACAATCCCAACCCAAAAACGATACAAAAAAAAAAAAAAAAATACTATATATATATAGAAAGACGTGGCGCCCTGGCATCAGATGTGGACACATATGAAACGCCTCTCGCACGCCTCAAAAGTCAACTCAACGAACAGTTTGACGGCACATAAAACAGATCTGGGCGTGGGACATCATCACCTGACAACAACGACAACAACTGGAACAACAGGAACAACGACAACGACAACAGGAACGAGGGGCACATTGCCTGGGAAATGCATATTATTTCCGGATAAGACGTCCTCATTGAAAAGTTCCATGTATACGCAACAGGTGTACTTCAGGCCCGATATGGTAGGCTATATGACATATGCAAAAGATCTATAGATCTATAGTTTTCTTTGGCATGGTTATGGCTACACAATATTGGTTTCGGTTATCGATAACTATACAAATGCAACACCCGAACTGTAGTGTCTTGTTAGAAATTTTAGTATTTATTTATTAAATCTAGTTGGTTTCTTCATATCACATATCTATTTTTATGGCACTGGAAAGGTTTATTTTTTAATTAAAAAAAATATATATATTAAAATTAAATTGCATTTTTAATAATCTTAAGCTCATATTTAATTTATGGTTTTTTTTAGCTAATGGTTCTTGGTTTTGATTTTTATTTTGCTTACTGGTTCATATATTTTTATTTAAGCTTAAAGTTTTACACATTGCGCGACTTTGCCCTTGCCTTACTTTAATCTACCCCAAACACATATTTTTTCCCCCACTTTATTAATATTGCAAATATTTTCATAGCAAGTTCTGCATAAGCTTTTCAAAGCTCAACGTTGCAGTAAATGTAATGCATAAAATAATGTTATAATAATAATAATAATAATAATAAACATAAACCTCCATTCAACAAAATGCCAGCAATTGACTTTGCCAAGGCAACCAGCGTTCAAAAGTGCAACACACAAAAATCACCGCGCATAACTTTTCTGTGCATGCATAGTTGAGCTTTATGATTTTATATATAAAAAATATTTATTTACTTATATGCACACAATTACAGTAGAAACTAACTTTAAAGTTGTAGAAAGAAAAAATAAACATATATTTATATAAAGTCATATAAAGTTATATATTTTAAAAGTTAAAGCAATGAATGCAGCTTGAATATTATAAATAAATATTTTAAATGATATCCTAATATTACAATTTATTATATATATTATTCACATTAAATTTATTAAACACGGGAGACTTTACAGCGGTTTTTAACATAACTACAAAATGCGAATATTAACATATTTTAGGCAATGTTAATGCATAGAGAGGACGTCTGTTAAATATGTGTTAACATAGAGAGCAGCATAAGCTGTAAAGTGAAAAATGAAAATACTTATAAAATGCTGTTTTATGCTTAAATAAATATTTTCAGTTAAATATAAATTAAAATTTAATATTTTTACAATCAGTATATACTCTAACATTTTCCACAGCATTGAAAAAACACAAGTTGTAAGTAGAACAGCGTGATTAGGGATAAATCTTTACAAATACTCGCATTTACAGCAACTTAAAATGCCAAAAAGAAATATGTATCGCAAACATGGCATTAAGTACACAAGTCAGTTACGTGTCGGCCATAAACTATAGATAAATCAGCTCAGGGTCATAGATGCCGTTGCCGTTGCCGTATCCGTCCCCTTTGCTGGCAAAGCGTGAAATCTAAACAAAAGCTCGTTAGCCAAGAAAAACAGAATGTGTAATGGCTGTGAAAATGACACAGCAATGGAGGTGTGGGCCCAGTTTAAGATTTTTTTGTGGTTTGTGCCAAAGGTCGCCATATGCAAATTGGATCTTTAGTAAGATTTTTTTTCTTTTTTTTTTTTTTTTGTGACATTATGTTCAACACTCGTAAATAATGGGAAAACCGGCTAGGCTGCAACTGCCGGCTGACTTATTTTATATTTTTTTTGAAAAACCTGTACAAGTTTTTCAATATCAAGACACATTTAAAGCTTCATTAACATAATTGATGCGCCATTGAGGCTGTGATGCGGCTCGGCTCTACAAGCCATTATATTGTCTTTGGGGGCAGAGCAAATCGATGGACAGGTTTTCCGGCGCATGCGCGGATCCGAGACGATGCTGCCGGGGCTGCCACTGCTGCTGCGCAGTCGCCCAAACCGGTTTACAGTTGTAAACTGTATGAGCACCCAACTATCTACCTATCTATCTACCTGGTGGCAGTCACTGTGTCTATGTTCCCAACTGTTGGACATACTGTAATGAGCGGTGTCTTTTTGTCTGATTCACTTTGTAGTCGTGGTGTTTGATTTTTTTTTTTTTTTAATATTTTTTGAAATGCCAACTCGTCGCACACTATAATTTTCAATTTCATTTTGAATTGTGGACGCTTCGTCTGACACGAGTGGAACTCAAATACAAAGTAGAACATGCGGTGATAGACTTTCCAGTTTAATGGTCAGTCAAAACAAAACAAAACAACAAACATCAAAATACAAAAAAATAAGCAAAACAGATTGCAAAATGCAGGAAATTGCCCAAGTTATAAAGTGGTTAGAGAGTTGCTTTTGCTCTTGTAGCTACCGTTTGAGTAAATAATTTAGCATTCAAAAGTACATTATTTAAGTTTATTAATGTTGGCTTTATAAATGGGTTGATTAGATGTTCTAGCAAATTGTAATGGCTGTGGCAAATGACATTTTAGTTATGCTGGGAATTAAGAGCAATAGTAAATAAAAAATTGGTCTTTAAGTGGAAAAAGTCTGCTTTACAATGCATATCACTATATATATATAGTGGTTTTCCGAAAATCAATTTCTTAAACTTTCAACATTTTAATGAGAAGACACCGAGTTATCTAAAGCGATTAATTAAAATATATACAAATACTGGTAAATGTTGGTTTTGTAAGATTATTTAAAAAGCTGTTATTTAAGCATTTACAGCTCCATATTGTTTCAGAATATGAGCATATTAAACTTTTAGTAGCATCATTAAAATCGTGAAAGTTGAAAAACAAAATAAATTTTATTCTCACATGTCTGCTTAGTAAAGAACACGTTCAAAGAAGACTGGAAAAATAATAAAAAAAAAAAAAAGAAAAATAATAATTAAAAGCTAAAATGCCGCTAGACTCTTTCGAGCCCTAAACAAAGCCTCTTAAAAACTGCAAAGAATTCTTCTGATCAGTCTTCGCATGTGTTGTAAAAAAACCGCTTGTAATTATTTTGCCAACGGGCAAATTCTCTACTTTGTAATATGTTTAAAACATTTATGTATATAAACTCCACACGACTATTAATTATGGCATCTGTGAATTATGCGGGCAGCTGCAAAAAAATTTAATAAAAATTTACAACATAAAGTAATATATACACGTTTGACTCGTATAAAATGCCTAAACGATATCAATCAACAATATTTTTTATATGCTATGCCATAAAATACGATTTGCATGCAAATAATAAAAGGAGAGAGGAGTTATCCCATTGGGTTTGTTGAGGATTCAACGCTGTTTGCAGAAGTATTAAAAAGTAGTTTAGATATTCGTTTTTGACTAGAATAAATAAAATAGGTAGAGAATATGGACAGGGTAATCAAATTTGGCATTACTTTCAAAACAAATAGTAATAGTAAATATGACCCTGAAAAATTATATTTCAATTTAAGTTGTATTATCAAAATAAAATAAATAGTTTTTATAAATATTGAAGTACAAATAGTTTGCCTATAATAAAAAATATAATAATGCAGTCAACTGTTTAAATATATTTTAAACACACTAAAAGCTTTCTTTAAAGCAAATAAATTTTGCCAGATTCTAACTGGAAAGTTCCATTATCCGGATTTAAAACAGATAAAGTACTTTGTTTATAGAAATATCATATCTTTTATATAGAAACATATGGTTACACAAATCAACTTATTTTATATTAAATTTGCAGAAAAGCCTTCTTTCATGTGTTACATAATATTCAAAAATATTCTAAAGCTCGCTGGCAGAGTATATAAAATGTAAACCTTGAAGCCTCCTGGGCAAACAGGTTCCTGGGCCAGACAAAAGCAGCCGCAAGGCATGCGCCGCATTAATAACATAAATGGCAAAGCCACAAAGAGAGTATATATGTATAAAAATAATCGTATATAAATATATATATAAATTTATATACTCGAATATCTCATGGCAGTCATACATAATGCAGCCGCATTGCCAGCACAATCTATGTATCTATATATATATATAGGTATACATATATAAAAAGGCAATTTATGGTTGCGTTCCGTAAAGTGCAGTAGAAAAAGGAAGAAGACCGGCAGGAAGAGAGAAGAACTCTGAAGTCAGTTTTGTGGGCCTAAGCTGCTGTGACATAAAAAATTCAATTGAATGGCATTTTTCTTTTGGCTGGCAGCGTCTTAAAATCATATTTGATATTCAATATATGTTACCAGATATGCAATATAAATCAGCACTAAAATCAAGTTAGGCCAAGCAAATCTTTTCGAATGAGCGGAAGTTAAATTTGAACAGCGCAAAAATGTTTATATAGAACAAAGACTGCCAAGGGATTCAATGCCTGGCAGCTGGTTCCTTCAGGCTGAACAATGGTCTGGGCATTTCCACTTGTTTTTCTTTTCTATTCAATGCAATTGTCCCTTTTTGGAAAATGTCAACCCAGCGGCAGTTTTGAGTTTTTCCATTCCATTTACCAAGGTTCGTTAGTTTTCTGTCCCTGCCTCTGTGTGTCCAATTGTTTGAATTTTTTTTTTTTTGCTATTTTTGTACAACATGTAACAGTTGCAATATCAAAACGATGACACAATGTCCTCCTGAATGCAGACTCTGATATTATATTATTTAAACAATTTTCATTTTTTCATTGCATCGCGTTTACTTTGATGGCTGTCAATGGTCGTTAGGTAAACTTGCATTGAAATGTGGCCAGCCACATGTTGCAATTCTGTCAGTATTTAATTAAATAAAGAAAAAAAATAGGTGAGCTTTAGGCGTTTTTTGTTTAACACAGAAAATTGACAAATATGGCAAAAAATACCTGAATTTTCAGTCTTAAAATAAAAGAGTTGTTAGCTGTTCTGAATTCCGAAAAACGAATTAATAAGCGAATTGAAAAGATTGGCTTTGAGCTAGTCATATGAAATATATACGGATATAACTATAAAAAGTATATAAGATTGATGTTTCTACGAATCGGGAAGAGTTAATCTCAAATATTTTCAAATGAAAAGTGATTTAAAATGTTATGTAAAGCTAAAATATTAATTGTACAACATTTAATTCCTTATATCTGATTCAGCATGAAATTTTAATCTTACACTTATATCTAGTTTATTGCTTGATATTTTGTTTTATTCTTCTATACCTATTATATAACCTATTAATATAACCTAATAAATATCTTATAAAAAGTTAAATTTTATTCGTACTTCGTAAACATTCAATTCAAAGTTAACCGAAAATCAATTCTTTGCACAACTTGAACTCACATTAAACATTTTTGACTGCTTTATTGTGGTATTTTTGGTATTTTATATATCTCCCTCCTATTCTAAAGAAACCACCAAACAAATTTTTCTATTTTATTTTTATCACACCTTATAACAAACTATCTCAATCCCTAATACAATATGCACATACATCATCCTAAACACAATATGCCCATACTTCAATTAGTTCATATCATACATGTTCCCTTACTTAGAACTCTCTCTCTATAGGGCTTCTTCCCTGAACTTCTCCAAAACCCAGCTACTGTAAATTGCACTTCAAAGTAACCGCTTGATGTGCGTATATATATAACACCTCAGACCCAATCCCAAAATTCACCCACTTTCCATTTATTGGTCTTCTAATTAGCGGCCTGACCTTAATCACTTAAGAGTTTACATAACATACTCCCCACTCTACCCTCTGCAGTTCCTCAACTCCCACATGCTGGGCGCACTAATTGTTTATCGGTTGACCCCGCCCCGCCCCGCAACTTAACCCGTACAATTGTACGGCGCTAATGAATACTGTTTTTTTTTTTTTTGGTGACGTAATTAACACAAATGTTTTTGTAACTCAAAATCGTGTTGTAGCAGCAGCAAATACATACATAGATAAGATAGGACTGCAGATAAGATCTGGACAGGTTGCGTAGTCTACAAAAACTTAAAAAACTTAAAAAATTTCAAAGTCAACAAGCGACTAACAAGTGAAGACAACTAAAAACAATACCAAAACTTTAAGCAAATTTTGTCGAACTCAGAGTTTTTGGCCACGCGCTGTGCAACTAAAAATATTTAGCCTTATATAGATGAACTATCTATATTTGGTCAGGCACACGAAATAAATTGAAAAAGAATTCAAGTTTTCGATTTTTAAAGGTGACAATTCAAATGTTATGCTGTCAATAGGTATTACTTAAATTCTTTATGGAGCTCGTTATTCTTTTTTCGGTATGCCAGACGTGGGCTCAATATGCTAGAAGAACAAAAAATCTTTCGGCAATCAGCTTCCGCCTTTCAAAACATCAGACATCAATTTCATATCGAATCCCAGACCAATTAGCTGACAAATTACAGACGCCAGTTTTCCCAACAATGCCTTTGCTTTGTGCTCATCCTATAGATATGACCCCATCTCTCATTCAGGGTCAATGTGTTGCATGTTATTTACACCATCCACCATCAACCATCAGCCACATCCACAACTTGGAGTAGAAAAGATCACACACATCAAAAATTCAACTGACAACTGCAAAAGATGAAAGTCGCATTGAGTAAACAACAACAAATGTGCCCAATGCCTGAATTGCCTGACTTTGTTTTCTATATTATCAACAAATAATTTTTATGATAATGCTAATAACAACTTACATATCCCATCACATTCAACTCTTTTCAAATGAACCCAGACAGTGCATTCATTTCCTTACTTTAAGGGAAATGCTGGACTTTTTTTAAGACCTTCAGAGAGTTCGCAGAGTTCGCTGAACTGTATTTAAGAGTTGAGATGATATACAGTATAATCCATAGGCATTTTAATATATGTATTTTGCAATTTTGTTCGCACTTAATTAAATGTCCAACTGCGAATTCATATATAAGTATTTATATATATATATATGCATCTATAGCTTTATATGACGTGGGTTACGCTTGGTGATTGGTCTGGCATTTTATAAGAGCACTGAATTTTTAATACTTAGAATACTTGTTGCACATGGCCTTTTTCTCTATAGCTATATACATAAAACACTTTAAAATATATTTGACTCAGCACTAATTAATCATTTTCTTAATTATCTCGTTTCAGGTAAGTGCGCATTTCTATACTTCTCACTGACGTCAGTAAGTTGCATTTTATTTTATATTTTTTTTAAACAGTATAGTAAAATATAAAGCCGACAAATTATATTTCCGGGTATTTTTCGGTTTTTTTTGTTAACCAGTAGTACGCTCTTTTATATATATTTTATTCTTTCGGTTAGTTTATCGATCGATATTGGTTCCATTTTGCATTTGAAAACTTTTTTAGCCAGCAATTTTTTAAATGAGTTTTAAAATTAAATGAAACTGGCAAATTTTGTCCTTGTAGTACATAGTTCCTTCAATAATTTGATCGCTCTGAGCTTTATTTATCGGTTGCATTTTTTAATAATTATTAAATTAACTATTATAATTAAACTACTGATTTTCTAATAAATATAGCTGACAAATTTTTGCAATGCTTGTTAGTTCATAATTCTTTTGATTAGCTTATCAATCGTTGTGAGTAATGTTTGGTTAGCAATTTGAGGAAGCACTTTAGTTGGTTTTATCAATGAGTTCACATGTGAGTCGTCTGGAAAGATATCGCGTGAATACTTTTTACCGGTTTGAATTTTTGATTAATTGGGTGCGGCGAGTTAAGTATGCAGGAAGTTATTTACAGGCATGCAAAGACCCCAAAGAAACATGTAATGGTTGAAGGAGAAAAAGAAGAAGTGCCAGAATGAGGAAGTAAAAAGAAAATGTTCAACTGAAGTGTAGAGTAAAGTGTGGGAGATAATCAATTAATTGAGCTAAAGAGAAAGGGTGACGAGAGCGGGAGAAGATAATAACATAGATATACTCAGATTAAAGAGTAGGTATATACGGCATTGGATCGAGAATAGTAATTAAGTGTAGTTGGTATAGTAAGGAGAAATATCTGAAGAAATAAAATCAGGAAAAGTAGGGAATGATATATTCAAATTAGACTAAAATATATAAATAAATAAAATGTAAAAAAATATAAGTAGTAAGGTGTAATCTTTACAGAAATTGCGTCAAAATAAGTAGGGAACGATATATTAAAAAGAAAATAAATAATAGAATAAACAAAATATAATAAAATATAAATTAAATCTTAAGGTTGCTAAAGTATGCTTAGAAGTAAGTTGTCTTAAATAAACTATAAAAAAGCATCAATTATATAGTTTCTTTAACGTAATTCCACTTGGTCATATTTATTTATACGCTTCGTAAACAATTCTCTTTAAAAATCAATTATAAAATAAAAGTGTAACTAACTTTGATAATTTAATTAGACACTTCCACACTTTCGTTTACCTCC
The DNA here is from genome assembly GCA_035043045.1 of Hirtodrosophila alboralis. NCBI lineage: Eukaryota > Metazoa > Arthropoda > Insecta > Diptera > Drosophilidae > Hirtodrosophila > Hirtodrosophila alboralis. Next base: position 38,489 of record JAWNNH010000152.1, on the reverse strand, counting down.
CCAAAAATGCCAAACCAGTAAACTTGGGTCAAGCATCGACTTTCACATATTTTTCTCCAGCAACTTGCATTGAGTTTTTGGTTTATGGCCTCACGATCTTTGTGTTTGAATAAAAAAAAAGAAGACGCTGCGTGGCATTTGCAAATTACTTTCATTTTCAGTATGTTTGTATGTAGCTGCGGTTGCTTTTCTGTCTTTTTTAGAAATTGACAGTGAAAATTGCATTAAATTGTGTACACTGCCTGCTCTTGCATTGACAATTTGCCAACTGGCTGGAAGCTCTTTAAATGTAAGTTCAACTTGTGGACAGCTGGGGATTTGTGTGTAGTATAAATGTAAATACCACTCCCCACATAACTGCTGTTGCCCGGGCTAAGTGTGTCATGCAAATTGTCTGTCTTTCCGACTGTCTGTCTGTCTGTCTTTATCTGTCTTTCAGTACGACTGTAATTTGATATTGTCATTAGTTTCGTGTGCGCACTCGACTGTGCCCAGAGAGTATCTCGGACAAGGAAGTATCTTTGTATCTTTTACACATGCGATGACTACGAAGCGCTGCACTTGACAGCCACCTATTATGTTACTCTCGAGTGGGTGGGTTCCTGGGTGGTGCCCCCTGTAGGTGGTGTAGTTTTGCCTGCCTTTAGCATGCATTATGCATGCCATGACGCTCATTAGTGCGGCTTGTTTCGTCGAGGGGCAGAAGCTGCCTTTTTAATGGGCCAAAAGAACAATAGACTTAAATTGCTCTGGGGGGAAGACATTGGCAACTTCAATGCCAAGTTTTGTTATTTTTTTTTTGTTTTTTTTTTTGTCCCCCATTTATACTTGTCCAGCTTGACTTTCCATTGCCACGCACAGCTGTTAAATTAGCTGGAAAATCTGAAAAGTCTTCACTTTCATAATTTCATCAAATTGACGCTCAATGACAAAACTTTTAAATGGTTTCGTCTTTTGAGCGATTGCAGCAAGGCACTTAACTTTAAATGTCAGATGTCACTTCTTAGTTTCGTTTTTGAACATTTTTGAGCTATACAAGAAAAAAACTTAAAATATTGTTGCTCAATGATTTCGCAAAATACACAGTCAACGCCTTCAAGTGCTGCGCTAGCATAGAAATTATCTCTTTAAATGAAGAATGACATCTTTAGTGCCCCATTCAAATGACAATTGAGTGGGGCCAACAGCAGAATAAGAAGTGTTGACAGTTTGCTCTAAGCTGTTGAAATGTGAAAGCAACTAATTGGATATATGTAGTACTTGGACATTTGGAAGCCAACCAAATATGCAAGACACATTTTTCTGCTCTCTCGTCTTTCAAATATTGTGAAACTACAATTTGCAGAAACAAGTTCATCAAGTGCCAGGTACAAAAAATGTTACATATGAGCATATTATGAATTAGGCAAAAAACATAACTGAATTAACTAGTTATTATAGTTTATTAGGTTAATTTACTATTTCTGTTTACAATTTCAATTAGAAGCTTTTATTCTGCATAATTAAAATGAAGCTTATTCAACAAACTTATAAAAAGAACTAGATCTATTTAGTTTAACTACATAACTTGTTAATATTAAGTACATTTGCTTTATTTAAGATTATCACTTAAATATAAATATGTAAAATAATCATCTTTATACAACCCTATGCTATAAAATAGTACTTTATCATTGGAACATTGGAACTCATTACCATATTAAAAAGCTACATATTTAAATTAAAAATACTCTCCAAAAAGAGATAAATAGTTTTACGATATAAAAAGAAATCGGCTATGTGAACCAGTTAATAATAAAATAAAATTTGTTATAAACTTGTTGCCTGTTGAAATCATATAAAATATAAAACATGAGTGCCGTTAAAAAGTCGTTATAATTAATTAAATTAATTAATTTTAAAAAATTTTAAAATCGACAAAATGTAACACAACATTTATATGAAAATAAAAAAATTAATTTAAAATTTAAATAACTATGTAACATTGCAAATTCCCAAAAACTAGTTCCCAAAAAACTTAAAAATAATCAATTGAATTTCAACAGTAAAACAATAAAGTCAATTTAAATATCGGAAAATATCTCTAATTTTTTAATAAAATTGATTTTATAATATGTAATCTGAGTAATCAAAATTGCAAATCAATGATTCACACATCGACTAGTTCCTAAGGTAAAACTCAAACATTAATCAAAATTAATTTGAATATATAAAACTCTGTCATAAACATTACATAATGCGATAATATGTTTGTTATGCCCGGCAGGTGCCAGACTACCGTTAAAACCATGCTCAAACAATGGCAATTGATTAAAAAAAATATATAATATTCGAAATAACAACAATGCTAAAATCTTCACTGTCCCCATTGCTCTCCTATGCCCACATTTGTCTACTTTACGATTGGATATATTAACAAAAATTTATGCACTCGTCTGCCAAGTTATACCGCAAAAAAAAAGCAAAATTAATATAACATATACACAAACCGCAGGCATTTTAATTTTTATGTTAAAATGTACAAAAACACTCTGCACAAAATGTAGCCAATGTCATGACAACATAATTTTGCATCCATCAGATACAATTTTCACGCTCATTTGCAAATTTGCATACAAATCACGTACATACGCGACCGCAAGCAATCATTTGCCGAAAAAAAAAAAAAAAATAATATAGTATTTATAAATATATGTACATATATTTTGTTATTAACAAAAAAAAAAGATTTTGTTGAATGAATTTGCGTCATTTACGCTTCAGGGCGTTGTCATTAAAGTGCACATCTCATTCGACTTTTTAGTTATAGATATAGATATAGATGATTCACCAATGTAGCAAACCCCAATAGTATGAGTAATCAGACCCCATTGAGTTGAACGCGTTATGGAAATTTATGGCAAATAAAATACTTTCGCTTAAGTTAGGAATGCCTTATGTGATTCTGTATATAATTTTGAATTTTTTTTTTTCTTGTAGCTGAGCATCATCAATTAGTCATAATTTGTCGTAGGCGTTAAACTGGAATATCTAGTAATTCTATGAGTTCCCTTGATATGATATAATGTTATTTTATTGCAACGATTAAGCTTGAGCATTCTCTTAGATTTATTCTGAGTTAATGTGCGAGAAACTGGAATATCTGGTAATTTTATGAACTAGTGGCGTTATCTATAAAAACCCGATTTTATTTGCTTTAAGAAAAATATTTTATAAGTTTCGAAATGACAGATTTAATTGCTTAAAACTTACCCCTTACCCGAATTAACTGAACTACGAGCCTACAAAAAATAGAGATAAAATACACCTGTTCAAAGATATAAAAATCAACTTAAGTGACAATGAAGAATACTTTGATTTTTAGATAAAAAAAATTTAAAATTCACAGATAAATGCAATGAATTTGAATAAAATATATATAAAGTTCTCTTCACGATTCTGAGATATCTATGGTTAAGCAGTTTAAATATTTTTAAAAAAGCTTTGAAAGTCTAGAAAGAAACTATAAATTTTAATATAAATTATAATATTTACAAGCTCCACACGCAGTACAATAAATCGTAAAATAACCGATTCCATAACATTTCAAGCAATTTCGTTTGTAATATCTACAAATTTTAAATTTTAAAAATCTCAGCATATAAAAACAACTTCATATTTCAACATAATTTCCCATATGAACTATTTAAAAATGCTTTTATAAAAATTACCCAAACATTACTTAACTCAAAGCTGGCGCAAAACATAGCCTTCAAACTTGGCCAAGTTGAAATATTTTTCTTCAGCATTTCTTCTCGTACAACAATTAAATTAATTAAATTTACGCTTTTGGCACATTTAATTAAGGAAAAAAAAATAAATACTAAAACTGACACAACTTCATTTCATGAGAAGCAGTGAAATTTTCAACAACAGCAAACAAAACACTTGAAGAAGAAAAAAAAAAGCATCTTAAAGATACGCGCTGCTTGCGCATATAACAGACGACAATAACAAAATATAAGTTGAAGATTCATAAGACAACAAAAACAGACAATAATGACAATTGCATAAGGCCAACAAAACTCACAGACTATGTAAGTAAAGGGGACAAGAGTCGGCGGGTGGGTTAAAGGGAGGTGGATTCACCCTTTTCGCTTTCTTGGGCAATCATTGCAAGTTTGTGGCAGATACAAAGTCAGATAATATTACAACAACCAAATGTTTGGAAGGTCTATATGAAAAACAGCTGGGGGAGCATTAATTTCGCCTCTTTCTTCTTATTATTATTATTTTCATTATGACTATGTTGATTATTATTATTATAATTTAGGTTTATTATTTGTTTTGTTGACACTCTGACATATTTTTAGATAGCCAGCAAACAACTTTCCCAATTTGTTGTTTTGTATTTCTTGCCACAATTTGGCAACGTTTTTCAAGTCATTTGAAACGTGTTAATGTGCCTTCTGAGCTTCTGTGTTTTCGAGAATTACGACATGGCCTCTACCCAAAAAAAAAAAAAAACTTAAAAAAAAACTAAAAACAAAAACCTGGTCAGGTCTGTGCTCTTTAGTTTTCCAACGTCAGCTTTCGCAAGTGAAATTGTTGGCAACTGAAAAAAGCGAAAAGTTTTATTTATGGCTTCAATTTAAAGTTGCTTCAAGTTAAAGTTGCGCTTGATGGTCATTTTGGAAAGGTTTCTATGTTTATTAGCCAAGCAAACATTATGAATGAAGGTTTATAAGTAAGCATAGAATATTATTAAGAATTAAAAAAAAAAAGTTATAAAAACGTTCAGTTCAAAGAAAAACATCAAATAATTGCATTTTTAGTTAAAGTTTTATTAGGTTATTAGATTATTAACCTATAGTTTTATTAAAACAAATGAAATTTTAAATACACCATTTATCAATATTTTTCAAATATATACACATTTAAAGGTCATGCTTAGTATATTAATGTTTTATTATATTGGTAAATGTTGATTTAAATGTCATTTTTAACATATATTTATGATATTTTCATAAATTTCGATGCTTTTAACAAATACCACAGTATTATACTAATCGCTGAACTTTAAAACTTCTGTTAATTGTTGGTAAAATTAAGTCAACTTAAGAAACTAAATTTCTTATTATTTATACAATATTTTAAATCTTTTAAGCCTCCAATAAATAAGCAAATAATATCGTCAGAAACTGATAAATTTAAATAGTTTTGGTTAAGTGCATTTATCATTATTTTTACAATATTTATAAACAGTTTCATAAGCTTTTAAATCTTTATTTCTTCCCTATTACCTTATTTATTATCAATTTATATTCATTAAACAATTCTATTCTTTGTTTTGTGTACAACTGAAATGACAAATTGCTAACATGAAATTCTCATTTGAATCGTTTCACAATTTTGCTGTATCATGGAAAAGCTTAAATGAAAATTGTAGAAAATTTTCCGCTTCTTTAGGCTTTTTTTCACCACTGACAGCCCAAATCCGTAGACCAATTTTTTGTTTTTTGTCTTAGCCACGTCTTTGACATTGACACAACAACTTTTACCAACCTCAATTACAATCAATCACATATGTTGTATTATGGTGATATTGTTGTTGTTCTTGTGATTGTTGTTGTTGGCTTTATTCCAAATGTCTCATAGAAAGAGAGAGAGCGAGAGGGAGACAGAGACGTGCGTGTTTTGGCCAAATGCCTATGGCCAGAAATTACAATAATGATAAACGCCACAGTTCTCCCCTTTCCCCCGGCCCATAACACACATTGAAGACAACAAAAGTTTTGGTCTTAAGTAAAAGCAGCGTTTAGTGCAAAAATTTCATTTATCATGTGGCAAGAAGCTCCCCCCTGCCCACCTTCCGTTACCAATGACAAAAGACTGCCACACCGATTGTAAATGATAATGAGTATTATGATAATGATGATGTTGTAGTCTCTGAAAGATGCTGCCTGATAAATCTCTTCGAACAGCAAGTTGCAGCACATGTTTTTGAGCACTTTTCCTAGACAAGATTTCACTCTCTAGGCGATGGTCCAAGCCAAATGTGGTTAAACTAACTTGTTTTAGCCACACTAAAAATGTCACTTTTCTAATGACCAAAAAAACTTGAAACAGTTTTTCATTTTCGTTTTGCGGAAAAGCGGCGCGCTTTTATTAACAAGATTTGATGGAAAAATTTTAATTATTAATTTGTTTTATCTTGCCATATAAACATTCAATTCAATTAGGATCAAGTTTTTTTTTGTGTGTTTGTGCAGTTTTAGATATGTAGCTATATAGCAGGAAGTGCAGGAAATTAATGTTGTAGGAAAGTTGAAATCATTAATATATCTAACGGGAAATGATTTTAATAGTTTAAAATTTGAGAAATTTTTTAGGAAGATCAACAGCGTACTAAGCTAGCAGATTTTTCGTGCTAAACAGGAAATCATATTTATAATTATTTTATTGAGTTTTAGAACAAATAAAATTGTTAAAATATTTTTAAACAATTTTTAGTTAACATACATATATAAACTTATTATTGACCCTTGTTTAAGTCCTTTTAAAATGTATTATAAATCTGCCTTTTTCAATTTAAAGAGTTCAAAATATTGTAAGGAAGATCTGTTAGTTAAACTACAAATATTGATAAATTTGAATTAAATATAAATATATATTTAAATATTTTTTGAGAAAAAAAGAAATATTAATTTTTTAATTTAAAAGGAGAAAGCTAAAATGGAGCTCAATTTTTTTTTTTATTTTATTTCACGATATTGAAAGATATTTAACGTACAGATTAAAATTTCATTCAACTGACCTATTCAAATAAAAAAAGTCAATTATTTGTCTAATTCTGGTCGGATAATAATTTTGATCTTAAATGATTTAATAAGCATCAGAATGGGAACTGTTTATATTTTGCAATGCTCCGTCGTACTTAAGCATTGTGAGTAATATTTTATATATCAATTTAATTTATAAAAGGTTGTAAAGCATACTATCTAATGTTAAATGCAAATATACTTTGCATATTTTAATTAGTATATCACTGTCAAAAACACAATTGTAGTTTTAAAAGGTATTTATCACATATAGAAAAAAAAATACATATATCAAGAAGAACTGCTCATTTCCTATATGCTGTTCATAACTAAAATATATAGTTACATATGTTTTGAACACAAGTTGAGCTAACATATTTATCACAGCCATACAACAGCGCTCTCAAGTGATCCACTTGAAATGTGCCCGCCCATAAACAATGCATAAAAATCAATGAAGCTTACCAAATGTTTACCGCCCATTAGCACATCATAAAAAAAAAACTACATACTTATAAGAGTATATATATAAATATAAAGAAGACAGCGCCATACACTTTTCTCACGGGTACCTCAAGTATCTCAACCTTGGACCTCCCGCCCTCTCTACCGCTGTTTCGGTAGCCACACACAGATATGTATATATACTATATAAGATCTATAAAGACGGGTCCTTCAAGCGTACATGCTAATCAGCTGCGGAAATATGAGATACTTGCTACATGACATTTGTGACAGTCTCAAACACATGTAAGACTTCAGTTTGGCATGAAGTAGTTTAGTTATGGGGGAGAGAATACTTAAAATATATATATATATATATATATATATATATATATTATATTATATGTGCTACAATGTCATCATTTAAAGTTATTTGGTAATAAACTAAGGCTATTTATATGGCTTACAAGTGAAGAAGGTTCTTGTGCCTTAGTGGGTCAGTGCAATGAACTGTTAGATTTTTCTTTAGCCAAGTTAGCAACCTTTAAGTTGGCCAATACAAAAATCAATAAGGTGCAGTCCAGCAATTTAATTATTTATAAATGTTTAACATTACTTCAACTAACAGGACATGTACGGAAAATATCACAACCTTTTTGTTGTTGTGGGTGTCCTGCTGATGGAACATTTTCTAGGAAACTGCAGCAGGTGCTCGAGGACTGGCGGCGTTTTGTCATTAAGGTGTTTTCCACCCTGTCTATTAATGTGTCTGAGCTGTGTGTTGTCAGATAGTTTGTCTTTCTTTCAATCTTTTTGGCATGCATTACCCTTAATGAACTCAGCTCAGTTCTGACAAACTGTGAAACGCTACCTGCATAATTCTGTGGCAAATGCACGCGTTCTCCATGGCCACATTAAAGTAGAAACCAGGCGCTACGACTATTATAAATAATTGCACAAGAAAATGGATAAAAGAGCGCAAAGTTTCTTACAATCAGCCAAGAATAACCAAGAACAATGGAGAGCCATTCACCTGGCACAGTTCTCACGGCAGGTAAAACACTGTGGGTAGGTAAAAACAAATATAAACTGAACATAAAACTGCGTGTGGTTGCTCTAGAGGAAGTGGGTGGCAAAGAGAGAGAGAGAAAAAGAGATAAGAAAGAGTGATAAAATTGAGAGAATGAGGTGCAAATGCTAAGGGATCAGATTGTAATACCCATTGAAAGAGTTGATATAAGATATCTGAGCTCTTTAGTATAAATATTGTGTAAAATGTTGCCAGTAAAGTGAAAATTGAGAATTGAAATGTATAAAGCCTAATATGAAATTAAGAGATTATCGATGGGAGATCGAGTAAGAGATTAGATTGTAGTACCGATTAAAAGGATTAACTGGGATCTTTACATTCGAAAATCAGTCAAAATAAATATACAAATATATATAAAAGAGTGAAATAAAATAAATACAAATTTGTGTTTAAGTTTATCCCGTAACTAAATTATAAAATAAAGTTGGAAAAAAATCAATTATAAATTGAAAAATATGAACGGTGAAATGAAGAAAGTAAGCATTAATCTTATTTAAAATTTAGAATAGATCTTCAAGGGATAAGAGTATGTTTTAAAATAAAAATTGTATACTAGTTGAAAGAGTTTGGTTTTATAAAATAAAATCTCTTAATTTTTAATTTTTTATATGCCCTATTTTTATTAGTAATTAAAATTTAAACAGTATGCTAAAAATTGGCATATGCGTATTGGCCTAATTCGTCAAATTTCTGTGTAACAACACAAAGTAAAATTATTTCCAGCTGGTTAAAATATCATAAATGGGGCATTTAAGCTTTCAACTTAAATATGCGAATAAAACGATGTTATTTTAAAGAGCAGAAAGTTCAAAAACATGTATAATAATAATAATTTAAATCTAAATGAGAAAAAATTAAATTTAATAACTAAGATTTAGGTTTAAGACTACAACACCTGGTAAAAAGTAAATGTTTATACTGCAAAACGTTTCTTCTAGGTGGACAGACAGCACAATAAAATTTTATAAAAAAATGCACCCAACTGATTCACAGCCACAGGAGGCTCTTACACCTGGCAGACACGTCTATGAACCTCAATGTAAATCAGTCAAAGTCAAAGTCAAAAAACCCATTTGTATAGCACATCATCCGTACCAAAATCGACAGCTCTTGCTAATCATAACACAAGCTATGAAATTTTCAAAAAGCTCAACAAATTTTTACCAAAACAACAAAACTGAGTGAAAAGCAACAGCAAAAGCCAAAAAATGATTGACAGCGAATTTAATTGAAGCATTGAACCTGGACAAATGCTGTTGGCTGCTGTGTGTGTGTAAATGGCGGCAGTATGGGGAAGGGGAAAGTGGAAAGGGGTAGCGGAAGGGTATCAACGAACTGTCTTTTGTCAACATTGCGTTCAATCAAATGAAATATTTGCTGTACGGTCTCGAGTCTAGACACACCGTGCTGTGATGACAATAGAGACCTGGTTAACTGGTGAAGTTTAGAGCACCTGACAGTTGAGCTAATTTGATGAGGGGGTAGGTAGAGGGATAAACTGCAGGGCAAGATGAATGACACGAGCTTTGACCACAAATTTGACCCATAGGTTGATGACGATGACGTATGAGAAAATCCAATTGCGCTTTGCCTGACAAGTTATTGCAGCACATTGATAACTCTTCCACTGAATGAATTTTGAAGAGTATCAATTTGTTAGCTCTCTCACAATAGTCATAATTCTCATAGCACTGTGTTGAAATATTTACACGCAATTGAGCTTTAAGCCCTAATAAGGCATAAGAACTTGCAAATTGCATTCACACCTTTATTTATACAGCTAAAAGTATCTGAGAGCTGAGAATACTTTCGCATTGCGGCGCCATTCACTTCCTCAAATATACATAAATGCGCTGAATGTGTATTTAAATTGCTCATCAAGCTAAATAAAATACGAGTAAATTCTAATTTGCATAAACAATTAAAGGCAGTCTGATAAATATACAAATCAAGAAAGTACTTAAGGTTATTTACAGCTTGCAGAAGTTTAAATACGCTTGCCAGCAGCCAATTGAATTTTCTGTCAGATAACTAAATATAAATAAAAAATTATTAAATTTTATATTTAAATTATAAAAGATGGGCATGATATTTAAGACTATGATTTTCTTTCTGATTAGAAATATATATATATAATTCAAAATGTTACACATTTTTTAATAGAACTACAATAACCCCCACTTGAAAGGGTATAATAATAACAAACGAAAATAAGCGGCAAGTGGAAAAAAAAAAGTCAGCAATCGTGACGACCGTTAACTGTTTAATGCGACAATTAAAAAATTATTGCACATACGCACTGGTGAACGCCTGACCTTACACTGCCACTGCCTCTGCCCCTTCTCTTGCCTCTGTGTCTGCCACATGCTCAGTCGCTCTGTCGTTCAACTTGACGCCCACACGTTGCCACACACTCGACTGACCATAAAAGCAAAAATACCACAAAGCTCTAGTGACAAATAAGTCGTCACTGTTTTAATATTATTGTCGTTGTTCTCGTTCAACTTGATTACTTTATAGAACTCGTTTTGAGGTGATAAATATGTTTTTAAGCAGTCTTTTGGAATTTTTTGCAAATTTGGAAAAGGTTATAACATAATTGAGCTATGAATAAGTCCCACCTGAAATACTTGTCGTCTATTAGGCTTTATATGCTTATATTTTGAGGCGCTTGTTATGGATTGTATTTCTTTCAAGTGGTGCATAAGCTCCTCATTAAATGGCCAAGCTTTATTATTATACATATTGTGCATTAAAACTTGTTTAAATGAATTAAATGTTTCTCTTACAAAATTTAAAAGTATTAGCGTAATACAGACTATTTTTAAAATATTTATAATAAAAGTACAAATTTTAAAATTAAGTAATAAATGCAAAAATTAATTTTTAGGTACAGGTAGTGAATATTTAAATAATTGTGGAAATAAGCAAATAATAGAATATTGTGCAATTATGGAACAACTGTAAATAGCAAAATTAATATATTTATGAACTTTATATATTTTATTGACAACTATTTCATAAAGACTTACTCTTTCCTCTATTTATGAGTTTTTTTCTACATACTTACATCCTTACTGACTTCACTTATAAAGATTATTGTTAATTTACAAACTTAAGATTAAACGATCTACAACTTTTAATTAATTCATAACGTTTTTCTTACTCTCTTTGCAGGTGAGTTACAACAACAATAAGTTCTACAACGAAGTTTATCAGGCAAGCCACAAAATAAAATAGAAAAAAATCTGAAAAACATTTTCCATTACATCGCGCTGACGCTGCTGCCAATAGGCCGTCAATTCTTATCAAGATACATTTGAACAAGCCAATTTAGCAACGGACAAACACCAAACACGATCCCAGACCAACTTCAAAATGCCAATCCTTGACCTGTGCAGGTTTTGCCTGTTAAAAATTGTTGTATGCAGTTCATTTGATGCCGCCCCAAAATGTTTGCCAATTTCCAATTTGGCTTGTATGATAAGACCGAAAAATATGACAGGCAGTATCACGAAATGAATGAATGAATTCGCAATGAAGCAAAGAAGCTAAAAGGAGAATTGGCCTGCAGTTTTTGCTCCCCCTTGCCGATTGCTGCTGCCATGCTGTGTGTTCATGTCTAGCAAATACACCAAAATGAAATACAGAGAAAAAAAGAAGAAGGAAAAACAAATTCGATTTGACGAATATCTGTATACTCTTGGGGAAATTGATTTGTACATCGATTATCTTTATATTATTTTTATTATTATTTTTTATCTTTATGAGGGAAAAATTACAACAATCAATTTTCATTTATTATATTTTGTTCCCAATTATTCGATGATAAAAAACGATTCTCGCTTAACATTCTTAGATAATATGAAAACAATTTCCAAATTTACCATAATAAGAAATTATAATACACCACTGAAAAAATATATAAAGTGTTGTATACATGTAGGCTTTATATTGTATGTTATACTCCTGTGCTCCAATAATTCCCAAACGGTCTTAGCATTCATAATATAAAGCATAAAGTTTTCTATACATAAACCTTTTTTTCAATTTTTTTCCACGATAATTATTTTCTACCCGAAAATCAAGTAAGTGAAAAAAATAATTTTCGATAAGCTATTTTATCAGATTGAGCACAAAAAAAAAAATACATAATATAAAATATATGAATATTTGTCCCTTTCTAAGTAGCAGAACCTTTAGAACACGTTTTTTTTTTTTTTTTTTTTTGTAACTCAGTGTTCAAACTATCCCAGGACGAATCAGACAATATATATACTTTTCAGTTCATCGGTCCTACTTTCAATATGTCGCACACTTCATAACATAACAGGAATATCCTCTGCTAGAGTATAACCAATGCAAAGAAACAAAACAAAAAAATAGCAACGCTGTCTCTCGCATGTGCTGCGGCCCGCTACGTGTTCATGTTAAATGTCATAATCAGACGCAGTCCTACACACACACACACACAAAGGCAGTCGCACACACAATACACTTACTAAATGTATCTATAGATACAAAGTTGCCACTCGACATGTTGCATAAATGTAAACAGCATGCGAAATGGCATTGCCTTACCCTTTCCAGAAGGGGAGGGGGCGTGACCTCAACTCGGCTTAGCGCAGCTCGGCTCAGTTCAGCACCGCATGCTTACATAGTTTGTAGCTAATAGATACAAAGATACAATTCATGTTGTATTTTCTTACATGAATTACATTGAAGCTGTCATCAGTTGCAGCTAACACAAAGTATTCAAATATTTATATTGTATCTAACCATAATTTCTGCAGATTTATGTTGTGGTTCTCACAACAGCTAAGGCCAAAAAAGGCTAAAACAACGACAATCTCATCAGTTTTATCGAGCCCGCATGACGCCATCGCATTTGACTTGAGAGCTTGCACAAATATGCAAGGCATTTTTTTTTTTAAATAATACAGTAGGAAATATTCGTATTTAACACCACGAAATTTAAATACTCTGTTATTAAAGAATAGAATACTCGCATATGGAATATTTATACAGAATAGAAATACTATAGTACGGTATTTAAACTAGGATTATACAAATTAAATATAATGCTGAACAAATGGCTGAAAAATTATTAAGAATTATTTTAAAAAATAAATTAAATTATTCTGAAGAGAACCCATTTATATCTATCATCACAAATATTTTCCCCAGTTGAGAGATGCATTAAACGACCACAAACAAAATTTTAATTGTATTAAAAAATTAATTATATATTAAAATTTTTTTAATATATTAGTATATGTATTTTCAAAACGTACATTATTTCCTTTATATTTCAATCAAAATTTTCTGAGCTTCAAAATTACTATCAGCTATATTTGAATAGATTTTTACCTAACCAAGAAATATATAAATTTAAAGGGTATTTATCTATACCTACTTCAATATCTTTCAAAAAGATCAACACGAAATAGATGAAAAGACAAAAATAAAAAGACAGCACTGGCAATCGACCGACACTTCCTGGCCCAAGTTCAAGGACTTCCCTCCTGCTCTTGGTCCTCATCGCCAATTTGAAGCACATGGTGGCATCATGCATAAATTCTTAGCACTTTTTTGGCAGACCTGGCGACGCCTCGGCCAGGACCATAGACGACAGTCAAGATGATGTATATATTTTTTTCATTTTTATTTTTTTTTATTTTTGTTCATTTCTCAGAAACCACGAGAACAGCAAAAATTCTTGTACCTCTTTCATTCATTTCGCATGTTTGTTTCTTTTTTTATTTTGTATATTTTTTTGCTCTTTGCATGCGGCAGGATCTTTGGTCGTGTGAATGGTTCCGTTGAGGCCTCTCTAGATGGTTTTGGTTGGGCCGCCCCACTGTGAAAATGAAATTGTGCGAGTGGCAGGCGCAATTTCTATTGCATTTTAAATGACTTTTGAAATGTACAAATTTGTGTATATGTGTGTGTCTGTCTGTGTATCTGTGTGTGCGCTTTTGAGCTGCATGTGGCAGCATTTCAACTTTTTTGCACTCTGACTGACATGCCCGAATATATGTGCTTGATAACGGTTCTTGAGCGGTTCGAGTGGTTTCGATGTAGAACGAGTTGCTCTCGAATGTTGCGTGAAGGTCAATGGGATGCTTTGTTATAGAGCATTGAGTTATAGCTACGTAGAACAGCAGGAATTACCAGAGAAGTTGTTGAAACTGTGCTGGGAATGGAAATTCGTGGAAGTGGAGGGGGTTGAAAGTGCAGGATGGAAGTTGTGAATGGAAGTTAGGGATTTAAAGTTGAGGAGATTAAATATGAAAATTTAAAATATAAGTTGAGGAGGATCAAAGCAAAGAATGGAAGCTATAAATATAAGTTGGACATAAATGTTGGAGATGGAAGCTTAGGCCGAAAGTTGTAGATTAAGTTTAGAAATTTATAAAAATTTAAAAAACTGGAACTGAAGCTATACACAAAACAATAAAAACATTTTTAAAAAATATTTTCTGTTATTTTTTTGGCTACCCCAATATTTATTTGTATATTTTTACAACACTTTTTCAAACAAAACATTTTTTATAAAGCCAAGAAATTTGATTATGTAACCCTAACAGTTTAATAGTAACAGATCTGAAAAAATATGCCCTCAACACAAACAGAGGCTAATCTTTAGTTCCGCACAAATTTCTTGATCTGATTTTATAAATAAAAAACCTGAAATAAAAGACTTATGTGTGCTTGATAGACAAACTTTTTGTAAAGCACATCAAGCTTTATTTTTAAAAAATAAGAAAAATAAATACTTTAATGTAGTATAATATGCATGGCGTCAAAACCTGCCAGACAATGTGTCACCTGATTGCCACGCCCATTATAATTATTAATACCCGTTTAAGCAAACCAGAACAACAACTAAAATTATTTAGAGTTTTAGGTTTGTTTTTTTTTTGCTATTGGAAATGCCAAAAAAGCCAACAAAAATCTCAGAGCGGCTTGAAGGTCGCCTTATTAACACATAAACCATAAAAGCCAGAAAACAAAAAAAAAAAAAACAGAGCCAAAACCAAAATGTATAAAAACCGTAGGCACATGTTTGGCTAAACACAGTAACAACAACATTAAGAAGAACAACAACAACTGGATGCATAGAATTGCCCACATGTGTGTCACGTCACGGCAGACGACAACGGCAACGGCAACAGCTACAGATACAGATACATGGCTATATACCTATAGCTACAGCTACAGATACTTTTGCCGCGGAGATACTTTGCGTGCTCAGTGCAGAGAATGAATGCTACACACAATGGACTGGGCTTGTTTTTGCCATATGTGTAAAATGTTTAGGCGGCCGCCGAGTGCCATGAAACAAAATCTATATTTTCGCTCAGAATTTTTGAATAGTCGTCAATGGAAGTTTGTCGCTGTCGGTAGAGTTTTTCGTAGCACGTATCTGCAGTATTAAATGTATTTTTTTTTATAGCTAAATGTTTGTTTAGCATCGCATAAGAATCATTAGTTTGTGTGTGAATGCGTGTTTGTGCCAAGGAAATTCTAAAAAAAAATATATATAAAAAAAAGCAAAATATATACCACATATTGTGGCATTTAATGCAACGCCTATAAATCGGTATTTATAGCATAGTAAACACACACATCTTTTATAGGCACGCGTGTCATGATTGTATCAACGGACTTTTACTGGGTGAGTTGAGTTGAGTTTGCCGACAGAAAATGCGGCTTTAGTTGATTTTCAATTACCGTTGGGCAAATATTGAACAATTTGCCGAACCTCACACACATTGTTTCAACATGAGTTGTTTGGAAATTCAATTTTTATACGCTGCACTTTTTTTTTACAGATGATGCTTTTTTTTTGGTTTTTGGTTTCTTTGACTTGACTTTTCATAGTAGCAATCATAAAATGTTTTTTTAATTTTTATTTATACTTGCGCTATGTGTTTGCCTTTTGATGTTGGCAACGGCAATCTATCCATCCAGCCAGCTATCCATCCACCCATCCAACCAGCTATCCAGCCATCCATCCATTTAAACAACCAGGCAGTCATCCATCCAACAAGCAGTCATAAATACTTGCTGTGCTTTCAAGTGGCAACAAAAAAAATAAAACATAAGTTGAAAAAGAAAAAAAAAAAATAAAAATAATAAAAATTATAAAATGCGACTCCTACGCTACCTTTTGGAGTTAGTGCCATTTCCCTTGCAACATCCCCCTTCTCACCATCAGCCGCCCCCAACTCCTTCTGCAATCGCACAATTTTCACTCAACTGAACTGAGTTTTCCCTATGTATGTGTTCTTTTCACTGATTTTTACCGTTTGCCAAAGTAGTTTGTGTGCAAAAGTGTGCCTAATTAAATTATAAAAATATATACATTGTTTTTTAATCATTTCTTTTGCACAAAAAGTCATTGACATTTGGGTTTTTATTTCAGTTAATAACCCTTAGTAATATCATGTTTATAAGCTACAAATTACATTTAATATAAGTGTTAATTAAGACAGAAAATAGAAAAAGAGCTGAATTATAAAAAAAAGTCAATCAACAATGCTAAAAATCTATGCAAATGTCTTACATCCTAGCACAGTTAAGAAAGGTTTAATAAAGCTTCAGACAAGGAAATTTAAACGAAAATTAATTAATTAAAAGGATAAAAAAATTAAATAATAAAATTAAATTATATTAATATATAAAGATAAAGCGATTCTCGTAAAAATGACAAAATAATATACATTTCTCATAGAAGCTGAACTAAAAGCTTAACTAAAATTCAAAAGATTTGCTTTATTTTATCAAGCTCTTCAAATTATTATCTCACATCAAACATTGTTAAAATATTTATCTAATTGCACAATATTTTTTAATCTAAATACTATACAAAGAGGTTTTTGTTTCTATTTAAAGAACCCATTTTATCAGTGTGCAAACAACATTCAAATGACTTTATTCTTAATTAAAAATTACGCATGGCCTATAAACCCAGCTACATATCCATAAACAAATTAAAAGATATATATTCAGTATTTTGATAAGCATATAAGATAGTTTGAATTGTTTTTTATGTCGTTTTAATGTTTGTATACAGCTCTCAGCATTTTTTTCCAGTTTTCAACTCTCTTGGTCACTTTCGCCACATCTGTGAATGCATTAAAATTATCACGCGAAAAAAAATGATGTTATATAACTTCAATGGCTTAATGCCCCCATTTTCGTTGCACTTAATGTCTTTTCATTTTTTTTATTTATTTTTTGTTTGTTTGTCTGTTTGTTTGTTGTGAAAATTCACCAATTGCAGGAAACTGACGCGCTTTTGTCTTCAGACAAGTTGGAATTATATTATTTATGCTTGGGATGCAGTTTTTGCTCAATGATGTATTCAAGACGTCGCCAAAATTGGCACGTAAATATGTCTGGTATTTTTTTGTGTGTAATTTATTATTTTTTTATTGCACTCTGTGCTGCTTACATAATTACCAGGCCTGGTTTGGTCTGACCAGGCCGATTCCTGCCTTTTATGGCACATTTTTAGTGATTTTTAATTGGATTGGCATATAAACAACTCTGCGTGCTGAAAGAGACACAATTGAGATCTGATTTAAAAGCAGTAAAGAAGTTTAACATAGACTCTTGTCTAGAATCGTGATCAGAAGATCTTACATCTTCTTCTGGGCTACCCACAGGCAAAATTTTGTAATCAAGAGGTTCGTTTCTGTGAATTTCAATAAGATTAAACATTTTCCTAATAGTTTTTAGGGGCTTTATGACAAAACATTTATAATTTATACACAATTTTTCAACTTCCTAAATGATATATTATAGAAAATAACAACACTTCAATAATAAATTATTCAATTTAGAAAAGCAAGTAATTTAAAATCAATTTTCATTCTCGTATTTTATTTTAATTTTCACTTACTCATAAAAAACCAACAGATATTAAAATCATATAGAATTAATATAATAACAAAATTTGAGCAATAAATTAAATTACAAAAATAAAATTTAACTTAAAATTTAACTATTTATGCCTATAAAAATAATTGTAAAATTAAACAGTTTTTTAATAATAATAAGAACATTTGAATAATTGAAATAATTTTGTAGCTTATAGCAGAGATATTTTCCATATTTATTGAATTTCTAATTTATAAAATTATTGGAATAATTTGACTTTTCAAAATGGATCCCTAATGTATATGAATTAATATAAGAATCTTGTTAATTTATAGAGAAGATTTAAATAATCTTAATCCAATTTTGATTAATTTATTATTATCTTGCCAAGGTTTCTTACTTAACAAATGACCCTCGCATTGTATCTTCAATCACTTTCAAATACACACACACACACACACACACACACACCTACTTCAATCAGACGCCAACACAGAACTGTGGCAACCTCAGGCAGATGCTGACGCTCCTCTTTTTCTGGGATCCCATTAATTGTAAATGTGATGTTAGCTTTGATATTTATTTTTATTCGAATTTTGCCAAAACTGAAGGCAGCCTCTTCCACAGATTTCAATATTATTAAGCAATTGTGTCATCATTGTTGATTATCTTCAGCTGCGATCATCTTTAGTATAATTTTCAATTTATTTTTGCGATTTGAATGTGCGACTTTATTGATTAATCACATTTAACTTTTAGCTAAGTTAAGAGCTGCAGTTAATACAATTTTACAATTTCAAACTAAATTTGGCCCTCAAGTTAACTCAAGCAAGGCCATAATAATAAAGTTCTTAACAAACTTTACAAGTCCACAGATGCATGTTAAACAATTATACGCTTTATTTCCGTTTTCGAGGCGCTATATACAAAACAAAAAAAATTATGTATATAATATTCTATGATCATAATTTACATGCACGAAACGTGACGAAAATTTAAATTGATTTTTTAAATACTTTTTTTTTCTTCCTAAAATTTTCTGGAAAAGAATATTTTGTTGTGTGGCTTTTATTAGTGTATGTTGTCATCATTTCGTTGGAAATTTTGTTTCTTCTATTATAGACGGGCTGATGTAGGTGATAATGAGTAGAAAGAGGTCAAGCATGTTAAGAACTTATGAGATATATTTAGTATTGTATTTATGACTTGAAGAAGATCATTAATTAGTGTAAATATCTGCAAATATCTAGGGTCACATATTTAATAAAAAATACATTATTTTATCGATGAAAACTTTAGCATCATATAAACATGTTTTCTAAACTATAAAAATAATATATTGTGTATAATTAGCTTAAGCATAATTAACACCTTCAAGCAAATATATTGAGTTAAATATTTGTAACTTAAAAGAGACTGTTTTGAATGTGAATATCTGTGATTAATTTATATATATTTACTATCTTAATCGCCAGAACTTAATTACACATAATAACATAACTAATATCAATGCTAAAACCTTTCTATAACATTGCTATACCTTTCAACTGACATACATTTCAATTAATCTCAAACTTTAACCAACTATCCGTCAGTTAAGAACTTAATATGCTGCCCACAAAATGTTACCAATTTGAAGAAACCATTTGCTCATTAAATGCAATGGCTGCTGCACGTTTACTATGCCCAAAGACCCAAAAAATACACTCATCCCCAATCCAACTTAACTGAACAATAGTTTTTAATGTGCTAAATTAAGTTTCGAATGCCCCTCTCCCATTCTTCTCCCTCGGACAAAATTACCCGTACAATTACGTTAGTTCTTTTCAAATATTTCGACCTCACTCCAATCTTGCCTTTGTTTTGCCATATAGAATTTGAAGTTGGCCAAGACATGCCTTTTGTTCTAGTTGTTGTTATTTGTGTCTGGGCGCTTAAACGTGACTACCGTTAATTTGGCCAGAACCTTATTTAATGCTCATGGCTAAAGCAACTGGCAACAACTTCTACAAGTAGACTTAGATTGTGTGGCAGCGATAAAACGAAAGATGTAGCGCAACAAAAAGTATCTTCATTTTCGGTTTGGTAAAAAAAATCAAAAAAAATTGCAGTCGTAATCTCTCGACTGTAATATACTGTGTTCCCAGGGTGTTTCCTTATGCCGCATTGTGAAAATGAAATTAAAATATTTAAAGGAAGATTCTTAAAACTATTCATACCGAATTTCCTCATTTAATTTCAGGGTTTTCTACATATTAATATTTTCTAGAATGGTTTTTAAAAATTACGCCGAAGGGCATAGAATTTAAATTTTCATTAAATAAAAGTAAAATTTATTAAAGCTAAATAAAAGCGGCAATATTAACCCTCAAAAATAATATCATATGATTCATCAAATAACCCCAAAACAATCTTTTAAAGGCGTCATAACTAGTCACCATATCGAATTTAATGAAAGATTTTTATAGATTTTGGAAATTCCGACTATGCACAATTTGAATGCTCTACCTCTAAATATGCCTACTTATAAATGAACCAACAAATGAATTTTCCACAAACCCAATACTCTCTCTTCACCCTTTTAGGTTGCAGTGTATAAAAAATAATACAGCGTGCCAAAGATTTATCGCTTGAAAAAGTATTTCGAATTAAGCGAACGCTTTTGCTGCCGCTTTGTTGATGATATCATTTCCCAGATTTCAGATTCACATACATTGCCAAAACGTATCCACAAAATGTAGAAGTAGTATATAAAAGTACGATTGATGCGCATTCTCCAACAGTTCGACAGAACCGTACCGACGAGCATGTCGGTCTTTAAGAGCCGATGGAATCCAATGGCTACCAACCAATACCATAATTCATTTTTTGGTATTTCGATTGTATGCTTTTGTCAAATCAAAAGCCCGTTAGCGCCCCGTTTTGGCCGCATTGATGGATTTGGTTAGTTTGCTTTTTGGCCACTAGCATATCATTAAGCTTGACGCCCTGGGCTAAAAGCATGATATAGAGGTAGACCCGAATCTAACCGGTGGATGGCTATTTTTATGACTTTATAACGAACGGGCTAATGTTTGACATTTGTTTTCAGTGAACTGACACCAGGTTGGTGATTTGTATGCTGGTCTAAGCTATTTATACAAAAAAAGATGTTGAACATATATTTCTTCCCTGGGAGTTTCAAAAAAATGATAAGAGCAGGTAGCAATAACAAAAGAGCTCAAGTTAAATAGAAATTCATTTTAATATATTTAATTATTATTGGATTTTACGATAGAAAATAAATTAACAATTTCTACAAAAAAACTGTCAGAAAATATGTAAAAAATTCTTTACATGAAATAGCTGAAAAGCAAAAATTAAATTTAGAGTAAAGAAAATAAAATTAACAAATATTTTACTATATTTAAAATAAACAAAGCGAATGTTTAAAAGCGTCAAGCAATAAGCTATAAATTAATTATATTAGAAGTTATTATAATTAGTTAATTATAGAAGAAAGTTTAGAGCAAGCCATTAATATATTAGGAACAAATTTTGAAATTGCAAAAAATTAAAAAAAAAAGCTTTATTTATTTAATAAAATAAAATCTATATAAATCCTATGAAGAATAACCATAAGCAAATTAAATATGTTTTTGTTTTAATTCATAAAAAGAATTTTTAATTTAAAATAATAGAAAAAACTTTAATTTTTAAAAGATTTTAAGAAAACGATTTTACAGTTTTCTGTAGATTAAATTTCATAGAATTTTTTAACAATTTAATACATTTTGAGAATAAATTAAGAAAAAACAAATTGGAACTTAATTTTCCAGAAATACGCATTAAACGCAAATATGCATTATCTTAAAAGTTCAAAACTTCAAATTATTCTAAGGAGGCAGAGATTATTCAATAAATCAATTATATTTAGACAACTGTTTTTATTTATATTTAACATTTCTCACCAATCGTAATAATCAAGAGCAGTAATTAAAATGAGTTCATCACCATTTGAATTATTGTGGTTTTCAAATAGATGATCATATATATTGCTTATTTAACTGTAAGCCACAAAGATTAACCTATTATAATTGCCTTTATATTTATACATATGCATACATATATTATTTAACTAGCTGCGAAAGATTTGTTCATATAAAATATTATAACACAAGCCTGCTGATAATAAATTGCCCTTATAACCAAAACAACAACAAACCGCACAAAAAAATGGAATTTATGGTGCAGCAGGCGTTTCTTAAATGGAGGGTGGAACTGGAGGTCTGAGGTTGGGTTGGGTTGGGTTTGGGTTGAGTTCTGAGGATGGGGACTAAAAAGCCGAGCAAGTGGCGGCTTTTTAAAGCAACATTAATCATAGCTCATGGGAGCCAGACAGAGGTTCACACCGCATATCGTATACATGTTGTTATTCTTGTTGCTATTTTTTATTTTATTTTTTTAAATTATTTAAAGTACCATAAAGTGCAGGAGCTAAAGAATTATAACACTCACTGCGACAGATAGCAAAAACAGCTGAGAACATCAAGAAATTTTATCATAAATTAAGAATAAAAATGCAAAGTTAGCACAAAAAACTAACTTTCTACCTATGCCACCTATACATGTATTTTAATCAGTTATTTTATTACTCTTATCATTCACAGCAATCCTTGTTGGCGGGCCGAATTCCCGTTGCCTCCATGACGGGTCCTATTAAACGTGGACTACTCTGGCAGCAAAGGGATCGTCTCTTCTCGCGCTGGAAGGAGAGGTAAGATAGTATTTTCACATTTTATAATTACATATAACAAAAATGGTATTTTTTATAAAGTATATAAAACTGTATTATTAAATCTAGCTTTTGGGTCGATTCTTAGTTCCATAAAGTTTTTAATTGTTCCAAAAACTCTTTTGTCGAAATATTAATTTTATAATTTTATGTTTATGCGTAAATTTGTAAGGGCATTGCAAACATTTTAAGATATTGATGTGAACTCATTTTTTAATCTTTTTTGGAATATGTAAGAGACAAATTTTTTAGAATCGAACATTGTTTTGACTAATTTAATTTAATATCGAAAACAACTGAAACTGAAAGCGAACTGAAACCTTGATCTATTAACTAAATTAAATTTATTTTAAAAATTTGTTGAAATGGGTCTATTTTTTTATTTCAAACAAATTTTAAATTTGAACCCAGAATAAAAATTATATAATTTTTGAATTTTTCACCAACTAAAGTGTATAGTATAGATCGCAAGTTTTATGAAATTTCAGTATTGAATAATTTCTTTATTCAAAAACTTTTTAATCAGAAAATAAGCATATAAATCACCAATTTATTTGAGGTGCAATAAACTTTATTTATATTTCATTTAATTAAGTGATTATTTCTTTGAGTGCATGAATGCAAAAGAATTAAGCACATTTAAATATACCTGGCAAAAAAGCTGTGAAATTTATTTAACTACCCTCTCGAATTGACCGAGCAAAAATTATGCAAATATATTTACCCAGGAGGGTTGTTAATTGCAAAAAGCGCATAATTGACAAGGGGTCTGAAGTTTATGTTCATATTGAAACTGCAGATAATGCAAAATGCAAAATACGATTGTGAATGGGGTTTACCGAGTATTTTAACTGATTGGGTAGGTGGTAATCGTAGAGAGTTGGTAGTACACTCTGTTTTTGTTTGCTTTATATTTAATTGAAATTTAATTACGTTGCGCTCGTCATTGGTCGATCTCTGAGCTGTTAATTACGTTTATCGGCATATTTTTAATTGGCAGTTAATGGCCACTAAGCGCAGCTATCAATTGTGCATATTTGACTTCACAAATGGCATAAAATGTCCATTAAAAGTTGTGGTTATCAAAGAATTTAGTTAGATTATGAATAAAAAAATTTTATCCTAAATAATTAAAAATTTGGAAAAGGGCAAATGAACATTAAAGTTATTTAAGAAAATATTTTGTATGCATGCAAAGAGGTGCTGCATTAAACTGCTTGAAGCTTAAATGCTGACTTGCACTGCTTTCAATGGCATTTGAACTGCTTGACTGCTTTCTAATTTATCGTTACTCCAAATTTATCTAATTCACATCTATTCTCAGAAACTCCTTTGCAATTTTGTCAAGTAAATTTCTATAAAATACATATTTTAATTTTCCAATTGTTTTTTATGTTTTGTTATGCTGATCACCTGCTATTCTATTATTCTCTTTTAACATTCTCCAACCAATTTTTTACTTCTAATTTGCTGCTTATTAGTCTAATCCCAAGTTTCCAGTCATTAAACTGCGATCTGCATGCTTGCAGCCCCGCCCGCAGTTTTGTTTCATGCTTCAAGCATTTAGCAAGCTTAACTAATCACTGCACCTTCATTATAAACTACAACTAGCAATGGCTAAGCAATTACCCAAAACTTGGCTAAAGAAAAACATCTTACGAATTTGCGAGCTTGGGGAACTTACAAAACATTTATCGTCTCGTCGTTTGCCCAATTTGCTTGACCACGTTAATAAGCAGCTGCGAGTCGAGAACCCAAAACTCAACCAAATGCCAACTGGGAAGTGAGCAATTTGGCGCTTCTCTGTTACCTGGATTTATTTATTTTTTAGAGATTTGTAAATTATTTGCAGCTACCTCTTTTTAACTGGAAAACATTTCTTATAGCTTTCACACAGAAACTTTTGCCATAAATAAATCGATAGATAAAGTTTTACAGACTTTAAGCAAATATCTCGCGTCATGCATTATTAAAAACAAAATTTATGTTTTTCAAACTAAAATCAAAAGCAAATTTGGCATATTAATAAAATGTTTTTCACTGCTGCAAACGAGACGATAAAACATTATTATCATCGTCTTATGAAAGCCATAAAATGCAAAACAGCTTTGAACTCAAGTTTCTCAAGTGTTTGCCTCTTTTTATTGTATTTGAAATTTTGCCGCATGATTTATTATTTATTAATAATATTTTCGAACGCTGCGGGTGGTCCCATGTTTGGTGGACAGGGATAGGAGGGTATGTGTTGTCTTGGCCAATTGTTGCAGTGGCAATTGGCAAAGTGTTGCCGCTTTGAAGTTTCATTTAGTTTTCTTTAAAATGATGCTTATAAAATAATCATTTTTTTGAGTGCCATTTTGACCAATTGACCTTTATGTACGATTGTTAAGCAATCCCTACATTTTGTTTTGTAATATTTGTATTTTTAATGCTATTTATTTTATTGCAGATACTTTGTGCTCACCCGAGACTATTTGCATTGCTTTAAACGTGCCTCAGGTTCGGCCAATGAACGTGCCTCGGATATGGGACAATTTATATTTAAGGTAAGTAAATGTCAAATGAATTAAGTATAATATAATATGTCAAAGGTAACGTTAATGAACTTATAGAAAAATGGCATCAATATCTAATCAATCTCTAATCTATCGATAATAATCGTTTGCACACTATCGATAATATATCTTAAAAGTAGATAGTTCTTTTGCCCAAAAAAACACAGCTGGAATAAAGTTTATTTTATTTTTATTTCGTAGTTCAAGATTTAATAGCACTAGTTAGTTTTTATAATTTTAATTTTAAAATTGTGTAGGCTTACAAAAGACGCAATAGATATAGGAAGTTTCAATGTGCAATGTACTCTCTTCTACCCTGTATTTAAATTGTAAACTTTTATTACCACATATATCTATGTGAATCTTCAACACGCCCACACAATTACCCAAAGTTATCCCACAAGTTGACCAAGTTAACACCCCACACACACACACACACACAATACACACATCTCACTTTTATTTACTACGCATTGTAAAATTCTATTACCACAACGAGATTTATGGCTAGCATTATGACAACTACGGTTATAACTTTGTCATACTCGTAAGTATTATGGCTGAAACGTTAAGGGGAACCACTGGCGGGACGGGGCGGGTTGGGGCATAAACTGTGCGCTTTATGCGTTATATCATGCAACAGGACACACCTTAAAAATACTCATATAATATACAAAAATACACACTTATAAATTGAGTACCACTGAGTCTGACACATTAAGTCACGTTTTGTGCTGTGTTGAGTTCTCTTGATAGAGATCTTTTATTAGGGAAACGAAATAAAATGTTTTCCATATGTAGTGTATATTTAAGCAGTGTGGAATATTTTTATATAAGAAAAAAATATTGCTTTAGTTAAAGTGATTTTTTTAAAAGCTCTGTTCCAATTGCTCTTCGCATAGTTTCTCCTTCAAATTCTAACATTTCCTTTTCCTGCTACATTTTCCTGGGGCCCGCCCTTCAAAGCAATGGAAAAAAAACTTCATTACCAAGTTTTCGGGCAAACTCAACTAATTGGCTAAAACTTGCAGCTACTGCATGTTAATTTGCCTAACTATTGGTACGTCCCACATGGGCCAGGACTGACCCGAACCCCTACACCCGCTACCACCCCCTACAATCCCCTCTGCTATCCACAACTTTACCATTAAAACATAGCAAATACAAGGCTTAAAGGCAAATGCAAAAACATACACACAGAAAACAGGAAAAGCAACAAAAGTAAAAAACACGATTGCAATGAAATTGTTTGTTGTTATTATTGTTGTTGTTTAAACAAATAAGGAAAATGCACATAAAACTATAACAACAACAACAACAACAATTCCACTTAACATGCACACAACAACAGCAACAACGAGATCATGGGAAAATTGCGTTTAATTTTTTTTCCCCGATTTTCTTGCACTTTTTTTTATTTATTGTCTACTTTTCTGCTACAAAAAAAAAATCTCTAAAGGTAACGTCATTTAATAGCCAGCATTTTCTTGTTTACAGTTTAATTTTAAATTAAAATACATTTTTTTTAAAAGCAGCAGCAACAAAAACACTTTATTTATTTCGGGCAATTTTCCAAAATAAACAATTCAGTGAGTAGCAGATAATCGGTAAAAGTAGATTTTAATGTGTATAAAAAAAAACGAGTTGGGAACTGTACAAATGCGCTTAAAGCGACAAATTGTAGTCATATAATGCAGTCAGTATCCTTAAATGGCCTAAAATTTTATATTGATGCAGTCAGATAGTTGGCTATTTGTCAACACAATTGAATACATATTAAAAAACAGATTAATTTGGAATCACAGATTTTCATCAAAATAGTGTGTGTATCTTAGTTGTTTTTTAACAGAACAACTCATAAAAAGTTACTTAAATATACTTATCTTAATATCAATATTATTGACATTATTTATCACTTTAAACAAGAAAGCTCTATAACTTTAAATCAATTTGCATACAACATTTTTTGTGAGCTTAACATCACGCATTATATAAATTCCCAGCTTATAGCTATAAATATTACACCTGAAAGATGAAAGACCTTCAATTGTCAATAGATCAACAACAATATAAACTTTATGTTATATCCAAAAATGGACATCATAGCTTAGACACCCACACTTATTAGCAGATACATCAACCCGCTAAATGAGCCATAAACAAAATCGAATCATTGAACAAAGGTCGCTGCTTCATTAGAGGCCTCTATTGACGACTTTTTCAAATCAAATATTTTCTATACACTTGTTTACACAATTTACACTATATTATACGATTTGTGAAAAGTAAGAAATATCATACTATTGTTATGTAGGTCTGTAATAGTTGGCTTTCAACTAGGTTTGTTCTCTTCGCACTTTTAAATTTATAATACCTTTTCTGATTTTTTTAAAATCTCTTAATAATAAAATTAACTTAAATATTTCTCAACGTATATTTCAATACCAAAATTTCTCAAACAATTTTGTCAACTTTTAATTTTCTATTGTTGCAAACATTTTTTGTGATTAATTGACAGTCAACGACACTCGAATAAATCAATGAATTGTCTCGTCAATATAATCAACTTAATCAATTAAATGTGCTTTAGAAAGGCAGCCTCATTTACAGTCTAATTATTTAATTAGATTTTTGCATAAATTTCAAAGTGATTGCAAATTTTATGTCTACCTTTTGCCAAATTACGGTGGAGAGATGAAACATTTTTGCCACTGTCTGCAATCAAATCCAGTGGAAGGGAAGGAAAGAGAGGGACGGAAAAATCAATCGCGCGTGAAACGTAGCGATGCTTAATAATTACAGGTGATGTGACAGATATGATGAGGGCGGGGATTAATGAGATGGTGGGGGGAGCAGAGCTGTTGATAGCCTGCAGGTAGTAAAAGTTTACTCAAAGTTGCAGTTTTTCAACTTTGACAGTGATGAAAATCAATATTGATTTTATCTTTGGGGGATTTAACGTCGAAGGATATACTGTTGCAATTTCAAGTGAGATACGCGTATAATGAGTTGATATTAATTGAGCTGCATGGCTGTTGAAAGTGCAATTAACATAATTAAAAGTTGATAAAAATGTGCTCCACAAGTGTATACCATTAATGAGTAATAAAATAACCTTACAAATCAATCACATCAATCAGAAAACAAAGGTGCTATTTAAAAACTACAATAAGTTCACACAGAGCTTAAACTTTAAAATCATATATAGCACAGCCTACATATCAAATTTGTAGATACAATGAAGTGAGTTGCACGAGTTTTGTTAGTTTTGACAGACAATGTTATTAAATATGACAAAATAGTACATGAAACAAACAAACCCAAACAATAACAATAAACGCTAATCAATGCCAGCCTTGAAAATTATATAGTTTATTTGAAAGTTTCTTTTTTTTTTTGTGGCTGGGTTAAAAACTAAAATTTGGAGGCGGAAATTGGAAATTGTATTGGCCGCTGCGATTGTAAAGTTTAGTATAATTTAGTGAGGTCAGCTAAAATATATACATAATATTTAAATGAAAGTAAAAGCATTTAAGCTAAATTACTTAGTAAATAAGTATAGTTAATTGGGAATCTGTATTAAAAATGTAAAAATAATATTTTACTTTTCTTGTAATAATTTTTCATATTTTATACTATACTATTTACATTATACAAAACATTAAATATTGGAAAATTGAGAAACTTGGATTTATAGTAAAATTTCCAGTTTCTATTTTAAATTATAATTAAATTACAATTATATTTTTATTTCTTGTTTAGCTTAAAATAATTTAACAATGTCAAATAGAACAGCAAATGTCAAGAACTACATTTTTAAGATATATAATTTACATGAAGAACATTCTATATATATTTTCCAAAAAAAAAATCATTGTATATATAGACAGACGACACAAATTACTGTAATATTTTGCATGTTCCAGCCTACACATTTTGGCTTGTATTTTGTAGTCTTAGATCATTTGATTGGGGCGCATTTTAATGGCATTACGACAAGGTTTCTTTCTGTGAAGATCTGAAAAAGATCAGAAATACAAGTATACCATATGCATTGTTAATGCCTTTATCTTTTCGTGTAAACATAAATCGGTGTAATTTATCATAGAACCGATCTATGTTACACACACATTTAAAACAACTTAATTATGGTTGGTCATAAAAATATAAAAGCTAAGAAAAAATCTTGGCCATCGTTTTATATCGCATAACTTGGCTAATTGCCACACGCTGCTGACATATTTGCCTAATGGCCTTGTGTGGTTGTTTTTATTATTATTATTTGTAGCTGGTGCGCAGAATCTGTAACAACTTTAAGTTCCAGTCATAAAGAAGCTTAAGGAACAGCAAAAATAAAACCCATAAACTTGTCTAGAGAACAAAAAAAAAAAATGAGTTCAATAAAAGTTCTACATGGTAAAAAGTTTTTACACTTGGCCAAGGAAAAAACTGTCAGCCTGGCCTAATGACTTTTAACCGAGTTGCAAAATGCACTAAGAGGAGAAAGATATAAATAGTAGTTAGGGTAGCTATGTAGAAAGGTAGAGAGAAAGAGGGCGGCTCTTAATTGTCCTATTGTTGGGCGAAAGTTTTACATAAAGACGTGCTAAAAATAATTGAGTAGCAATTTATTTTATGGCATGTGTCATTAAAATTAAGTGCATTAGTTTAGTATGGCAAACTGCGATGCAATCTTAATGAAACTTACTTCCTACAATCCAGCAGCTGATGTTATAAGCATTTATAGTATTTGGAACTTATGCCATGAAGTCAAACGATGAAAAAATATTTGTAATTAAAAATTTAAATGAAAATAAGGAACTTTTTAATAACATTATGGCAAAATAAAGAAGTTTACAGAAAATATAGTAAATATGCAATATCTATATATAAATAGGCCTAGTTTTTTTAACAACCTTTTTTATTTCCCTAAAAGTTTGTTTTTTCTTCTTTGTGTAATAATACATATAGTAATAGTTTTTTTAATCAAATCCTTTAAGGTAGCTAAAAAAAATATCGCATATCGTTTTCCCAATATATTATCAACTAAAAATTCGGTTTGATGTACAAGATCAAAGCTCTATTTTCCTATTTTTTATAAACGTTTTGCATATCTATTTATTCATTGTTTTAAAAACAAAATTTAATTGGGTTAAATCCAACTTAAATTTTAACTTTTATAGTTGCATTTTAACCATTTTTAGGGCTTATATATAATTCAGTAAAATATATTCCATTAGAAAATGGAATAAGAAAGCTACAAAATAAAGAGGATATTATAATTTTTACAATTGTAAACATACGAACTTAAAGTTTAAAATATTTTAGAAATCAATTAAGATAATTTAATAAGTTAGTGGAGGTAATTTAATTTGATATACTAGTAAATCGTAATTATATTTTATAATTTTAAACATAAATGTATATACCAGCGTGATTATTATATCAATCAATTTTTTTGATTTATATTAAATTACATTATATTTTACTTTATTGTACAGTTTATCTAAAATATTGATATATTTATTGCTTCAATAAAATGAACCTCAGTAAGATATTTAAATCTTTAGATATTAGATAAATATTTAACTTTTGGAATTATTCAGCTTAAGTTTTTTGCTAATTCTATAATTTTCGATATAACTCTTAGTCTTAATTTAACTGAAATATTTTGTAATTAAAATTTAACTGGTATTAAATTTAAGATGAAGAAAATTTTGTAAGCTGCTGATAAATATTAGACAATACTTTTAAATTTTAACGTTGCATCTGCACTTACACACTGATGTTCCACAACTCTCTGAATGATCATTCATCAAGTGTTTCATGATATCATGAGGTGTTTCCCCGCTCTCCTCTGCAGTTCAATTGCAATACAATTCCCAGACCCCCGCTGACTGACCCAAAGGCCAACCAGAGATCATTGCCTAACCTTTGACATGTATTGTTTGCAACAATGCTATAGACCCATTGGCTCATTGTCTTGTTGAATTATTTCAGGTCAAACTGGTGGACGTGGAGAAGGTGGAATGGCTTAATCGGCGCTCGTATAGCGCTATTGGACTGCTGCTGGGACGCGAGGGTCGCGTGCTCTTGCGCTGTGACGATGGCCTCGAGGATTGGTTCGAGCTGCTGGAGGCAAGTATTCATTTGAAAGTAATTTTTGAAGAATTTTGTTTTAACGAATGTTTTCTCTGGCAGGAATGCACTCTGACCTCCAAGGAGCGTCGTCGCGCACTAAAGATAGCACAAGGTCCAAGATCACGCGCCTCTCTGGCCGCTCCCGTGTCGCACGCCTCGTTGCAGTTCCAGCATTTTGGCCTGGGCAGCACGTACTCCAGCGCTTTGGATGATTGGCTGATGACGAATGGAGCTGGCGGCGGCGGCGGTGGTTTGGCACGTCATAAGATTGGCGCCGGCAGCCTGAATGGCTATGCAGGCGCCAATCCATTTTTATTTAGCGATTCGGTGCCGGATTTGAGTGCGCTGAATAATGAGAATCATAATCATCATTTGAGCGGCATCTCAACGAATCACTCGACACCCCAGAAGATACCGCACCACAGCAATGCGAATCTCAGCCGCTATTCGAATGGTTATGTCTCGGCCCAGAATAGTTTTACTCAGGCTGGCGGTGCTTTGTATGGATCACCACGACGAATTTTTATTAACAGTAGCTTTGGCTCCAATCAGGTGGTGGATGAAGAGACCGCCGATGAGACGGAGGTGCAACTAAGACGACCAAGGCTTTTCCGCGGCATTAGCACTCAGCCGGATAATGGTAACGAACTGGACAGGGATTGGCTATATCGCAAGCCACGTGCACCGACCGATATGCGGCA
Source organism: Hirtodrosophila alboralis (assembly GCA_035043045.1). NCBI lineage: Eukaryota > Metazoa > Arthropoda > Insecta > Diptera > Drosophilidae > Hirtodrosophila > Hirtodrosophila alboralis. Next base: position 6,093 of record JAWNNH010000152.1, on the reverse strand, counting down.
TTCAGGTAAGGGTTTATTATACAAAAGTGAGGAATCTAACTAAATCTCTACCCTCTGCCTCTCTTTCCTTAGTGCAACCCATGCTGCCCACACATAATTCAAATGGTGGCAGCAATGCTGGCCTGGCCAACAAAACAGAGCTTGACTGTTCTGCCCATGACAGTGGCCTGGATACACCACCCTCAACACACCGCCCATCCAGCTATAGGGAAGCAGCCAGTCGGGATAGCACCGAGACCAATGGCAGCTCCTCACGTGGCACATTGTTAAATAACTCGCCCGGCGGCAGCTTTCGTGCCAAGAAACTGAGCGCCCAGGTGACCACATTGAATCAGCTGAATGCCTTGCATGGCTCACGCTACTCTGTGCAGGATCAGCGCATACTCAAGATGCGTAACAACGAGGAGGATCGTTGCGCCTCCATTAAGCTGGCCAATCGACTCAATCACAATCATGACCACCAGCAGCAGCAGCAGCAGCATCAACACCAACATCAGCATCAAAACTCCAACGCCTATGATCCCAACCAGAATCGATACTATAAAAATGGCAATGGAACGCCGCCCATTTCATTGACACCACAGCATACACCACAGCACAAGATGATACATCACGGCAATGGTAATGGCAATGGCACACTCAATGGCAATGGTGTTTCCGGTATGAACGGATCTGCTATATTCCGGGAACGCTATCAGCATCCAGCATTGGCGGCCATCATTAATGAGGCGCAGGGTTTAAAGTTTCGAGGTGAGACAATGTTCCTGTAATGCACGATTGAACCTACTGGTTATGGAAATATATTAAAAATAAAATTAATATTTCGCTCATTTTCATTAGCATCATTAACAATTTATTTTATGAGTATTTAAAGTATTTATTGAGTATTTAAACAGCATGCAGAATATTAAATACAAATATAATTAAAATATAAATATACTATTAGAAGACCTAACGTTATACCCTAAGAACAGATTGCAGACTATTTATTTAAAGATTTTTCTTGATAAAATTATTGTGGAGAAACCAGTCCGTTCCCATTTATAAAAATATGATAGCATTAATCTATATTAATTTAAAACTTTTTAAGTACTTTCTACACTGATTACGAACTTTTTGTAGAAAAAATAATAATATTCACTCTGACAGGACAGAAATAATATATTTGTATGATAACACTCGATAATTTTTTAATTTTAACTTAACACACATAAACCCATTAATTTAATAACTCTCAGCATGCATTTCATCATCATTTATATATATTATATTTATTCAATTTAATTGTATAAAATTTTATATTATTATTATATTTTATTTCAATTGCATGTAAACAATTTGAAGAAGAAACGGAGAATATGTGGTAAATAAAAGTAAACAAAAATTGCATGCAGCATCCATCCAAAAAAAAAATAAATAAATAAATAATGAAAAATACCCAAATTACCACACCAAGCATGGCAAATCCGTAGTACCAATGATATATGTATATATATACATATATATCTGATAGTTATGAACTCTACTTATAGAACGTGCCTATTCGGATAGCCAGCAACGTCGTCTGAACAACAACAATAATGGGCCAACACCGGTGCCCGCCTCCCCGCTGGCCCAGAGACGCAACAACGTCCCCATTTTTGGAACGCCCACGCGTGTATAGCGTTTAAAAGTCTAAACAATGAGATATATGTGAGGTCATGGAACACTTAAATATGCATTACCATTAGCAAATAATTATCTAAATGTTTAAGTAAAATAATTAAATTAGTCAACGGATAATTCTTGGATAAAGATTATAAATATTTAAAATGAAAATATAAATGTAATTAGTAGAACATTAATGCAGCGACTTTTTTGAGCTTGGTTATCAGATACCAGCGATATATAATATTAAATATCTAGTTTAATTATGTAGTATAAACATAAATACAATTCTCAAGTAGTTTTAGTGTGCTACATTGTCCAGCTTTATGTAAAACGTTAAAATAAAATATAATACAGCCATGTTTTAAATTTCCATTACAAATCAAATATATATATTATTTTTTCTTAATATCCGAAATTATTCATAATAAATTTGTAAGTTTTATTTTAAGGCCTTATGAGCTTATGAAATACAAAACTGTGCAAGATTGATTTGAAATGGAATGCAGGACATGGCTGTAAATAAACGTCACATTGAATATTTTTTAATTCTTGGGCTACGAATGCTAGTATAACGGGCTAGTATAACGAAATCACAATATCTATGGTCCTTAATATAAATAGGCAATTGTCCAATATATACCTATAAATCAATAAACACGATTTACAGGCATCCAGAGGATGCGGTAGTGACACGAATACAAAAAATCTTAATTTCCAGCAATTTAAACAATCAAAGTAATTTTTTCTAATGGTGAAAATTTAAGTAATTTGTTTGTGTATGAAAACCTTAATGAGGGCTATTTAATGGTATTTCGTTACATTTTGAACAACTATTGACGAAAGGTTGGTATAATCAATAACCAAATAGTTGTATATAGACGAACCGTCCCATATAAGGTAAATGGATACCCCGAAATTGCAGATGGGGTCCATTTTGCACTTCGGGTTTCGTCGGGTGTTTCTTACGCTCTTGTCACGTGAGAGAACTCAAAGTTCCATATTAGACAACTGCCTACAAATGCAAAAAAAAGAGGCATTTTATAGGAGAGAATATTTTAAAATGTTGACTATTTCAAAAAAAAAACAGGAAAGTTTTGATAAACTAAAATCTAAGTTTATTGCTTTAAAAAAAAATTTAATTCGTAGTAAAATGCGTAACACATTTTTTAAAAGATCATCAAATAATGTGCTTTCGAAAATTGACAACATGAGCCATGTTGGTGGTGAGGCAAAAACAATTTGTAAAATGCTTCTCAAAAAGAAAGCAATCTATACACTCGACGAAAAAAACATAGCGCAGAATATTAACTTTTATTCTGCAAGAACTTTCAATTATCTTCGGGATTGCCTTCATTTAAACCTTCCCTCACAAACTTCTTTACTCAGATGGTCATTGATCAAAAATATGAAGCCAGGATTTAATCCCATTTTACTTCAGAATTTTAAAAATATTATTGAAAATATGAATGAAAAAGGCAGACAAGCAGTTTTTGTGTGTGACGAGATCTTGATTAGAAGAGGTCTTAACTACAATTCTGTTTTGGATGAAATTCAAGGCTTTGAAGATAATGGCCAAATGACAACGAAGCTCTTGGGAAAGCAAGTCTGTGTTTTTATGTTGAGGGGTTTATTTGAAAATTGGAAATACGTTATTAGCTATACTGTTTCTGCAAACGGTATAAAACATGAAGCCCTCAGGACTCAAATTGAATCAAACATCGATTATGTACAGTCCTTAGGGATCAATGTAAGAGCCGTTGTGTGCGATCAAGGCTCAAATAATCGAGCCGCTTTTAAAAAATGGGGGATTGATATTAATAGTCCTAGTTTTAATGTCAATGGAAAACAAATATTTTCAATTTTCGATGACCCTCACCTTATTAAATCGTTGAGAAATATAATTTTAAAACATGATTTAACTACGACCGATGGCGTAGTTTCATGGAAAATTATAAGACATTTATATAAAATAGACTCAGCTAATTCTGTACGGCTCTGCCCAAAATTAACTTCCAAGCATATTAGTCCTAACTCATTTGAAAAAATGAAAGTGAAATATGCCACACAAATTTTTAGCCATAGTGTCGCTGCTGCTTTGAGAACAATGATAAATTCTGGTGGTTTTTCACATTGCTCAGAAACAGCTAATTCCACGGCTATATTTATTGAAAAAATAAACAGACTATTTGACTGTTTAAATAGTTATGTTTTATATGATAGAAATCCCTATAGGTGTGCATTGACACAAAATAATTATGTTCACAAATACCTAATAGAAATGCGAACATATTTTCAAAAGTTCCAATATCCATTAACGGTATATTGTATTAATGGAATGATTCAAACCATTTCATCAATACTTGCATTAGCTGAAAGTGTTTGGAGTGAAAGCTCTGAAGTTTTTTATATAGCAACTTCAAAGCTTAACCAAGATCCTTTAGAAAATATATTCTATTTAGTAAGGGCTCGTGGCGTTACCAACAATAATCCAACTTTATTTCAATTTAATCAGATTATGTCAAAAATGCTTTCGATGAAAATAATAACATCGGCATCATTATCTGGAAATTGTGAACCTGATGAGGATACTATGTTGGCTGACTACATAAGAGAGATTGGATCCAATCCGTCGTCATCGAAACAAATATCTAATTATACTGTTGATGGCGATGATTCAATCTTCTCAGATGAAGAGGCCGAATTAGAATTATCTTTAGAAGCCACAGAGTTGAGCATTGAAGATGTTTCTAATGAAAACGCTTTGCGTTATTATGCTGGATTTTTATTGCATAAATTATTAAAAAAGCATAACTGCGACAAATGTGCTGAATTGTTGAAAGCGACCGATGAAGTACAATCCTCATCTGAGTTCTTAATTCTCAATAAAAATTTTGGGTATGTGAACCGAAGCTTAATGCTTAAAGCACCGTCTGATAGTTTTTTTGTCTTAATAAAAATACATTATGACATTTTCAAACGTTTCTTTGACAAATATGCTCATCTCCCAAAGATTAAATCTAAAATAGTACAACTATGCATAACTTCTACTTCTAAACTAGATGTATATTCGGACTGGTTTTCGATCTCACATCCATGTTGTGAACATAGAAAGCAGCTAGTTAATCAGTTTGTTCTTATATTAATAAAAAAAAATTGTAAATGGCTCACAGACAATATTGTTAATGATACCTCAAAGGCACACATGAGGAAATTAAAACTCATTAAACAATAAAATGTCTCTTCTTTCGTCTGTCTGATTAACTCATTTTAAGGTTTTAGTTTAAATTTAAGTATAATTTTAGGATATAGGATATGTTAGGTGGGGAACATGGAAATTACTTAAGATATGTAAGTAATTTCAAGTCGACTCGAAGGTCATATTAGCTTATGACCCCATCACAATTGTGATGGCCTCCTCGTGGTGTTCCCTGGGTTCCGATTTAATGTTATAAATCGGAAGCAAATTCGAGCGGCAACTTATTATTTTGCATTAAATTTAAATTATAAATATAATAGATATATTATAATACATATATGTACTTTTATAAAAATATATTTAATTGCAATTAAATGCCAAAATCATCCTTATGCCTGTTTAATACAAATACACAATTTATATGTAAATGTTGAGATAGGTCACGAGAACATTGTAATTACAAACATACATTTATATGTATGTATGTACATGCATGTGTGTGCTCAGGCTGAACAATTTTGCCGCGGACTCGATCGTCGCTAACATTGACAGGCCCATGTGTATATGTATATTTATGTATATATGTGCATGCTCTACCCTGTGGTTTTCGAGCGGACGTCCAGCTCGTACCAGCTAGGTTGTGGCCCGTCCGAAAAAGCTAGGTCACGGGCCCAACCGAGCGGGTTGCAGAGAAGTGCATTGCAAACTTCGATCACTGTTATCGGTAAAGTATTGAGAACACGTAATTTTAGCAATCGATATGCAAGCGATAAGCAATCGGCAAGACTTATCGTCATTGACTTGCAATCGTCTTAGCAACTGTTTCTCGCGCGCGCACAAAGTGCTAAAGTTTAAAGTGTTAGTGTTTTATAGTGCCATGTAAGTATTATTAAATGTATTAATTGCAAATATTTTATATAGTTGAAACTTACTAACCAACTATTTCATATTTTTCTATTTGTTTGCAATTTGGTTCATGGTGCGCACACATACATATGAACATATATGTACATATATGCCGCCACTCGCCCAGTCGAGACGACTTTCTGTCGCCACAGTGTTTTGCCGCCAACTCGTCCAACATGTGCTGCCCACCATTAAATTTATGGAAGTGGTAATAAATAAATATATAGTTAGTTAACATTATTAACTAAATATTATATTTTTTTTCTACATGTTCAAATTGCAGCGCTGCCGCCACTTGCCCAGTCAAGAAGACTTTCTGTCGCCACAACGTTTTGCCGCGA